>BLBF01000037.1:10495585-10514236 GCA_015471245.1 Laticauda colubrina
CCTCCTCCTCCTCCTCCTCCTCCTCCTCCTCCTCCTCCTCCTCCTCTCACCTACAGGACATATACTTGTGAACATCACCAGTTCTAAACTTTTACACCAGTACTGACATTGGAGTAGAATTAGTGACTGACTCATAAAAAATATCAAATTTCATTTCACTGGTTTTGAATCTCTCTGCATATTCCTTCAATAGCTCCAAGTACCAACACTGTGAAGGTGGGAGGGCATCTGCCTGCCTGCCTGCCTGCCTGCCTATCTCTTTTTCCTCTAATACACTGTTGTTATCAGGCCCAATTCCCAGTAGTTTACACTGTAAATAAAAACATAAAGCCATCACAAACAAAGTAAAATACCTGGGAATACAATTGACAGCAAGATGTGGAACATTAAAGGAAAATAATTATTATAAACTAAAACAACAGATTGCGACAGACCTGGAAAAATGGAAAAACTTACAACTAGGTCTAATAGGGAGAATATCTACAATCAAGATGAATATATTACCAAGAATATTATATTTGTTCCAGATGATTCCAATTAAACTAGGGAAAGAATTCTTTGAGGACTTAAATAAAATAATATTGAAATATATTTGGAAGAGAAAGAAGACAAGAATTAAACTATTACTGCTAATAATAATTAAATTATTAGAGAATACCAGAATGAGGGGAAGGTTTGGATTACCCAGCTGAGAATTATATTTCCAGGGTGTAACACTGATGTGGGTGAAAGCATGAATTGTTTTGAGAAATGTTAGATTATTAACACTGGAAGGCCATGATTTACAATTGGGGTGGCATGCTTTTTTATGGTATAAAGAAAATAAAGCACATGGGTATTTTAGGAGACATTATATTTGAGATGCCTTGCTATCAACTTGGGAGAAAATAAGGAAACAACATTATTTAAAAATACCAGTCTGGTTATCAACAATAGAGGCATTTGCATATCCAATTATTTTAAAAAATGGAACACATTGTTAGATATAGTGAAATTTTAAATGAAAAGGGTGAACTCAAAATCAAGCAAGAATTAGATGAACAAGGGATAAATATTAATTGTTATTCATATGTGCAAATACATTCTAGATATGATAAAGATAGTAAGATAGAAGGGTTTTATAAAAAAATATTAGATAAAGTTTTAACAGGTACTGAAGAAAGGATGATTAAAAAAACTATATGGCTATTTACTAGGAGTGAAAATGGAAAAACAAGCTAAAAAAACAATGATTGAATGGGGGAAAAACTTTGGATATGGGATAGATTTAGAAAAATGGCAGAAAATATGGACTAATAATTATAAATTAACAATGTCAACAGAATATAAAGAAATTTTATATGAGATGTTTTACAGGTGGCACTCCCCTCCCCCCCTGCAAGATGTTCAAGGACAAATTGGCGAAGTGTTGGAAATATCATCAGATACCTTGATCATATTAACATATGTGGTGGACATGTGCAGAAGCTAAAAGATATTGGACTAAAATACACATGTGGTTGGAAAAAATGACAAAACAACATATAGACTTAAAACCAGAGATATTATTGTTAGGAATCTTACCTGAAGGTTATAACAAAGAACTGACATATCAGATTATAAATGTTTTAACTGTAGCTAGAATTATATTTGCCCAAAATTGGAAAAAATGAGAAAATTCCGAGGGAGGAGGATGTGATTAAGAAAATAATGGAATGTGCAGACATGAGTAGATTAACATTAGCAATTAGAGAGCAAGAAGAAAAAGAATACAATAAGATATAGGATTTATTTTACCAATAGTTAGACAGAAAAGCAGGAAATTGAAGTATAATATAACAGGAATGATGTGTTGGAATTAATTATTTCTGAATGAGTTATAAATAAGAACAAAAATTATTAAGAAGTGAGGTTTGCTCTAAAAGATAACATGGATTTGAAATTAAAGGTCTAAAGCCCATGTCACACTGGCCAATGGATGCAAAACGGACACAACGGATGAGAAAAATGTTCCATCCGTTGTTATCCGCTCTCAAAAAGGGCAAAAATTTGCATAATCGGAGCGGATAACACGGACGCGGGGAGGACGCAGGGCGGATGCAAAGCGGATGCGGAATGGAAGCCCAGCGGATGGAAGCGGGTGGCAGTGGGTGGCACATCCGCAGGGCTTCCGGGGGGCCTCAGCGAAGTGGACGCCGAACAGATGAAGCGGATGCACAGCGGAAGCCGAACGGATGCCTGCCGTTCACTGCGCATGAGGGGAGGATGCATTGCATCAGCCCCGCGGATATAACAGAAGCAGCTCGGAAGCAGGTCGCCATTCAGAGGAAAGACCTGCTGCCAGACACATCGGCTGCCTTGCCTGCCCTGCCTGCATGTCTGCCTGCCAGCCTTGCTGCCAGCCTTGCTACCAACCTTGCTGCCAGCCTTGCTGCCAGCCGGTCTGCCTGCCAGCCTTGTTGCCTGCCTTCCTGCCAGCCTTGGTTCATGTCTTCCTGCCAGCTTTCCTGCCAGCCTTGGTTCATGTCTGCCTGCCAGCCTTGGTGCCTGCCTGCCTGCCAGCCTTGGTGCCAGCCTTCCTGCCAGCCTTTCTGCCAGCCTTGGTTCCTGCCAGCCTCCCTGCCAGCCAGCAACCCCACAACCATGCGGAAGCACAGCAAGCCTCAGCCATCTGCTGCCAGCCCTGGCAAGAGGAACAGGGCTACCATCCCGCCCCCTGGCCCTCACTCTGGTTCTGCTGGGGCTTCTGCAGCACGGGCTCACTCTTCTGGGGCTGGGGCTTCTGCTGCTTCTGCTTCTGGAGGAGGAGCTGATGACAAGCACTCCAGCACCAGCCACCTCCACAGCACTTGCACCCTTCACCCCTGAGACTGAGCGACCAAGAGGAGTGCCAGAGACTCTTTTTTGTCTTATAGCTTGTTGTTAGTAAAGTCTATTTTTGATTCACACACTTGCTTCATTTCTTTTTTTTAATAAAGCCTTGCTGGAAACTTTTAGAAATGGTTTAAGCCTTTGCATGCTTGTGGGATGTGTTAAGATAGCTTTGGGATGGGCAGGGACACCTTTGGGATGGGTAATAGCTGTGGGATAGATAAACCTCCAGTGCAAGCATAGTGGGACTGTATGGTCCACCCTCCCAGGTGCCACACCTACAGCCCTTTATTATCAATAATAATGTAATAATTATCCACACCTGTCAACATAAACACAACTCTTTATTAAACGCCCTGTTCATTGTAGGCCAACCAAACATACATGGCCCAATCTCATCCGTGTGATGAGACAGGCTGAAGGAAGCATCCATTAAGCATCTACCATCCTGTCTTGCCATTCCACTGCTCCAGCTGGGGAGTTGCACCATTGTCTCAGGAGGTTGTGCTGCTTCTTCGCTTCATTTGAGGCTCTGTTGGGGCCTAGCACATCATCAGTGTCGATCAGGTTTCGCCCTTGCCTCCATTACCCGGGCTCCATGACCCCATTGGCTTGTTGGAGGTCCATGAGCCTGTTCTGCAAGACTGGGTAGCGGGTGCGCATGAGATTGTGCAGGATGCAGCAAGCTTCCACGATCCTCCTCACAGTCTGTGGGCGATGCTGCATGGTGGTGAGAAGTACCTGGAACCTGTTGGCCAGGATGCCAAAGGCGTTCTCCACCACCTGCCTTGCCCTGGACAGCCTGTAGTTTAAGATCCTCTCTTCATGGGTGAGGAGTCTGGAAGTGTAGGGCTTCATGAGGTAGGTTGTGAGGGAGAAGTCGTCATCCTCCACAATGAAGTAGGGCACATCTTGTGTGTCATTGGGCAGGGGTTCTGGATCTGGGAAGCCCACGATGAGGTTATGTTCCATCTCCTCCTTGAGGTGACTGTCGTTGTATACCTGGGCATCTGAAGAGGAGACGTTGCCTGAAGTATCGATGTACATGAACTTGTAGTCAGCATCGACCATGGCAAAGAGGATAATGCTGAAGAAGCCCTTGGAGTTGAAATAAGTGGACCCCGTCTTGGCTGGAGATTTGCAGGCCACGTGCTTGCCATCTATGGCTCCAACGGTGTGTGGTAAGTTCCACTTCTGATACCACTGCTCTGCAACTTTCTTCCATTCTTCTTCAGTGGAGGGGTACTGGAGGAGCTCCTCCTTGTATTCTTCGATGATGGCCTGCACCACTTCTCTGACCATAATGCTGATGGTGTTGGATGGCACCCTCCAGCCGTTCTGCATGCTCCTGTAGGAGATCCCTGAGGCCAGGTAGCGCAGAGTGAGTGCCACCTTGAGCCCAGGTTCCAGGCTTGGCCGGAAGCTGGTGTTTGCCTTAGTCAACCTGGGTGTCAGGCACTGCACAACTTTGTCAAACATGGCTGGAGGCATCCTCATGAAGTTCTGGAACGCCCGAGTGTCTTCTCTCCTGAGCTCCACCATCAGCTTGTTGTACAGTCCGTCCTCCACTCTACTGGTGAACCATCTTCGGACCCAGACTCTTTTTGGGTGACTCCTTTTCTTCTCGTAGTAGTGTTCACAGAGCCTGCAGAGGGCTTCGCACTGTTGAAGAACGATGGTGGCTGCTGAAAGGACTTTGTTACAATCCACATTGGACATGAGTGGATGCTGTGGAAGAGGCAGATGAAGGCTGCAGAGGTCTGCACCGCTGGTCTGCTGTTCTGAAAGTGCGATGCAGGTGAGTTGCTCCCCCTTTTTATAGGCAGTATAGGTTTTCCGCTAGGCATCCTCTAGGCATCCTGTAGGCATCCTCTAGACATCCTTAATATCCGAGATAGGTCCCCTCTGTGAACGTTTTTTCCGTTTTAAACGCTTTGTTTCCATTCTGCATCTGCTAGGCATCCGTTCTGCATCCATTATGCGTCCATTCCGCTTCCTCCCTGCGTCCGGGCGGATGCACGTTGCGCGGATGCGTCACGGATGCCTAGCGGATATCGCGGATGCGTAACGGATGCATAGCGGATGCGTAGTGGATGTGTAGCGGATGCAGAACGGACGAACTGGATACATTTTCCACGCAAAAGTTTTAGGCAGCCCAAAACTTTTGGAGTGGATGAAATGTCCATAAACGGATGCTGGATGGATAGAGACGAAATAAAACGGAGGCAGTGAGTACAGTACGGATACATCGCGTTAACCAATGGATGGCAAGGTTTTTTGTCTGTTTTACATCCTCTTTGCATCTGTTGGTTCAGTGTGACATGGGCTTAATGATGGTGTAATAATAATATAATATGATATGGAAAGTTAATTAATTTAATATGAATGTTAAAGCTAAGAGGAAAGGACCATAGATATTGTGCACAAGACATATGTACCAACTGACACACTCTATAAATGAAAGGTTTTATTTGTTATGTTTGTTGTAAAAACTAAAAAAAATTATATATAAAAGCAAACAAACATAAAGCCATAACATAAAATTAAAAATTATAGAAAAAGAAATGTCAGCCACTAATTCCACTCTAATTTCAGTACTGGTGATAAATATGAAGTCCTTGTGGAAAAGCTACTTTTTACAGTTTTTCAAAATAATGTCAGGATAAGTGCCGATCATACTTCTTAAGGGAATTGTTCCCTAATATGAGCCCCCCATAGAGAACCACTGTCACTGGACAGTCAGATTTCCTATATCCCAAATTTTGAAAAACCTTGAACATTCTTAAGATAAGCATCCTGGTGGCCTTGTTCCTTCTGAATTATTCCCTTCATTATTGCTGTGTAAATATCAATAGCTCCTCTTATCCTCTCACTGCTGTAATTTAAGAAGCTCCAAATTCTGTGGTCCTTCCTCACCAGGGAATTTTTTTAACGTCCTTTAACATTCAAATACAGGTAGTTTGTTTAGTCACCATTTGAAGCAGTGGTGCGATTCAAAATTTTTTACTATCTGTGGGCATGGCTTAGTGGGCGTAGCTTGGTGGGCGTGGCAGGGGAAGGATACTGTAAAATCTCCATTCCCACCCCACTCCCAGAGGAAGGTTACTGCCAGTTCTTTGAACTACTCAAAATTTCCACTACCACTTTTCCAGAACTGGTCAGAACCTGCTGAATACCACCTCTGATTTGAAGTTACAACCACACTGAAAAAAGTAACTTATGACCATTTTTCTCACTTATGATGGTTGAAGCCTACCCATGGACAGATTATTTACATTCAGTTGCTTGGCAGCTGGTTCATATTTATTACCGTTGAAGTGTCCCAGGGTCATGGTATCATCTTTTGTGACCTTCTGACAAGCAAAGTCAATAGAGAAGCCTGATTCACTTAACAACAATGCTACTAATTTAACAACTGTATTTATTCACTTAACAAATGTGGCAAGAAAAATGGGGCCAAACTCATGTAACAAATTTCTCACTTCAAAACAAATTCTGGAGGCAATTGTGGCAGTAAGTCGAGGACTACTTGTAATTTTATTTGCTATTCTCTTTATTTTTTCTACCACTACAATATCCTTTTCAATGTTGTCTTAAGCCCATGTCACACTGAACCAACGGATGCAAAGAGGATGTAAAACGGACAAAAAACCTTGCCATCCATTCGAAAATGCGATGTACTCACTGCCTCCATTTGGCTTCCTCTCTATCCGTCCAGCATCCATTTATGGACGTTTCATCCGCTCCAAAAATTTTGGGCTGCCTAAAACCTTTGCGCGGAAAATGTATCCAGTTCTTCCGTTCTGCATCTGCTACGCATCTGCTACGCATCCGCTATGCATCCGTTACGCATCCGCGATATCTGCTAGGCATCCGTGACGCATCCGCGCAACGTGCATCCGCCCGGATGCAGGGAGGAAGCGGAACAGACACAGAATGGATGCAGAACGGATGCCTAGTGGATGTAGAACGGAAACAAAGCGTTTAAAACAGAAAAAACGTTCGCAGAGGGGACCTATCTCGGATATTAAGGATGTCTAGAGGATGCCTACAGGATGCCTAGAGGATGCCTAGCGGAAAACCTATACTGCCCATAAAAGGGGGGAGCAACTCGCCTGCATCTCACTTTCAGAACAGCAGCCCAGAGGTGCAGATCTCTGCAGCCTTCATCTGCCTCTTCCTTTTCCACAGCATCCACTCATGTCCAATGTGGATTGTAACAAAGTCCTTTCGGCAGCCACCATCCTTCTGCAACAGTGCGAAGCCATCTGCAGGCTCTGTGAACACTACTGCGAGAAGAAAGGGAGCCACCCAAAAAGAGTCTGGGTCCAAAGATGGTTTGCCAGAAGAGCAGAGGATGGACTGTACAACAAGCTGATGGTGGAGCTCAGGAGTGAAGACACTCGGGCGTTCCAGAACTTCATGAGGATGCCTCCAGCCATGTTTGACGAAGTTGTGCAGCACCTGACACCCAGGTTGACCAAGGCAAACACCAACTTCCGGCCCAGCCTGGAACCTGGGCTCAAGGTGGCACTCACTCTGCACCACCTGGCCTCAGGGACCACCTACAGGAGCATGCAGTATGGCTGGAGGGTGCCACCCAAAACCATCAGCATTGTGGTCAGAGAAGTGGTGCAGGCCATCATCGAAGAATACAAGGAGGAGCTCCTCCAGTACCCCTCCACTGAAGAAGAATGGAAGAAAGTTGCAGAGCAGTGGTATCAGAAGTGGAACTTACCACATACCGTTGGAGCCATAGATGGCAAGCACGTGGCCTGCAAATCTCCAGCCAAGTCGGGGTCCACTTATTTCAACTCCAAGGGCTTCTTCAGCATCATCCTCTTCGCCATGGTCGATGCTGACTACAAGTTCATGTACATCGATGCTTCAGGCAACGTCTCCTCTTCAGATGCCCAGGTATACAACGACAGTCACCTCAAGGAGGAGATGGAACGCAACCTCATCGTGGGCTTCTCAGATCCAGAACCCCTGCCCAAAGACACACAAGATGTTCCCTAGTTCATTGTGGGGGATGACGCCTTCTCCCTCACAACCTACCTAATGAAGCCCTACACCTCCAGACTCCTCACCCGTGAAGAGAGGATCTTCAACTACAGGCTGTCCAGGGCAAGATGGGTGGTGGAGAACGCCTTTGGCATCCTGGCCAACAGGTTCCAGGTACTTCTCACCACCATGCAGCATTGCCCTGAGACCGTGAGGAGGATCATGGAAGCTTGCTGCATCCTGCACAATCTCATGCACACCCGCTACCCAGTCTTGCAGAACAGGCTCGTGGACCTCCAACAAGCCAATGGGGACATGGAGCCTGGGGAATGGAAGCAAGGGCGAAACCTGATCGACACTGAGGATGTGCAAGGCCCCTACAGAGCCTCACATCAAGCGAAGAAGCAGCCCAACCTCCTGAAACAATGGTGCAACTCCCTAGCTGGAGCAGTGGAGTGGCAAGACAGGATGATAGATGCTTAATGGATGCTTCCTTCAGACTGTCTCATCATACGGATGAGATTGGGCCATGTATGTTTGGTTGGCCTACAATGAACAGGGCGTTTAATAAAGAGTTGTGTTTGTGTTGACATGGGTGGATAATTATTACATTATTATTGATAATAAAGGGTCGTAGGTGTGGCACCTGGGAGTGTGGACCATACAGTCCCACTATGCTTGCACTGGAGGTTTATCTATCCCACTGCTATCCAAACCCATCCCACAGCTATTACCCATCCCACTGCTATCCTAACCCATCCCAAAGCTATCCTTACCCATTCCACAAGTATGCAAAGGCTTAAACCATTTCTAAAAGTTTCCAGCAAGACTTTATTAAAAAAAAGAAATGAAGCAAGTGTTTGAATGAAAAATAGACTTTATTAACAACAAGCTATAAGACAAAAATGAGTCTCTGGCACTCCTCTTGGTTGCTCAGTCTCAGGGGTGAAGGGTGCAGGTGCTGTGGAGGTGGCTGGTGCTGGAGTGCTTGTCATCAGCTCCCCCAGAAGCAGAAGCAGCAGAAGCCCCAGCCCCAGAAGAGCGAGCCCGTGCTGCAGAAGCCCCAGCAGAACGAGAGTGAGGGCCAGGGGGCGGGATGGTAGCCCTGTCCCTCTTGCAAGGGCTGGCAGCAGATGGCTGAGGCTTGCTGTGCTTCCGCATGGTTGTGGGGTTGCTGGCTGGCAGGGAGGCTGGCAGGAACCAAGGCTGGCAGGGAGGCTGGCAGGGAGGCAGGCACCAAGGCTTGCAGAAAGGCTGGCAGTAAGGCTGGTAGCAAGGCTGGCAGCAAGGCTGGCAGGCAGACATGCAGGCAGGGCAGGCAAGGCAGTCGATGTGTCCGGCAGCAGGTCTTTCCTCTGAATGGCGACCTGCTTCCGAGCTGCTTCCGTTATATCCACGGGGCTGACGCAATGCTTCCTCCCCGCATGTGCAGTGAATGGCAGGCATCCATTAGGCTTCCGCTGTGCACCCACTAGGCTTCTGCTCTGCATCCGCTTCATCCGTTCGGCGTCCGCTCTGCATCCACTCTTTCTGTTCCACGTCTGCTTCACTGAGGCCCCCCGGAAGCCCTGCGGATGTGCCACCCACTCCCATCTGCTTCCATCCACTGGGCTTCCGTTCCGCATCCGCTTTGCATCCGCCCTGCGTCCTCCTTGCGTCCATGTTATCCGCTCTGGTTATGCAAATTTTTGCCCCTTTTGAGAGCGGATAACAACGGATGGAACATTTTGCTCGTCCGCTGTGTCCATTTTGCATCCGTTGGCCAGTGTGACATGGGCTTTAAGCTCCATCCACAAATCCTTAATCTACAGTTTAGTTTGTGAAGAAAATAATTTCTTTATTTATTTGCTGAGAAATAAATTCTGTGGCTGATGGCCTCCAGGTCTGAGAAATATTATAAATAGTTTCTTTATTCCTGGGTAAAGTTGTACTTTATCTGATCAAACAGATACCTAACCTGGGCATGTTTTTAGAACCATCATTATCACTAGATTCCTAAGTAGCTTTTATGTCAAGGAACACTTTTTATCATTTCTGGCTGAGGTAATTCATATAGAGTTATGCAGCAGTTACGAGCCTTATCTTGTCCATTTATCCACAGAGCTGTTTTTATATACAATCAAGAAACAGCAGATAATACAAAATACAAAAGCTATGATGCCAAGCCATACCATGTAATAACCTTGTGAAATTATTTTGAAAACATCTACCATAATATTGGACTTTTTGGGTATGTAATATATTGTTTTTGGTGGTTAATATATTTGGGGCAGTTGCAAATTTTCTAAATATATGTTCAATATATATTTGTTGAAATGTATTTTGTAGGACACATTTGAGTTAAGAATAATGGATATTACATTAATCTCACATAAATATTTAGAGTCATTTAGAGTCTGCTTCTGAGGTGAATGTTAGTATTTTTCTAAAATGTTGGAATAAATAGCTAGAAATTTAATTGTTACACCAAAGTTTTTTTTATCAATATGAAGTATATATTAATGATTGTATGAGTGTATTGAAGTCTTCAGAGAATGTAGAAGATATCTTGGCTATCAGTGTTCTGACCCAAGCCTTGTTCAAATCAAACAAACACAAAGTATGCATAAAAACAAACCTTTTTTAATGTGGTGCTATGAATTCTGTGCATTCACAGGCAAGAGTTATTCAAAACAAATTGTCTCACATAAGATCAAGCCCATTCAAGGTTGCAAAAGGCTGCCAAGAACAAAAGACTAATTGCAGATAAATATCCAAAGCCATAAGTTTCAAAAAACAAACTGGAGTAAGAAGGGATTCAACTCTGAGTAGATAGAACTTCTTTGCTTCTTGCAAAGAAGCCAACCCCGAAGGCTGGCTTTTATCCTTTATGGGAGGGGCCATCAGTTTCCAGCCTTACTCTCCAGTTGTCTATACTGCTTCAGCTGCTGTTTCCTTTGAGCAGCCCTGCGCGCACGGGCACTGAAGACAGGCTCCCTGGGGTCCTCTTCATCACTGCTGCCAGACTCCACGATCTCCAAAGGCAGCACCCCACTATCTGATAGTCCTGGCCCCATCCCTGCATCACATGCAGGCTCCTTGTCTGAGTCTTCAGTCTCAGAAATTGCTGCCATCCACACTGCTGCCGGCAAACCACAACAATCAGATCAGATATGATGGAAACTTGGAGACTTGAAAAGACAGAATTGATTCTGGATTTTAGATACTTACTCAACTTCCCATTTACAAACTAACACTTAGTTTAATAATATTATTTTTTATCAAAAAATATTACCACATATCTGTACGCTTTTTATATTTTTCTCTTTTCTTTCAATTTTCTCCTCTTATTTCTAAAATTTTAGTGAGGCTATTGTAATTCTGTTTCAGATTAAACCATTTTTTATGTTTGAAGATTATTCCCCTTAGGTCTGCTTCAAGTTTACATTTCCTACCTGCATATATAATTTTTATTTGCTATTGTTAACATAGTTTTAGGAATTGAACAAACTTATTTTTCTTTCTTGGATGCAGTATGGAAACAGAATGTTAACTGTGCAGATTAGAATAGGTCACAAAATAAAATTATTTTCTATTTTGAGCTTCCATATTATTTACCAAAATCTACTATGCCTTACAAATACTTCCAGTTTTTTTCTTTTTCTTTCTAAGATTAGAGATTATTATCAGTCCCTCACACAGTTTAGTGGAATTAAAATCTGTCACATTTATTTTAAATGTTTGCTCCATTTTTCAGCATATCTGAATAATGCCAAACATAAATGCAATATGTGTTTCTAAAGCCCATGTCACACTGGCCAACGGATGCAAAAAGGACACAGCGGACGAACAAAATGTTCCATCCGTTGTTATCCGCTCTCAAAAGGGGCAAAAATTTGCATAACCGGAGCAGATAACACGGACGCATGGAGGACGCAGGGCGGATGCAAAGCGGATGCGGAACGGAAGCCTAGCGAATGGAAGCGGATGGGAGCGGATGGCACATCCGCAGGGCTTCCGGGAGGTCTCAGCAAAGTGGACGCAGAATGGAAAGAGCGGATGCAGAGCGGAAGCCTAGTGGATGAAGCGGATGCACAGCAGATGCACAGTGGCAGCCTAATGGATGCCTGGTGTTAATTGCGCATGCGGGGAGGATGCATTGCGTCAGCCCCATGGATATAACAGAAGCAGCGTGGAAGCAGGTCGCCATTCAGAGGAAAGACCTGCTGCCGGACACATCGACTGCCTTGCCTGCCCTGCCTGCATGTCTGCCTGCAAGCCTTGCTGCCAGCCTTGCTCCCACCCTCAGCCATCTGCTGCCAGCCCTGGCAAGAGGGACAGGGCTACCATCTCACCCCCTGGCCCTCACTCTGGTTCTGCTGGGGCTTCTGCAGCACGGGCTCGCTCTTCTGGGGCTGGGGCTTCTGCTGCTTCTGCTTCTGGAGGAGCTGATGACAAGCACTCCAGCACCAGCCACCTCCACAGCACCTGCACCCTTCACCCATGAGACTGAGCGACCAAGAGGAGTGCCAGAGACTCATTTTTGTCTTATAGCTTGTTGTTAATAAAGTCTATTTATGATTCACACACTTGTTTCATTTCTTTTTTTTTTTAATAAAGTCTTGGTGGAAACTTTTAGAAATGGTTTAAGCCTTTGTTTGCTTGTGGGATGGGTAAGGATAGCTTTGGAATGGGTTAGGATACTTTTGGGATGGGTAATAGCTGTGGGATGGATTAGGATAGCTGTGGGATAGATAAACCTCCAGTGTAAGCATAGTGGGACTGTATGGTCCACCCTCCCAGGTGCCACACCTATGGCCCTTAATTATCAATAACGATATAATCAATCATCCACACATTTCAACATGAACACAATTCTTTACTAAACGCCCTGTTCATTGTAGGCCAACCAAACATACATGGCCCAATCTCATCCGTGTGATGAGACAGGCTGAAGGAAGCATCCATTAAGCATTTACCATCCTGTCTTGCCACTCCATTGCTCCAGCTGGGGAGTTGCACCAGTGTTTCAGGAGGTTGCGCTGCTTCTTCGCCTCACGTGAGGCTCTGTTGGGGCCTTGCACATCCTCAGTGTCGATCAGGTTTTGCCCTTGCCTCCATTCCCCAGGCTCCATGTCCCCATTGCCTTATTGACGGTGCAAAAGCCTGTTCTGCAAGACTGGGTAGCAGGTGCGCATGAGATTGTGCAGGACGCAGCAAGCTTCCACGATCCTCCTCACGGTCTCTGGGCTATGTTGCATGTTGGTGAGAAGTACCTGGAACCCGTTGGCCAGGATGCCAAAGGCGTTCTCCACCTCCCGCCTTGCCTTGAAGATCCTCTCTTCACGGGTGAGGTATTTGGAGGTGTAGGGCTTCATGAGATAGGTTGTGAGGGAGAAGGCGTCATCCCCCACGATGAAGTAGGGCACATCTTTTGTGTCGTTGGGCAGGGGTTCTGGATCTGGGAAGCTCGCCATGAGGTTGCTTTCCAGCTCCTCCTTGAGGTGACTGGCGTTGTATATCTGGGCATCTGAAGATGAGCCGTTGCCTGAAGCATCGATGTACATGAACTTGTAGTTAGCATCGACCATGGCGAAGAGGATGATGCTGAAGAAGACCTTGGAGTTGAAATAAGTGGACCCCGAGTTGGCTGGAGCTTTGCAGGCCACGTGCTTGCCATCTATGGCTCCAACGATGTGGGGGAAGTTCCACTTCTGATACCAGTGCTCTGCAACTTTCTTCCATCCTTCTTCAGTGGAGGGGTACTGGAGGAACTCCTCCTTGAATTCTTCAATGATGGCCTGGCACCACTTCTCTGACCACAATGCTGATGGTGTTGGGTGGCACCCTCCAGCTGTACTGCATGCTCCTGTAGGTGGTCCCTGAGGCCAGGTGGCGCAGAGTGAGTGCCACCTTGAGCCCAGGTTCCAGGCTGGGTGGGAAGTTGGTGTTTGTCTTGGTCAACCTGGGTGTCAGCTGCTGCACAAGTTTGTCAAACATGGCTGGAGCCATCCTCATGAAGTTCTGGAACACCTGAGTGTCTTCGCTCCTGAGCTCCACTATCAGCTTGTTGTACAGTCCGTCCTCTGCTCTTCTACTGAACCATCTTTGGACCCAGACTTTTTTTGGGTGTCTCCTTTTCTTTCCGTAGTAGAGTTCACAGAGCCTGTAGATGGTTTCGCACTGTTGCAGAAGGATGGTGGCTGCCGAAAGGACTTTGTCACAATCCACGGTGGACATGACTGGATGCTGTGGAAGAGGAAGAGTCAGATGAAGGCTGCAGAGGTCTGCACAGGTGGGCTGCTGGTCTGAAAGTGAGATGCAGACGAGTTGCTCCCCCTTTTTATAGGCAGTATAGGTGTCCCTTTGCATCCTCTAGGCATCCTCTAGGCATCCTCTAGGCATCCTTAATATCCGAGATAGGTCCCCTCTGTGGACGTTTTTTCCGTTTTAAATGCTTTGTTTCCGTGCTGCATCCATTCTGCATCCATTCTGCATCCATTCCGCGTCCATTCCGCTTCCTCCCTGCATCTGAGTGGATGCGAGTTGCGCAGATGTGGAACGGATGCCTAGCGGATATAGCGGATGCGTAACGGATGCCTAGCGGATGTGTAGCGGATGCAGAATGGACGAACTGGATACATTTTCCACACAAAAGTTTTGGGCAGCCCAAAACTTTTGGAGCAGATGAAACGTCCATAAATGTATGTTGGACGGATAGAGAGGAAGCCAAATGGAGGCAGTGAGTACATCGCGTTTTCCACCGGATGGCAAGCTTTTTTGTCCATTTTACATCCTCTTTGCATCCATTGGTTCGGTGTGACATGGGCTTAAGGTAACATATTGATAATTATTCCTTCAATATACTGAAGATGCATACATTTCTTTTAAGGAAATGTGGAAAAGATCCCTTCATCTATTTTTAAATGATTATTTACAGTAATAAATTGTAAGCTGCCCAGGGTTACTTTGCAGAATGAAATGGGAGACATATAAATTTAATCAAACAATTAATCAATCAATCAAATCTTCGAGTAATCTTTATCATTCCTTTAAAATACAAAGATTCCTACATGCAAACTCAAAGAAGAAACAGGTTTATTTCATTTAGATATTTTCACCCAGTTGATAATTTCTTGGAAGCAGGATCATATATTTACCATCTACTCTCTGATTTCCAGCCTTCCACTCTCTGTTCCTTCCTTCATCACACACTCAGTCTGGACATCAGGCTTACTGGTACCGAAACCTTTGAATGGGGCTTGCAGAAACGCACTTCAAAAACCTGTCACTAAATTTTAATTGTTGTTCAAAAATGATTAGAAACAGGGAAAGTAATCACATTAATTGTACTTAAATTTAAAACAAAATAAATCATCTTCTATTTCTCGTTCCATTTCACTTTCTTTATGAAATGAAAGATAAGTGAAGGACATGTATATTTTAAACCCTCCATGCCGGATCTCAAGACCATCATATTTATTTGGAAAACCCAGAAGCAAAAAGAAAGAAATGTTAGTTAAACAGAAACTGAACCTTTAAGAAAGAAAAAAAATACCTTTGGATCTGGAAAGGTGGGAACTAATTTTTTGTAGACCAATCAAGGACTTCCTTTTCCTAAAGATGATAATATGATTCCAATTCCAAGGATTATATATCAAGGAGTAAAGAAGAATTTCATCAGAACTATAGGACCAGAGTCAAAGTTCAAGGACATCTTGATTCTCAATAAACTTCAGCATTTTTCTGGATTCCAATCAAATGTAGCATCACCATATAACAGAACAGTACTTAAGCCCATGTCACACTGAACCAACGGATGCAAAGAGGATGTAAAATGGACAAAAAAGCTTTCCATCCGTTCGAAAACGCGATGTACTCACTGCCTCCGTTTTGCTTCCTCTCTATCCGTCCAGCAACCGTTTATTGACGTTTCATCCGCTCCAAAAGTTTTGGGCTGCCCAAAAGTTTTGCATGGAAAATGTATCCAGTTCATCCATTCTGCATCCGCTACGCATCCGTTGCACATCCGTTATGCATCCGCTATATCTGCTAGACATCTGCTGTGCATCCGCGCAACTTGCATCCGCTCGGACGCAGGGAGGAAGCGGAACGGACGCGGAACAGATGCAGAACGGATGCAGAACGGATGCAGCACGGAAACAAAGCGTTTAAAATGTAAAAAACATTCGCAGAGGGGACCTATCTTGGATATTAAGGATGTCTAGAGGATGCCTAGAGGATGCAAAGGGACACCTATACTGCCTATAAAAAGGGGGAGCAACTCATCTGGATCTCACTTTCAGACCAGCAGCCCACCTGTGCAGACCTCTGCAGCCTTCATCTGACTCTTCCTCTTCCACAGCATCAAGTCATGTCCACCGTGGATCATAACACAGTCCTTTTGGCAGCTGCCATCCTTCTGCAACAGTGCAAAGCCATCTACAGTCTCTGTGAACTCTACTACGGGAAGAAAAAAGAGGTGGCCAAGAAGCATCTGGGTCCGAAAATGGATTGGGAGAAGAGCAGAGTACGGACTGTACAACAAGCTGATGGTGGAGCTCAGGAACGAAGACACTCGGGCGTTCCAGAACTTCATGAGGATGCCTCCAGCCATGTTTTATGAAGTTGTGCAGCGGCTGACACCCAGGTTGACCAAGGCAAACACCAACTTCCAGTCCAGCCTGGAACCTGGGCTCAAGGTGGCACTCACTCTGCGCCACCTGGCCTCAGGGACCACCTACAGGAGCATGCAGTACGGCTGGAGGGTGCCATCCAACACCATCAGCATTGTGGTCAGAGAAGTGGTGCAGGCCATCATCGAAGAATACAAGGAGGAGGTCCTCCAGTGCCCCTCCACTGAAGAAGGATGGAAGAAAGTTGCAGAGCAGTGGTATCAGAAGTGGAACTTACCACATACCGTTGGAGCCATAGATGGGAAGCACGTGGCCTGCAAATCTCCAGCCAACTCGGGGTCCACTTATTTGAACTCCAAGGTCTTCTTCAGCATCATCCTCTTCCCCATGGTCGATGCTGACTACAAGTTCATGTACATCGATGCTTCAGGCTACGGCTCATCTTCAGATGCCCAGGTATACAACGCCAGTCACCTCAAGGAGGGGCTGGAAGGCAACCTCATCATGGGCTTCCCAAATCCAGAACCACTGCTCAACGACACACAAGGTGTGCCCTACTTCATCGTGGGGGATGATGCCTTCTCTCTCAGAACCTACCTCATGAAGCCTGCACCTCCAGACTCCTCACCCGTGAAGAGAGGATCTTCAACTACAGGCTGTCCAGGGCAAGGTGGGTGGTGGAGAATGCCTTTGGCATCCTGGCCAACAGGTTCCATCACCATGCTTCTCACCACCATACAGCATCGCCCAGAGACCGTGAGAGGATCGTGGAAGCTTGCTGCATCCTGCACAATCTGATGCGCACCTGCTATCCAGTTTTGCAGAACAGGCCTGTGGACCGTCAACAAGGCAATAGGGACATGGAGTCTGGGGAATGGAGGCAAGGGCGAAACCTGATCGACACTGAGGATGTGCAAGGCCCCCACAGAGCCTCACGGGAAGCGAAGAAGCAGTGCAACCTCCTGAAACACTTGTGCAACTCCCCAGCTGGAGCAGTGGAGTGGCAAGACAGGATGGTAGATGCTTAATGGATGCTTCCTTCAGCCTGTCTCATCACACTGATGAGATTGGGCCATGTATGTTGGGTGGGCCTACAATGACCAGGGCGTTTAATAAAGAGTTGTGTTTGTGTTGACATCTGTGGATCAATGCTTACATTGTTATTGATAAAAAAGGGCCATAGGTGTGGCACCTGGGAGGGTAGACTATACAGTCCCACTATGCTTGCACTGGAGGTTTATCTATCCCACAGCTATTAGCCATCCCAAAGGCATCCCTGCTCATTCCACAGGTATCCATGCCCACCCCACTGCTATCTTAACCCATCCCACAAGCATACAAAGGCTTAAACCATTTCTAAAAGTTTCCACCAAGACTTTATTGAAAAAAAGAAATGAAGCAAGTGTGTGAATCAAAGATAAACTTTATTGAACAATAAGCTGTAACAGAAAAATGACCCAAGTCAAGTGTCCAAATAAAGTCCACCAGTAGCCAGCTACCTGGTCTCTGGCACTCTTATCGGTCACTCAGAGGTGTGCCCAGTCTCAGGGGTGAAGGGTCCAGGTGCTGTGGTGGTGGGTGGTGCTGGAGTGCCTGGCCCCGAGAGGACAACAGGGGACGGTGTGTTGAGGAAGGTGTCGGACAGCTGGCTCAGCCCTGCGATGCTGAGAGGTCCTTCCTCCATTCCTTGGAGTGTCAGCCCCAGTACTGATGACAGTTGTACTGAGGCCGGGCTTGGCTGTGGGGTGGAGGAAGGAGCAGTGTAGTGGGGCTGTCTGTTCTGCAGCTGGGTGAGGACTGTCGTGGGTGGCATCATTGGCATGGGTGGCACCGCTGTTGTCATTGGCATCATTGTCGTGGGTGGCATCGGTGGCATCAGTGGAACCTGTTAAGCCTGAGTTCCCCAACCAGGGTTAGGTAGACAAGCTAAACAGAATGTGCAGCGTTAGTCAGATAGGCACACAGATAAATGAGTGAGCTAAGCTTGTATGTTTATTAACATACAGTAAAAATAACAGATACGCTTGTGCTATCAAGAATATAGTTTATTCCATTATAAGTTCATGGCATAGTCAAATATCAGTCCAATATTCATTTACCATGTAGTCAGTCCATTCAGGGGTATTCAGTTAGCAAAGTCCATGTAGAATATCCTATGTCAGTTCACATAAAAATCAGTCCT
>BLBF01000037.1:10529236-10575193 GCA_015471245.1 Laticauda colubrina
ATATATATATATATATATATATATATATATATATATATATATATATACTTGTGAAACCTCTACTCGCCAGCCTTTTTGTATATTTCAATTTTAGTAATATTTTTATTTTTGCTTTTTATTTTATCCTTTTTCTTCTTTGGTTTTTTGGGCCTTTTTATCATTGGATTTTTCCATTTTGGATCATAATTGACTACTCTATCAGATGGATTGAAGGTCAAAAAGAATTTGAAGTTTTTTGAAGCATTAAAATGAAAAAAAAAGTGAGAAAAAGAAGAAAGTGTTAAATGAAATAGACTGTGTGTATTTGGATTGCTTGGTGACTTTGGGACTTTTGGAAATTCTTATTTGAATGATTAAAATCATTTGGGTCGTTTAAATTTTTTCTTTTTTTTTTACAATGGCATTACTTATGGATGAACTGAAAATGGAATTTATAAAATATAATCAAGAGAAACAAGAAGGGAAGGATTCTTTTGGCTCTATTTTTCATTTTTTAGAAATGGCAATTTCTACATATGAGAAACTACAAGAACAAGAAGATTGGGATGAAGAAGAAACCATCCTTAATGAACAAGCAACTTTATTTGGGGAAGAAAGGGGAAAGAGGAAAAAGAGAATGGAGAATTTAAGACTTAAAAAAACAACCAAAAAAGGGAAAAACAAGGTGAAAAGTGGCCACAATATCAGAAAGCAACAGAAAAGAGGAATACACAAGAGGGTGGAGATTAAGAGACAAGGGGGTAAAAAGGGTAGAGGGGAGAAACAAGGGAGGAAAGAAGGGAAGAGAAGCTACAAAGGTTTGAAACTAGATGTAAAGAAACAGATTTTATTTAGAGATAATGGGTAAACATATAACTGAAAAAGAGATTCTGCAAAGGTACATAAGATTGTGTTGTTGTATCTGTATTTGAAATAATGTTAGAAAATTGGAATAATATATGATTATAAAATGGGACAAAATATTTAATGTAACTTAGCGAAATTTTTTTTTTTAAATAAAATAAATGAAATTAAATATGAGAGAATTGAATTAAAGAAAGTAACTAAGCAAAATCTATAAGTGTTCCCATAGAAGTATGATATTTATTTAGAAAGGATTGTGTAAAATGTTTAAGACTTAAATGAATATTAATTTTAATGATATAATTTCAATTACTATGGATTGTTGTTTTAATTATATTATATATCAAAAAAAAATTTTTTTTTTCCTGTTTTAAAATATTGAGTTTATTTTTAGAATGTATTACGCAGAATCCGAATGAAAACTATGTGTTATGTTAAGCTTTAAAACTAGGGGAAGGATAAGTATGACAAGGCATTATACTCCAATCAGTCATTACAGAAGAAATTTTGTGTTAATGAGAAAAAATAATAGACAGCTGAAACAGGACAGACAAAAGATATAAGTATAATGATTTAAATTGAGATGAAATAAATATAATAGAATTAAGAGAGTGAAAAGAGGGGAGAAGCTATATAGAAAATGTAAAGTAGTAAATAAGAAATGGAATTGCTATATAAAAGTAAGCATGAACTTGAATTTATGTCTGTACAAAAAGATGTAACTCGGGATCAAACTGCCGTCCAAAAAGATATTTTATGTTTTTTATGTTTTGTGTTTTGTTGGTATATGTTTGTTTGTTAAAAACCAGTTAGGGTAAACAATGTTATCCCTAACAGAACCGGTGGCAATGGTGTCGCCTGATGACTCTGTGCCTGGACTGGGAAGGGCTGCTATCTGTGCTGCTGAACCTCCTGGTAGCTGTAGCCCTGGTAGGTAAGGGCCTGTGGGAAGCCTTGGAATGGGAGGGACATCACCTGGGGTGGAGGTGGAGGAGCAGACCTGGACTGGGTGGGAGCAGGTTCCTCTGCGTCTGGAGGGTTGTGAAGCAGCTCGGTGATCCAGTCCTTCAGCACCTGGTACTGTGGATCCGCCATTTCCTTGAAGTTCTGGTTGACATAGGTGAGGAAGGGCTTGTGGTTGGAGGATGAGGAGTCGGTGTGGACCAGCTGAGAGAGGAGATCTATGCTGGTGCGGACGGTGTCCCTGATCTCCAGGACAGTGTGACTCTGCCCCTCCTGCTGTCCGGCTCTCTGCCTTTCTGCGGAGGCAGAGCTGGGGGGTTGGATGCGGCTAGGAGTGTGGTAGACTCGATGTCTCCTTTCTCCCACTGCACCAGGGAGTCCTCCACCCACTCCCCCATGCTTACCACACCTGTCCGCGGGTTCTCCGCCGTGGCACGCTCCACAGAAACCTGCCTGGAGACAGGGACTGAATCTCAGCTGGAAAAGGACTAGCTCTCGCAGGCTGCCGGAGAGAGAGGGTTGTCAGAGGGGCTGCTGGTGCAACTCAGTGGCGGACCTCACCCTCCAGGAAGCTGCACCTGGCCATGACGTAGGTCTCTCTGTCTGTCAGCTTCACAGTGGCCTGGCCAGATTTCTTCAGGTACAGCTTCCCGTACCAGGTGTGTATGTGCTTCCACCAGCCGAGGAGCACCTCCGAAGTGTAACCCATACTCTCCGCCCTCTCTCTCAAAGCAGCCTGCTTCCGCTTGGTGTCCCTGTACAGCCGGTGTCCCTTCCGCCACAGATAGTCGTTCTCTCTCAGCCACTCCAGCAACTCATCTTCGTGCGCTTCCTCAATATAGTATTGCCTCCTCTCCCATCCCCGCATACGCCTCTTCCTCCCTTTGGCAGGACCAGATGGGCCCTCATCAGAGGGGCTCCCAGGTAGTAGGGGCTGCTCCTCCACACCACCACCAGCAGCAGCAGCACCAGCAGGATCATCATCATCATCTTCATCATCATCATCCTCACCAGCAGGATCATCATCAGCATCATCATCATCATCATCATCATCAGCAGCAGCAGCACAGCAGCAGCAGCACAGCAGCAGCAGGATAAGCAGCAGCAGGACCAGCAGCAGCGGCAGCACCAGCAGGATCAGCAGCAGCAGGACCAGCAGGACCAGGAGCACAAGCAGGACCAGGAACACGACCAGGATGAGCAGGACGAGCAAGACCAGGAGCACGAGCAGGACGAGCAAGTCCAGGAGCACGAGCAGGACGAGCAGGACCAGGAGCAGCTTCAACAAAGTAAGCACCAGCAGAAGCACCACCGCCAGGAGCAGCTTCAGCAGAAGCCCCAGCAGAAGCAGAGTCAGGGGCAGGGGGCAGGAGGTTGTCCCTGTCCCTCTTGCCAGGGATGGCGGCAGGCTGCTGAGGCTTTCACTTCCTCCCCATGGTTGTGGGGTTGCTGGCTGGCAGGAAGGCTGGCAGGCACCAAGGCTGGCAGGAAGCCTGGCAGGTAGGCTGTCAGGTAGGCTGTCAGGAAGCCTGGCAGGAAGGCTGACAGGTAGGCTGGCAGGAAGGCTGGCAGGAAGGCAGGCAGGCAGGCAGGCACCAAGGCTAGGTGGAAGGCAGGCTGGCAGCAAGGCTGGCAGGCAGGCATGCAGGCAGGGCAGGCAAGGAACTCGAAGTGTCCAGCAGCAGGTCTTTCCTCGGAATGCTGGCCACGTGCGAGCTGCTTCCCTTTATATCAGGGGGTCTTACGCAATGCATCCCCCCCGCATGCACAATTAACGCTCGGCATCTGTTCCGCTTCCGCTGTGCATCTGTTAGGCTTCCGCTGTGCATCCGCTTCATCCACTGTGCATCCGCTTCATCTGCTGTGCATCCACTCTGCATCCGCTGTATCCGTTCCGCGTCCGCTTTGCTGAGGCCCCCTGGAAGCCTAGCGGTTGCGCCATCCGCTCTCATCCACTTCCATCCGCTGGGCTTCCGTTCCGCATCTGCTTTGTGTCCATGTTATCCGCTCCGGTTATGCAAATTTTTGCCCCTTTTGAGAGCGGATAACAATGGATGGAACATTTTTCTCGTCCGCTGTGTCCTTTTTGCATCCGTTAGCCAGTGTGACATGGGCTTAAGATCTTATGGCATAATGAACAGAAAGAAAGAACTAGCATCTACATAGAAAAGCAAAGCTTTTAACAATGATAAACTTACCTGGGATTTCCATTTCATATGCACACTTATCTGTGACTTCCTTTTCATATGCAAACACAACACATAAACAGCTGATGCACTATGATTTTACAAAAGGATATGCTCTAAAATAGCTGACATTAAGCTATTTGGCATATCAATTTAATAAGTAAAAATAAATGCTTGCCAATCTTAGTAAAGCTCCAGCAAATTGAGAAGGGATACATTATTTTCTCCTACTTAAAACTCTGCTATTTACTTCCTAACCAGGAGAAAGAAGCTGGGAGCCTTCAGTTCCCTAAATTCTTGGGGCTCATTGAGCTCCAATGTACAGGCAGGGCAGAATAGAAGAGAAATCAGACTTTTGAAAAGCCAGTAAGAGAAACGAATGTTTCAATTCAGCTATGGTGAAGCCTGATTTTAATAGCCACCAAGGAAGAGGAAATGTCTACACCCAAATGTCTATTAAATACTAATGGATATCATCACAGCAATTTTCATTTCTTCATTAAAATAGTTGTAACATACCTTTTTATAGCATTTATATATTAAAGTACAGTTAATTCAAAATAAATGTAACTTATTTTAAATTAACTGTACTTAAACTCACCTGGATTATTTTGATAAAAAATACATGACTGTTGTTTCAAGAAGACGTCTAGACTTTTGAGAGAGATCAAGTGCACTGCATGCAAAGTCCACGAAATAAGGGACCATTAAATCAAGGTTCCAATTGTAACTGATGTAAATGGGGAAGGTAGATACTCTTTTTTTTTTTTACTTATTCTCATGAATATTGTCTCTAGATTTCTCAAGGACAATGTGTTAGTGTTTGCATGCCAAAGATGGATGGATCTGAAGCTTATCGTAGGTAGTGCCAACTGTTGGGAATTGTGCCATTTTCCTCCTCCTTCTCTTCCTCCCCCCTCAATCTATTTAAGCCCATGTCAGACTGCACCAACGGATGCAAAGAGGATGTAAAATGGAGAAAAAAGCTTGCCATTCGTTAGGAAAACGTGATGCATCCGTTGTGTACTTACTGTGAATGTCTTTCATATGCTCTATCCGTCGAGCATCCATCTATTGCTATTTCATCCGCTCAAAAAGTTTTGAGCTGCACAAAACTTTTTCAGCGGATGAACTTTCCGCCGTGTAAGATCTACATCTGCGACGCATATGGGCAACAAATGTTCTAAGTCCATTGTCATCCGTTACACATCCGATGTATCCTCTCGGCATCCTTTGGCCATCCGTGCAACTCACATCTGCTGCAGCTGAAAATGGAAAGAGGGAGGAAGCGAAAGGTATGCGGAACGTCCACACAGTGTTAGTAGCACGGACATAAAAAGGATGAAAGCGGATGCAGCTCGTATATAAAGCATTAAAACGGACAAAACATTCATATAAGGGACATATCTCGGATATTTAGGATGTCTGGAGGATGTCTAGAGTATGTGGAAGGACACCTAACGACAAACTGACATTTCCTACAAAAAGGGGGAGGAAATCACCTGGATCTCACTATCAGTCCAGCAGCCCTGGTATGCAGACCTCTTCAGCTTTGCCTTGTTCTTCCAGATCATCCATTGATGTCCACCATGAATCATCGCACACTCCTTTTGGTAGCCGCCATCATTCAACACCAGAACCAAACCCTGTTCAGACTGTTTCACCTTTTCTACGCAAGGAGAAGAATGAGACGTCCAAGAGCTGTGTGGGTCTGACGATGGATCGGGAGAAGAGTGAAGTTTGGACTATATGACAAGATGATGGTGGAGCTGAGGAATGAAGACACTCGTGCATTCAAACAGCCATGTTTGATGAAGTTGTGGAGCGTCTGAGACCCAGGTTGACCAAGCCAAGCACCAACTTCCATCCTAGCCTGGACGCTGGAATGAAGGTGGCACTGACTCTGTGCCACCTAGCCTCTGGGACCACATACAGAAACATGCAGTATGCCTGGAGTGTGCCACACAACACCATCAGCATTGTGGCCAGAGAAGTGGTGCAGGCCATCATCGGAGAATACATGGAGGAGCTCCTCCAGTGTCCCACCACTGAACAAGGCTGGAGGAAAGTTGCAGAACAGTGGTATCAGAGGTGGAACTTTCCCCCATTGGAGCCATAGATGGGAAGCACGTGGCCTGCAAAGCTCCAGCCAACTCAGGGTCCAATTATTTCAACTACAAGGGCTTCTTCAGCATCATCCTCTTTGCCATGGTTGATGCTGACTTCAAGTTTATGTACATCGATGCTTCAGGCAACGGGTCAGCTTCAGATGCCCAAATATACAACGCCAGTGACCTCAAGGATGGGCTGGAATGCAACCTCAGCATGGGTTTTCCAGATCCAGACCCCCTACTCAATGACACACAAGATGTGCCCACTTCATCATGGGTAATGACACCTTCTCCCTCACAACCTACCTCATGAAGCCCTACACTTCAAGATACCTCACCCGTGAAGAGAGGATCTTCAACTACAGGCTGTCCAGGGCAAGACGGGTGGTGGAGAACGCCTTTGGCATCCTGGCCAACAGGTTCCAGGTACTTCTCACCACCATGCAGCATCGCCCACAGACTGTGAAGAGCATTGTGGATGCTTGCTGCATCCTGCACAATCTCATGTGCACCTGCTACCCAGTCTTGCAGAATAGGCTTGTGGACCATCAACAAGGGAATGGGGACATGGAGCCTGGTGAATGGAGGCAAGGACAAAACCTGATAGACACTGTGGATGTACAAGGCCCCAACAGAGCTTCACGTGAAAGGAAGAAGCAGCGCAACCTCCTGAAACACTGGTGCAACTCCCCAGCTGGAGCAGTGGAGTGGCAAGACAGGATGGTAGATGCTTAATGGATGCTTCCTTGAGCCTTGTCTCATCACACTGATGAGATTGTGCCATGTATGTTGAGTGGCCTTACAATGAATAGGGCATTAATAAAGAGCTTTGGTTATGTTGAAATGTGTTGATCAATTATTAAATTGTTATTGATAATAAAGGGCCATATGTGTGGCAGCTGGGAGGGTGGACCATACAGTCCCACTATGCTTGCATTGGAGGTTTATCTATCACACAACTATCCTTACCCATCCCACAACTATCCTTATCCCACAGCTACCCTTACCAATCCCACAGCTATCATTACCCATCCCACAGCTATCCTTACCAATCCCACAAGCATGCAAAGGCTTAACCCTTTTTTCAAAGTTTTCCCCAACACTTTATTTAGTAAAAAAAAATGAACCAACTGTGTGAAGCAAAGATAACCTTTATTAATAACAAACTGTATGACTTTATTAAAAAGCAAAATGACCCAAGTAAAGTGTCTTAAGCAAAGATAAAGTGAACAGGTAACAACTCAGTTTCTGGCACTCTTCTCAGTCACTCTGAGGCATGCCCATGGTCTCAGATGTAAAGGGGCCAGGGACTGTGGAGGTGGCTGTGGCTGGAGTGCTGGTCTGAGACGCCATTGGGGTGCCTGGCCCCGAGAGTACAACAGGAGATGGTGTGTTCAGGAAGCTCTCAGAGAGCTGACTCAGTCCCATGAGGTTGAGAGGCCCTTCATCAAGTACCTGGGATGTGAGGCCCAAGACTGATGACAGATTGTCCGTTGACGGGCTTGGCTGTGGGGTGGAGGAAGGAAGAGTGTAGTGGGGCTGTCTGGTCTGCAGCTGGGTCAGGTGAGGCATCTGTGGTGTCCGAGGAACCTTGGTCTGGACTGGGAATGGCTGCCTCTGCTGTGGGAAGTCCTGTTAGTGGTAGGCTTGGTAGGCGAGGGGCTACTGAAATCCGTGGAAGGGCTGTGACATCGCCTGGGGTGGAGGAGCAGACCTGGAGTGGGTAGGAGCAGGTTCAGCTGGGCCTGGAGGGTGGTGCAGAAGAGCTGTGATCCTCTCCTTCATCACCTGGTACTGGGGGGGTCTCCATCATGGGGCCCTCCAAAGACCCCTGCCTGGACATGGTAGCTGTCTCCTGGCTGGAAGAGGAGTGGCTCTCTGTGGGCTGTCTGAGGGAGAGGGTTGACAGAAGAGCTGCTCCTTGGTGGTGGATCTCACCCTCCAGGAAGCTGCACCTGGCCATGACATAGGTCTCCCGGTCAGTGAGCTTGACAGCGGCCTGGCCAGATTTCTTCAGGTGCAGCTTGCCATACCAGGTGTGCATTTGCTTCCACCACCCAAGGAGTACATCTGAAATGTAGCCCAGGCTCTCCACCTTCTCTCTCCATGCTGCCTGCTTCCTCTTGTTGTCACGATAGAGCCTGTGGCCCTACTCATTCTCCCTCAGCCATTCCAGCACCTCCTCCTCATGGTCCTCGAAAATGGAGTACTGTTTCCTTTCCCCCTTCTCCTTGTCTTGCTTCTTCCTCCCTCTGGCAGGGGCTTCAGGGCCTTCAGCAGCAGGGCTTTGAGGGCCTTGGGGCTGGTCCACCACAACAGCAGGAGAAGCACCAGCAGAAGCAGGAGAAGCACCACCAGCAGCAGGACAAGCACCACCACCACCACCACCAGCACCACCACCAGCAGCACCAGCAGGAGAAGCACCAACAGCAGCAACACCAGGAGCACCACCAGCAGCAGCAGAAGCACCAGCAGCTTCAGAGTCAGTGCCAGGGGGTGGGATGGTGGTTCTGTCCTTGCCAGGGCTGGCAGGAGTAGGCACCGGCTTCCTCTTCTTCCCCATGGTGTTCTCTCAAGTTGTCTCTGGCAGCAGGTCTTTCCTCTGAATGGTGACTGCTTGTGAGCTGCATCCTTTTATATCCACAGAGTTTATGCAATTCATCCTCCCCACATGTGTAGTGAACGCTTTGCATCCGCTACGCATCCGCTATGCATCCTATAGGCGTCCGTGATGCATCCATGTCATCCGCTATGCATCTGCTACGCATCCGCTCCTTCCGCTACGCGTCCACTTCGCTGTTTTCCCATGGAAGCCCTGCAGATGTGTCATCCGCTTCCAACCACTTCCATCCTATAGGCTTCCTACGAACATCCGCTTTACATCCCCGCTACATCCTCCACACGTCCGTTCCTTTCTGTTGTTGTCCACTCTGTTTATGCAAATTTGGGGCACTTTTGAGAGCAGATAACAACGGATGGAAAATTTGCTTGTCAGCTGTGTCCTTTTTGCATATGTTTTGCATCCGTCGGCCTGTGTGACCTAGCCTTTACAGAACTGCTGCACAACATATATAATGTTCAGTGCTGGGATTCAACAATTTTTTACTACCAGTTATGTAAGCATGGCTTAGTGTGTGTGGCAGGGGAAGGATACTGTAAAATCTCTAGTCAGAGGTGGAATTTGCCAGTTCTCCGAATTACTCAAAACTTCCCCTGCCAGTTCTCCAGAATCACCTCTGATACAGTTGCAAGGAGATTGCCCCTAGATATATTTAATATTTGGAAACAGAAGTTAACCAAACAAATATTGCAGCTTTACACAAGCAACACTTGTACTATTGTTTGAATTTGAGAGAAACCTAATCCCATCCCAAGATCAAAAAATTTAATACATTCTAAGTTGCATTAAAGCCTTAAGCATATTGAAAATTTGCAGAGTAATATAAGATAGGATTTACAAATAACCTCAGCAATTGATTTTAAAAGATTAGAATTCCAGGTCAAAATCAAAAGTATGCTTTAATTAAATTCTCATTATAAATAGTTTCTAATATTCCTGAAAAGTATATCAGAAACTGTTGTGTATAAGAATTAGAATACTCCAAATACTTAAATCTGATTGGCCGAGCAGGCCGCAATAGGATTGGTTAATAAAGTACCATTACAATTGTCTCAATTGGGGAATTGTTCCCAATACAATTGGGAAATCTTAAAGAGCTGTCATTGGCCGCAAGCCGTGAGCAGTTGCTATAAAAAGGGCTGCCATGGCTCTGGCAATGTTCTGTTACAAAGTCACTGAGTTTATAATAAAGAGTTGTTTGATGAACACCGGTCTCGAGTACTTCTATTCCCAGAACAGAATACTGGTGATGAAGGTGGGATTGTCTTAGAAGAGCGAGATCAAAGCACATGGCAATAAGAACTGAGCAACCAAAATGGCTGGTAACAATGCACCACCCACACCATTCAACCCGGCCGAAGAAGATTGGGAGTCATACACTGACCGCTTCCTGATGTTTTTAGAAAGCAACAAGCTACAAGGAATAACTGACCAGAGGACGAGAGCTGTATTCCTCACACATTGTGGCCCTATCGTTTTCAAGATGGCCAAGGCGTTAGCCAAACCGCAGGACGTAAAACAAATGGCATGGCCAGAATTAAACCGAATGCTATGAGCCCATTACATGCCGGTGGTCTCCAATCTTATTAAAAGACACAAATTCTCTAAGCAAGATCAATGAGAAGATGAGAGCATTGGAGATTTCGTAGCAGCCCTAAGAGATATTGGAGGAGCCTGCAAGTTTCTCAACATGGATGAAGCCATGAGAGACCACGTGGTCCTCAGATTGAAGGACGCTACACTCCAAAGCAAGCTACTAAAAAGACCGAATATCACAGTGGCTGAGGCCACCGCAGAAGCCACCACCACTGAAGCAGCCAAGAAATCCGCAGCCACCATGCGCCAAATGAACTCAACAAATCCAGAACCACAAAACCAAGCTCGAGAGAACAAGGCGGAAGGAACACAAAAACAAACCACTGAGACTGCCCACCATGGAGACCTCGACTCCCCAAGCGACACCGATGATGAGAATGAAGACCTACATAGGCTTCAGTTGGAAAGAAAATGGTGGGAAAAAAGAGGAAGGAGGAGAGAATTCCAGTGTGCTGAATGCAGGGGGGGGGGTGACTACCCGCATTCTGAATGCAGATTCCTGGATGCCATTTGCAGATTTTGTGATGCCATTTGCAGATTTTGGGGGCACATTGCAAGGGTCTGCCAGAACAAAAAGAGCTATAGTCCAAAAAGACGCGGCAGCACCCCCCCGAAACAGAGATAGACAAGCTGGAAGCCGATGTAGCCAAGAGAACAGAAGCCGTCGAATGAACGACAAAGAAGAAACACACTAAACAATAATCATAGGAAATGCCAGGGCAGCAAATGCAAAAAAGATCCAAATAAACGTAACAATTGAAGGAAAGCCCTGTGAAATGGAAGTAGACTCCGGATCATACCTGTCAATGGTATCATGGAACACCATCAAAAATCTGATACCAGACATCAAGCAAAATGAACTGGAACAGCAAAGCCTAATAGTCAAAGATTACCAGGGAAAACGAATCCCGATAGTGGGTCCTGGACATATTCTGATAGAATTCAAAAACCACGCTGAAGTACTTCCTCTGACAATCGTTGACCGTGATCGCCCTAGCCTGCTGGGAATTGAATGGTTCGCGCCTCTGGGAATCGGAGTGATAGGAATGAACAGCGTCACTGAGACTGATTGGGAGGAAAGCCTGCTGAAAGAGTTCCAGGATGTATTCAATGGGACCCTAGGCAAGTACAAGGCGACCCCAATAACATTCAGCCTAGACCCTAAGATAGCTCCCATCAGGCTCAAAGCTAGACCCATTCCCTTTGCCTTAAAGCCGAAAATAGATGAGCAGCTTAACAAATTCATCGCACAAGGGGTGTTAGAGCCAATCGACCATGCCAGGTGGGAAACTTCCATCGTGACTCCTGTCAAGCCAGATGGGTCAGTACGCATCTGTGGTGACTATAAGGCCCCCCTCAATCATACATTCCAGCAAAGCGCGTACCCTGTTCCAGTAGTTCAACATCTGTTGCATTCATTAGGGGGAGGAAAATTTTTCGCGAAACTTGATCTCACGCAAGCATACCAACAGCTGCCAGTTGACCCCGAAAATGCAGAAGCACAGACTATAGTCAGGCACAGAGGTGCATTCAAATGCAACAGACTTCAATTTGGCGTTAGTGTTGCCCCAGGCATTTTTCAAAGCCTAATGGAGCACTTTCTAAATGGACTAAAAGGGGTCGTGCCCTATTTTGACGATGTATTAGTATCCGTGAAAAACAAACATCAATTAGAAGAGACTGAGAGGAGTCTTGCAAAGATTCAGGGAAGCAGGGCTTAACGTCAAAAGAGAAAAATGTAAAATAGCCACCGATCAGGTAGAATTTTTAGGCTACCTTATAGATGAGAAAGGGATACACCCCATTGAAAAGAAAGTAAAAGCAATTAAAGACACACCCAGACCTAACAACAAAACAGACTTACAGGTGTTCTTAGGTCTCATTAATTTCTACAATGACTTCCTGCCCCAAAAGGCAACTGTAGCAGAGCCATTACATTGGCTATTACATAAAAACACTGTCTGGAATTGGGGCCACTGAGAACAAGCAGCATTCCAAAAGATTAAGGACTTACTAACATCCAATACCGTTTTAATACAGTACAGCAACACTTTGCCACTGACGGTCACCTGTGATGCATCGCCTTTTGGATTCGGCGCCATACTGAGCCACAAGCTACCAGATGGCAGAGAGGCACCAATCGCCTTCTATTCTAAAATGCTGTCAAAATCTGAAAGGAACTACAGCCAACTTGACCGAGAAGCCCTTGCCATCATAGCAGGCGTCAAGAGATTCCATGAATACCTAGATTGTAGGACATTTTCTATAATCACTGTCCCAGGAAAAGGGTTATATACTGTGGGGGGACAGGGTGGAAATTCCCAAAAAAATTGCAGGAGAAAGTATTGTGCATGTTGCACGAGGGACACCCAGGCATAGTAAAAATGAAAGCCCTGGCCAGGAGTTACGTCTAGTGGCCAGGGCTGGAGAAAGACATTGAAAAATGTCATGGCAACATGCCATGACTGCCAGTAATCAAGGCCTACCCCCCCTCTTGCACCAGTCCTAGAATGGGAAACTCCCAGAGGCCCCTGGTCAAGACTCCATATTGATTTTGCTGGGCCAACGAAAGGGAACACATATCTGATAATTGTTGACGCTTATTCAAACTGGTTGGAGGTTATTCTTATGAATAATACTCTTATTCTACTGAGGCAGTTATGAAACAATTGAACAAACTCTTTGCTACACATGGACTGCCAGATGTAGTAGTATCTGACAATGGCCCCTAATTTACTGGCTTAGCTTTTGAGCAATACCTAGCTGCACAAGGCATCCGACATGCCCCAACAGCACTGGCTCATTTGGCTTCAAATGGACGAGCTGAACGCATGGTTCATCATACAAAAGAAGCCCCAGACAAACTGGACCCTGGGGACATCCAAGATAGACTAAACAAACTGTTTACAATTCAGCATATCACCCCTAGCACAGCCACTAACAAAAGCCCAGCAGAACTCCTCATGGGCAGAAAATTGCATTCCTACCTAGATAGATTACACCCCACCTACACCTCTGAAAAAAACCCTGACTCCTCAAGTAAATACCTTTACCACTGGAAACCGAGTCTACACCAAAAATCTTACCAAGGACCCATTATGGCTTCCAGCCACAATTACACAAATTTCAGGGCCCCGGTCATACCGACTTGAACTGGATGATGGCAGAATATGGAAATGACACATCGATCAGCTTCTCTCTGGGACATTTGAATGCAACACTAACCTGCCTAGCTCCAAAGCACTGCCTCAAATAGCACCCCCAACAAACAATTCAAAAACAACCAAGGAGGGGGGGGAAACACAAAATAATAAAAAAGGGAGAGAAGAACCACCAATAACATGACAAAAGACACAACACAAACCTGAATTAGAACCCTTGGTAAGACAAAAAGAGCACTTACCCATAGATGACCTCCAGAGAAGAGAACCGGTAGCAGGGACATGAGGCAAGGCCTTCCAGGAAGAAGGCAGCCAGGCCAGCTCGACCAACCTGGACAGAACAGGCGGGAACCTCAGAGCCAACTCAATCAGCCTGAGAGACCCAGGTGGGAGCGGCAAGGCTGAATCACCCTTCCAGGAGCTTCCATGGAGAAGACACAGAGAAAAGGCAATCCTGACCGAACCGATGGAAGACCACACTGAGACTGAGCTGCGCAGGTCAAGTAGGACCCGCAAAAGCTCCACCTACCTGCGTGACTATGTTACGCACGTTGGACGAAACCAAGAGGGGAGGGGTGTTGTGTATAAGAATAAGAATACTCCAAATACTTAAATCTGATTGGCCGAGCAGGCCGCAATAGGATTGGTTAATAAAGTACTGTTACAATTGGCCCGCCTAACAGCGGGAAATCTTTGAGAGCTGTCATTGGTCACAAGCCGCGAGCAACTGCTATAAAAAGGGCTGCCACAGCTCCAGCAATATTCTGTTACGAAGTCACTGAGTTTATAATAAAGAGTTGTTTGATGAACAGCGGTCTCAAGTACTTCTATTCCCAGAACAGAACAGAAACAGTCGCTATCAAGGATATCCTGAGCATGAACTTGTGTTGCATTACAGTAAAATGAACAAAGAAATGCATTTCTTCAGTTTGAATAACAATCCAAGTGTGGGGAAAATTCCAAGATTTCTTTTGCTTACTGTTCACTTTTCAGGGGAAAAAAAGCAAAATCCAATAAATTTTCTACTAAAATATTTGGATTAGAAAACAGGTGTTTTTCTAAGTTTTATAAGTTAAAACTGATTTGTAAAATTGTCCAAAAATAGACAGTTCACGGAGTGCCTTCCATCAGATAACACTGGCATGCTGAACTTCTCACAAGAAATTTAATACATTCATTTTTTGTATCACAAACATCAATTCTCAGGTAATTTAAATGATCACAATCTGGAACTGAATGTATTCAATAGAGCTGGAATCACTAAGCTCTGCAAATAATCTTTGCATCGTTCTATTGTTCACTGAGATTTGCTCATGATGTTTGCCAATGCTGTTCAAGGCAGGAAAAAATATTTTAAAATTAAAAGTAAAGGCCCATTTCTTTAAAAAGCAAATATTTTTTTCAATTTAAAATAAAGTTTATTAAAGATTAAAAAGAAGAATATATACAATGTATAAAATACATTTTGTTGCAAATGAAACTAATATACAAATACAAATATTGGCATAAAACATATATATTTCTTATCAGCCAAGACAGTGATCATTTATTGAAAATAATTTTACTAATATTCATTTTCTATTTTTGGTATATGTACTTAGTTTAACCACTTCATTTTCTGAATCCTTATCTTTTAATTTCCTGGTTTTTCTTCTTCATCCATTTATACAATTTTTCCCAAGCTGTATTATATTTTAAGTCTACCTTATCCCTAAGTTTTTCTGTCAGTAGGTCCATTCAGCACAGTCAAGTACTTTCTGAATTATCAAATTATTTGTTGGCATTTGGTCACCCTTCCAGCATTGTGCCAACACAATTCTTGCTGTCGTGATTATATGGAGAATTAAATATTTCTTTATTTTTTTTTTTTGCATAGTCCCCTTTTAACATTCCCAACAAAAATATTTTGGCCTTAAATTCTAGTTGTATATTTGTGATTTCTTTTATCCACATACTTATTTCTTTTCCAATACTTTTTACTTTTTGGGCAAAGCCACCAAGCATGAAATAAGGTACCCTCATTTGCTTACATTTCCAACAAGTCGGATTTAAGTTTGGGTACATATTCACTAACCTTGAGGGTGCCAGATACCACCGATAACACATTTTGTATTGGTTTTCTTTATAAACAACCACTTTTGTTATTTTATAATTTTGTTTCCAGACTTTTTTCCAATCTTCCAAATTAACGTTGTGCCCTACATTCCTTGCCCATGCAATCATTGGGCCTTTAACTATTTCTTCCGCCATTTTGAATTCTAATAAATAATTGTACATTTTAGAAATTAATTTTTCATCCATCCCCTCTAATATTTTATCTAATTCATTCGGTTTTACCTCAATTCCAAATTCTTCTATATCTTTTCTATATCTTGTCTTGAATTGTAAAAATTATCCCTTGTTCTCTGAGTTCTTGGTTCATCTTTAATTCTTCTTGGGAGTTTAGGACATCATAATGTCTAATCTTTCTTCTAGTATCTAAGACATTGGGGTGGATCACTACCTCCATGACAGAAACCTATCCTGCAACCTTCATATAATGTTTATGGTTAATCTCTTTCTCCACTTTTAATAATGAGCTTCTCATTACATGTCTATTAAAATGTATAAAATACTAAATGTTACCAGGAATCTATGCACCATTTTCTTATATTTCAATCTATTTTACTTATTGATTCATATGAAATCATATCGATTTCATCCACGAAAGAAGTTTTGAGCTGCACAAAACTTTGTGAACGGATGAACTTTCCACCGCGTACAATGAACATCCGCGACATATACGGGCAACAAATGTTCTATGTCCGTTATCATCCATTAAACGTCTGTTGTATCCTCTCTGCATCCTCTGGCCATCCCCTCAACTCACATCCGCTGCAGCTGAAAACAGAAAGTGGGAGGAAACAAAAGGTACACGGAACGTCTACATAGCGTTAGTAGCACGGAAATAGAAAGGATGTAAGCGTATGCATCTCATATATAAAGTATTCAAAATGGACAAAACATTTGTATCTGGGATGTATCTCATATATTTAGGATGTCTGCAGTATGTCTAGAGTATGTGGAAGGACACCTAGCGGACAACCAATATTTTCTATAAAAAGGGGGAGAAAATCATCTGGATCGCTGGGATGGTGGACCATACAGTCCCACTATGGTTGCACTGGAGGTTTATCTATCCCACAACTATCCTTATCTATCCCACAAGCATGCAAAGGCTTGACCATTTTTTCAAAGTTTTCACCAACACTTTATTAAGTAAAAAAAATGAACCAAGTAAACTAAGTGTCTTAAGCAAAGATAAACTTTATTAAACAAGTAAACAACTCAGTCTCTGAGACTATTCTGAGTCAGAATAGACTATTCTGCGTGTGTGCTGCATCCTTTTATATCTGCGGAGCGGACACAATTCATACCCCCCGCATGCGCAGTGAACACTTTGCATCCTATAGGCGTATGTGATGCATCTGCTTCATCCGCTATGTATCCGCCGCTTCCACTATGCGTCCACTTCAAAATTCTCCCTGGAACCCCTTCAGAGGTGTCATCCACTTCCATCTGCTTTCATCCGCTAGGCTTCCGATGAACATCCATTTAACATCCCCACTACATACTACCCACGTCTGTTCTTTTCCATTCTGTTTATGCGAATTTTTGCCACTTTTAGGAGCGGATGACAATGGATGGAGGCCACACCCAAAATTTTGCTCGTCCGTTGTGTCCTTTCTGCATACGTTTTGCGTCCATCGGCCAGTGGGACCTAGCCTTTTGCTCCAGAACTGATAGACATGATTTCCTTCCAATTGAATGGATTGTAGAAATACTCATAAAATAAAAGACAAATGCAGGAAGAACCATGTTTTCTTTGTGTTCTTACTAGCAGTTGCAAAACATCATAGCATATTTAAACATTAGTTGTTCCATACTGTTTCTTCCTTGTCTCTTGACAGAATATGCTGTTTCAGACATAACACTGGTTTTGAATACACAGAAGCCTCTCCACATTTTCTGGTACTTGAAATTTTATTTTGATTTATGCCCTGCCATTATTTGCAAGTATAAATCATTTTCTTTGGCTTAAGTATGCATCTTTTATGGATTTGATTGGTGGAGAAAGTCACAGTTTCATTAGTCAATGAACCTACTTCAAGGATAGTACTTACTTACTTTGTCTGCTATTAGAGATGCTAATCAGTTGACACAAGTGTGCGACTGAAATTTCATAGCTGTTCAGGTCATCAAGAAAAGCTGCTGTATTTCAGTAATTGCAAATCAATAATTTTATCTGAACATGATCCAGATATCTGAGAACTTGGTGGGAAGCCTGGAACATGTTTCTTTATCTGGTATGTAATTACATACCAGATATTCTTGTTAGTTTGCCTTCATCATTAATTGAACAAAACAGATGTTTGATTAGATCAAAGTGTTGCCATACTAACTAAGGCTGCAATCTTAACATAATTTGACAAGAAAGTGAGCCCATACAAATAGATTTGAACCATTCAAGGTTATATAAGGTGGGAAAACCCCATAAGAATTTTTTTGGGAGTCTGTTAATGGAAAATTGAGAATAACTACAACGTCATTTGCAACATCTAGTAAGAAACAGAACACAAAGGCTATTTTTGCATGATATTCTATGGTTATTCTCTCATGGAAACACCTAAGTCAGTTGTGGGACTAATAAGGCTAATAATTTAGCTCCAAATTGACACAGTTTGAATGAACAAACTTGGATTCAAAGGGCTTTTTTCAGTGAGCCATGTCTAATCAGTAGAGCAGTGTTAGTCGGCTGAAAGTGGATTAACTTTCCAGCTCCTTTCCTCCCAAAGATGTCACATGATAGCAGGTGATGCTAGAGATGATGCTAAAGAGGAAAAATGGGTTTTCTGTTGTTGAATTCATCAGCAGACTCTGGGTTTCCAACCAATCCAAACATTGCTAACTAGCTACTTGTTTCTTATGAACAGCTTATCAGAAATAAGTCCATATAAGGGAAAAATAACATCCTTGATAGAATCTTTTTCTAACATGGTTCACATTTGAAGAAGAAAGAATCATGCTCCAAACTATTAAAAACACTGACTACACTCAGTCCATTGTGGGGATAATAAGCAGTGTTAACCTCAGACAGTCACAGTTTGAAATTAAACAATTGGGATTCAAGCAGGGGTGGGATTCTACCAGTTCGCACCTGTTCGCTAGAACCAGTTGGTAACATTCTAAGCGGTTGCAAAAACCAGTTGTTAGAAGAAATTACTGGCCTAATCCTGTAAGGAAGGCAGAAAGGAAACATTCTGGTGTTGCTTACAGAAACTACATTAACCCTTATTACATTCTTGTCTCAGGAACGTCTCTGAAGTTTTTTTTCTGCTCCTTTGCTGGTACTTTGCTTGTGTGGAATGACCGTACAAAGTTACAGTGGCACTGAAAAAAGTGACTTATGACCATTTTTCACACTTACGACTGTTGCAGCATCCCCACAGTCATGAGAGGCCAGGCAAGGAGATGCGTGCCTCAATGTGAGTGGTATTGAGTTGGCCATGCCCAGCCAATAACATGACCATCAAGCCAACTTAGCCACACCCACAGAACCCATTGTTAAAAAATTTGAATCCCACCCCTGGGTTCAAGTGCCTTCCTTCAGCCCAAATAGCATAGTCTTACACTTATTTGTAAGTTTCCTCTCATTTCCTTTTAGCCTGCTTTTGGGTTGCCTTATGAACTGTATTAATGTTTGCTGTGATTGTGAATGGCACCCCCCCCCCTTTCAGTTCCTTGTGCCCCTATTTATGACTTTATTCTGTGTTTTTCTTTATGATGGGTCAAATGAGAGCCACTTCCTCTCACATCTTGTCTTCTCTTCCCTCTCTTTTCTGTAATGGAAAAGATGATGCTGGTGCATGTTAATAAAGTAGATGACATGTCATAGGATTTGTAGAAGAAGGGGATTCTTCTACAAATATGGGAGGGGGTGTACGCTTTTTGCATGGATTCAGGTTTTGACGATCATGGGTTTTCCTTCTCCCCTCCATCTTCCTCTCCCCCCACCCAATTGTAAGGCTCTGCCTTTCTTCCTCACTCAAGAAAGTAAAAACTCTTGAAATTAAATATTTCAAAAGGAAACTTTTATTGAGCAGAAGGGATAGCAGGACAAAGGGAAAGCAGATTCTGAATTCGCCCAGGCAATACACTTAGAAAAAGGCATTAGAGATTCAATGTGGACTCATCCAATCCACAGGTGTGAAGATGTAATTTTAACAGCTGTCATGAGAACCAGATAAGCAGACATTCTCAGGGTCATCTTCCACCAGCTTTCAGAGTTAAACAGCCCACAGGGCCCTCCCTCCTTGTACATTCCCCAAAAGGTGAGAAAAACTCAGGACGCCTGGGCACCAGGGTAAAGGTTACAAAGTAACAGTTGTCAAAAGTAGAGATAAATACATAGGTCCCCCCTTTTCTCCCCAGTATTTACTGTAGGGATCTGACGCCAGTTGTGGTGTTCATGATCAATCGAAAAAGAGGCTGGAGATACCTTGCAATCTTTCAAATTTTCTCCTGGTTCAAAAGTTTATGGAACATCACAAACTTTATTTCCAAACTGGGGATCTAATTGGTCTGATTATATTTAAAGCCCCTGTCACACTGCACCAACGGATGGAAAGAGGATGTAAAATGGAGAAAAACACTTGCCATCCATTGGTTAATGTAATGCTTCTGTTCTGTATTCACTGCCTCCGTTTTGCTATCTCTCTATCCGTCCAGCATCCGTCTATTGACATTGCATCTGCTCAGAAGGTTTTGAGCTGCTCAAAAATTTTGAGTGGAAAATGTATCAAACGCATCCGTTCTGCATCCGCGAGGCATATGGGGGACATCCATTCTGCATCTGTTACACATCTGCTATATCTGCTAGGCATCCACTGCGCATCTGCGCAACTCGCATCCGTTCCAGCGGTAAACGGATGAAGGGAGGAAGCGGAACAGACGTGCAGCGTTAGTAGCACAGACGGAGAAAGGGTGAAAGCAGATGCAGCACACAAAGAAAGCATTTAAAATGGAAAAAACGTTTGCAGAGGGGACCTACATCGGATATTAAGGATGTCTAGAGGATGCCTAGAGGATGCAAAGGGACACATAGTGGAAAACCTATATTGCCTATAAAAAGGGGGAGCAACTCACCTGGATCTCACTTTCAGACCAGCAGACCAGCTGTACAGACCTCTGCAGCCTTCATCTGCCTCTTGCTCTTCCACAGCATCCAGTCATGTCCACCTTGGATCGTAACAAACTCCTTTTGGTAGCCACCATCTTTCTGCAACAGTGCGAAGCCATCTACAGGCTCTGTGAACTCTACTACGGGAAGAAAAGGAGGCGGCCAAGAAGCGTCTGGGTCCGAAGATGGATCACGAGAAGAGCAGAGTACAGACTGTACAACAAGCTGATGGTGGAGCTGGGGAACGAAGACACTCGTGCATTCCAGAACTTCATGAGGATGCCTCCAGCCATGTTTGACAAAGTTGTGCAGTGGCTGACACCCAGGTTGACCAAGCAGAGCACCAAATTCTGCCCCAGCCTGGACCCTGGGCTCAAGGTGGCACTGACTCTGTGCCACCTGGCCTCAGGGACCACCTACAGGAGCATGCAGTACGGCTGGAGGGTGCCACACAAGACCATCAGCATTGTGGTTAGAGAAGTGGTGTAGGCCATCATCGAAGAATACATGGAGGAGCTCCTTCAGTGCCCCTCCACTGAAGAAGGCTGGAAGAAAGTTACAGAGCAGTGGTATCAGAAGTGGAACTTCCCACACACCGTTGGAGCCATAGATGGCAAGCATGTGGCCTGCAAAGCTCCAGCCAAGTCAGGGTCCACTTATTTCAACTACAAGGGCTTCTTCAGCATCGTCCTCTTCGCCATGGTTGATGCTGACTACAAGTTCATGTACATCGATGCTTCAGGCAACAGCTCATGTTCAGATGCCCAGGTATACAATGCCAGTGACCTCAAGGAGGGGCTGGAACGCAACCTCATCATGGGCTTCCCAGATCCAGAACCCCTGCCCAATGAAACGCAAGATGTGCCCTACTTCATCGTGGGGGATGACGCCTTCTCCCTCAGAACCTACCTCATGAAGCTCTGCACTTCCAGACTCCTCACCACCATGCAGCATCGCCCTGAGACCGTCAGGAGGATCGTGGAAGCTTGCTGCATTCTGCACAATCTCATGCGCACCCGCTACCCAGTCTTGCAGAACAGGCTCGTGGACCTCCAGCAAGGCAAAGGGGACATGGAGCCTGGGGAATGGAGGCAAAGGTGAAACCTGATAGACACTGAGGATGTGCAAGGTCCCAACAGAGCCTCACGTGAAGGGAAGAAACAGCATAACCTCCTGAGACACTGGTGCAACTCTCCAGCTGGAGCAGTGGAGTGGTAAGACAGGATGTTAGATGCTTAATGGATGCTTCCTTCAGCCTGTCTCATCACACGGATGAAATTGGGCCATGTATGTTGGGTGGGCCTACAATGAACAGGGCATTTAATAAAGAGTTGTGTTTATGTTGACATGTGTGGATCAATGCTTACATTGTTATTGATAATGAAGGGCCATCGGTGTGGCACCTGGGAGGGTGGACCATACAGTCCCACTATGCTTGCACTGGAGATTTATCTATCCCCACAGCTATCTCAATCCATCCCACAGCTATCTTAACCCATCCCAAAGGTATCCCTGCCCACCCCACAGCTATTACCCATCCCAAAGGTATCCCTGCCCACCCCACTGCTATCCTTACCATCCCAAAGATATCCCTGCCCATCCCACTGCTATCCTTACCCATCCCAAAGGTATCCCTGCCCATCCCACTGCTATCCTTACCCATCCCACAAGCATGCAAAGGCTTAAACCATTTCTAAAAGTTTCCACCAAGACCTTATTGACATAAATACATGAAGCAAGTGTGTGAAGCAAAGTTAAACTTTTTAATCACAAGCTGTAAAAGAAAAATGACCCAAGTCAAGTGTCCAAATAAAGTCAACAGGTAGCCACCCAGTCTCTGGCACTCCTCTTGGTCACTCGGAGGTGTGCCCAGTCTCAAGGGTGAAGGGTCCAGGTGCTGTGGAGGTGGCTGCTACTGGAGTGCTGGTCTGAAGCGCCACTGGGGTGCCTGGCCCCGAGAGGACAACAGGTGACAGTGTGTTGAGGAAACTCTCAGGCAGCTGGCTTAGCCCCGTGATGTTGAGAGCTCCTTCCTCCATGCCATGGGGTGTCAGCCCAAGTACCGAGGACAGATGTACTGAGGCTGGGCTTGGCTGTGGGGTGGAGGAAGGAGCAGTGTAGTGGGGCTGTCTAGTCTGCAGCTGGGTGAGGACTGGCATTGGTGGCATCTGTGGCATGGGTGGCATCGCTGTCGTCGGTGGCATCATTGGCGTGGGTGGCATCGGTGGCATCGGTGGAACCGGTGGCAATGGTGTCATCCGATGACTCTGTGCCTGGACTGGGAAGGGCTGCTGCCTGTGCTGCTGGACCTCCTGGTAGCCGTAGCCCTGGTAGGTGAGGGCCTGTGGAAAGCCTTGGAATGGGAGGGACATCACCTGGGTTGGAGGACCAGACCTGGACTGGGTGGGAGCAGGTGCCTCTGGGTCTGGAGGGTTGTGAAGCAGCTCGGTGATCCGTTCCTTCACCACCTGGTACTGGGGTTCTGCCATGTCCGTGAGGGTCTGGTTAACATAGGTGAGGAAGGGCTTGCGGTTGGAGGATGAGGAGTCGGTGTTGACCAGCTGAGAGAGGAGATCTATGCTGCTCCGGATGGTGTCCCTGATCTCCAGCAGGACAGTGTGGCTCTGCCCCTCCTGTCTGCCTCTCTGCCTTTCTGTGGAGTTGGAGCTGTGGGTGGATGCAGGTAGGGCTGTGGTGGACGTGCCATCTCCTTTCTCCCACTGCACCAGGGAGTCCTCCACATGCTCTACCATGGTTAAAACAGCTGTCCATGGGTTCTCCGCCATGGGACGCTCCACAGAAACCTGCCTGGAGACAGGAGCTGACTCTCAGCCGGAAGAGGACTGGCTCTCAGCAGGCTGCCAGAGAGAGAGGGTCGTGAGAGGGGCTGCTGCTGCTCCTCGGTGGTGGATCTCACCCTCCAGGAAGCTGCACCTGGCCATGACGTAGGTCTCTCTGTCTGTCAGCTTAACCGTGGCCTGGCCAGATTTCTTGATTTCCCATACCAGGTGTGCATGTGCTTCCACCAGCCGAGGAGCACATTCGATGTGTAGCCCAGGCTCTCTGCCTTCTCTCTCCAAGCAGCCTGCTTCCTTTTGGTGTCCCTGTAGAGCCTGTGTCCCTTCTCAGCCACTCCAGAACCTCATCCTCATGTTCTTCCTCAATGGAGTATTGCCTCCTCTCCCTATCACGCGTCTTCCTCTTCCTCCCTCTGGCAGAGCCATATGGGCCCTCATCAGAGGGGCTTCGAGGTTGTAGGGGCTGCTCCTCCCCACCACCAGCAGCAGCAGCACCAGCAGGATCATCATCATCAGCAGCAGCAGAAGCAGCAGCATCACCAGCAGGATCATAATCATCATCAGCAGCAGCAGCACCAGCAGGACCATGATCAGCAGCAGCAGCAGCAGAGTAAGCCCCAGGAGCCCCAGCAGGACCAGCAGGACGAGCAGGACCAGGAGCATGAGCAGGACCAGCAGGATGAGCAGGACGAGCAAGTCCAGGAGCACGAGCAGGACGAGCAAGTCCAGGAGCATGAGCAGGACCAGCAGGACCAGCAGGACGAGGAGCAGCTTCAGCAGAGTAAGCACGAGCAGAAGCACCACCGCCAGGAGCAGCATCAGCAGAGTAAGCACGAGCAGAAGCACCACCGCCATAAGCATCATCATCAGCTCCTCCAGAAGCAGAAGCAGCAGAAGCCCCAGCCACAGAAGAGCGAGCCCATGCTACAGAAGCCCCAGCAGAAGCAGAGTGAGGGCCAGGGGGCGGGATGGTGGCCCTGTCCCTCTTGCCAGGGCTGGCAGCAGATGGCTGAGGCTATCTCTTCTTCCCCATGGTTGTGGGGTTGCTGGCTGGCAGGAAGGCTGGCACCAAGGCTGGCACCATGGCTGGCACCAATGCTGGCAGGCAGGGAGGCACCAAGGCTGGCAGACAGCAAGGCTGGCAGGGAGGCTGGCAGACAGGCAGACAACAAGGCTGGCAGGGAGGCTGGAAGGCAGGCAGGAAGGCAGGCAGGCAGGCAGGCTGGAGAGCTGTGTCTGGATGCAGGTCTTTCCTCTGAATGGTGACCTGCTTCCGAGCTGCTTCCCTTTATATCCACGGGGCTGACGCAATAAATTCCCCCCGCATGCACAGTGAACGCTAGGCATCCGCTAGGCTTCTTCTGTGAATCCACTAGGCTTCCGCTCTGCATCTGCTTCATCCACTGTGCATCCGCTGTGCATCTGCTTCATCCGCTCGGCGTCCACTCTGCATCCGCTCTTTCCGTTCCGCGTCTGCTTTGCTGAGGAACCCCAGAAGCCTAGTGGATGTGCCATCCGCTCTCATCCGCTTCCATCCGCTAGGCTTCCGTTCTGCATCCATTTTCCATCCGCTCTGCGTCCTCCCCCCATCCGTTCCTTTCCGTGTTATCCGCTCTGGTTATGCAAATTTTTGCCCCTTTTGAGAGCGGATAACAACGGATGGAACATTTTGCTTGTCCGCTGTGTCCTTTTTGCAAATGTATTGCATCCGTTGGGCAGTGTGACAGGGCCTTAAGGAAAAAGTCAGGTGACCTGCCTGAGTTTTTTTTTACTAGCTACATTAAGTAGCTAGTAAAGTAGCTAAAGTAACTTTAAGTAGCTATATTGTTGCCGATTTATTTCTGTTTTAAGCTCAGCTTAAAAAGTCCTCCATTTTTAATCAGATTTTTCTTCATCAACATTTTATTACTTTATTTATTTTATGATATCTCTCCAATCTTTCAACAGAAATATTCAGAAGAACTAACAATAGTTGAAGAAAACAGTTATAAATTATAGGACAAAACTGAGAAAGACAACCCTATCCAGATCACAGCAGTCAACACAGCCATAAAAGCTATTAGAGCAATAAAATCAGTTAATAAACTTTCCATTAAAAGAACAGAATAAACAGAATTGTCTTCATTTGTAATGGAGAAAATAATGAAACAAACTCAAAATGAATACTATATAATTGGAATGCCGCTCCTGAAAGACCCTCTCTTGAACCATTAGCCCAAGTAGCACCTGAGGAAATCTCTGGTCTCCTGGTTGGAATCATTGCCCCACTGATACTGAAATATTTAGTAAATAAATAAGTTTTATTTTATAACCATGTGTCATGGTTATATAGCATAGAATATAATACAATTGCAGCTGGCTTCCTTGTGCAATTCAAGGTGATGAAGATGAAATCCTTGGTGTTCTGTGAGTTTGAGTGTTTGAAAATATTTCATTACCCAACTATGTAACATCATCAGCGTGTTTGAGGGTGGGATTTGCTCTCTGTATAGAATAATTCCTGCCCATTTTGATGGAGATGCAGTTTTCTTCTTGGGAGCTCATTGATTAGGATATTGTTTTCTGCTAGATGGCTTGTCTGGTGTTTAGATGCATGGTGTACTGGAAGGCAGGGCATGCTGATGTAGAAATTAATGCAAACATTTCACACTTCAACATTAAACATAGTATCTTCTATTGGAAGGTGGTGGTTATTATCCAAATTGATGTGTTTGTCATAGAACCTAGATATCTGACGGGTTGGTTGTCTCAAATTGTTTCTGCCAGAGTGTCTGCACTCTAGATCCTCACCATTAAACATGGCTAACTTGTCGGACTGTAGAAGTGTGCCTTTTCTGTTGCAACTCCCACCATCTGAACAGCATTCCCTAGCACTAAGTAAGGCACCATTTCTCCTAGGATTCCAGAAAGTCCTGAAAACCTGGCTTTCGTACCAGGCCTAGGGTTGGTTGTTGTTATTTATTTAAGCCCCTTGTTTTGTTTTGTGGATTTTATTGTCATTAGATTATTTCTTGCAAGTGGATCAGAAGCTTCCTAACAGATAGGAAGCAGCAGGTGAAGCTAGGCAGAATCACATCCGATACCTGTACAATCAGCACAGCCCCCCCCCCCCCAAGGCTGTGTGTTATCTCCACTTCTCTTTTCCCTATGTACCAATGACTGCATCTCAAACGATCCAACTGTTAAAGTACTGAAGTTTGCTGATGACACAACAGTGATTGGTATCATTCGAGACAACGATGAATCTGCATACAGACAGGATGTTATACAACTTGCCTCATGGTGTAACTGGAACAATCTAGAACTGAACACACTCAAAACTGTAGAACTGGTGGTAGACTTTAGAAGAAACCCTCCCATACTACCACCTCTTACAATACTAGACAACACAGTATCAGCAGTAGAGACTTTCAAATTTCTAGGTTCTACTATATCACATGACCTAAAATGGACACCTAACATAAAAAATATCATCAAAAAAGCACAACAAAGAATGTTCTTTCTGTGTCAGCTCTGAAAGCTCAAACTGCCCAATGAGCTACAGAGGAAATATTGAGTCTATCATCTGCACCTCTATGTCTGGTTTGGTTCTGCAACCCAACAGGACAGACACAAAGGATAATTAGGACTGCAGACAAAACAATTACTACCCACCTGCCTTCAACTGAGGACCTGTATACTACACGAGTGAAAAAGAGGGCTGTGAAAATATTCACAGACCCCTCACATCCCGGACATAAACTGTTTCAACTCCTTCCCTCAAAACGATGCTATAGAGCATTGTACACCCGAACAACTAGACACAAGAACAGTTTTTTCCCGAAAGCCATCACTCTGCTAAACAAATAATTCCCTCAACACTGTTCAACTATTACAAAGTCTGCACTACTATTACTATTAATCTTCTCATCACTCCTTATCACCCATCCCCTCCCACTTGTGATTGTAGGAGTTTAAGTTTGTTGCTTGTATTCTTACAATTTATATTAACTGTTTCCAAGTATGATTTGAATGTTGATTGTACCCTATGACTATCATTAAGTGTTGTACGTTAAAATTCTTGATTCTTCCTGAACGTATCTTTTCTTTATGTATACTGAGAGTATTTACACCAAGACAAATTCCTTGTGTGTCCAATCACACTTGGCCAATAAACCATTCTCTTCTATTCTCTTCTGTTCTGTTCTGTTCCGTTCCGTTCCGTTCCGTTCCGTTCCATTCCATTCCATTCCATTCCATTCCATTCCATTCCATTCCATTCCATTCCATTCCATTCTATTCTATTCTCTTCTCTTCTCTTCTCTTCTATTCTATTCTATTCTATTCTGACTTCATGTTTTTAAGCTGATATTTTATATTTGTATTGTTTTGAATGTCCATTGGTGTTGAGGGACTAACAAATTTAAATAAATAATAAAAATAACACAGTAAAATAAAGTAATAAAGAAATGTTAGAGCTGTAGTAGTGCAGTGGTTAGAATGCAGTAGTGCAGGCTAACTCTGCTGACTGCTAGCTGTTCGATGGGTTGCAGAACCATTCTGAGGTCAGTAAAATGAAGACCCAAATTGTTGGGGGCAATATGCTGACTCTGTAATCTGCTTAGAGACTGCTGTAAAGCAGTATAAAGTGGTATATATGTGCTATTGTTATATAATTAGTTATTTATAAATCACCACAGGGGCCTAAGCTAAAGAGAATGACAGGAACTACATGATAAAAACATAACAATGAAGTAAAATTAAAACATGTTATTGAGGATACCGATGAGGTTGGCCCAGATGTTGTACTCTCACAATCTCTTTTTCAAGATCAGCCATATGATCCTATGGGTTGCTTTTTATGCTAAAGACATTCAGCTGTCTTATGCATTGGATGAGAGGGTGCCTCTTTCACTCCAAGAGAATAAACTGGACTGACAAATTAATCTCACTGACACCAGCAATGGGTGACATGGTTTAGGATATGCAGAACACCATATGTTGCAACCGCAGTTGCTGACTGCATAAAAGAGGGCAATGTCTGTAGAGACCTGCAGAAATGACTAGAGAGCAGGTCATATTCTGGCTTCATCTACTTTTTGAGATAACCAACTCATTTTGCTCAACAGTCCTGCCTTGATGTCCTGACTGATCTATTCTCATGTACATGGAGTTACAATGCCTGCAGCCTTCAACCAGTTGTGACTACTTTCAAACACATGATATTCACATTGGCAAAAGTGTTCTTTTTTCCATTCACTGGCAGCTTACTGTGTCAAGAAGTGTGTGAAAAGTAGATCTCAGAGAGAAAAGGATATTTAGAAAAGAAGAAGGAAGCAGGCATTAGCCACTTCATTCCTGGTCCCGTTCTTCAATTGCATAAGCCCTGCTTACTGTTGATTAAAATCTTTGTTTGTTACTAAGATTAAAAATGAATTCATGCACATAATGAAATTGTGTGGGTGTCATTTTTTTAAAAGTGTACTTTAAATGTTTGTTTTTTGCTTAGATCTGCTTTTCTTTACTTTCAATGTTTTGTTAATGTACCATCAGTTTTTTAAAAAGCAAACTGAAAGTCACAATTTCAAAAAAAGCAGAGGAAAAAATAAACAGTTTAAAATAATTTAGAGCTGCTTTTAAATAAATTACAACCAAGTTAAAATATTTTGAACACTAGAAAATCAGTTGGGAGAAAAAGAGGTTACCTTCTTAGGGATTTTATCAGGTTTAAGATGGCTTTTCCTTTATGAAATGGTTTTTCCTGTGGGTTCTCCCACAGGAAAAAAAATGTCTATTATCTATAAAATAAAATACAAGCTGAATAGTCAAGTTCTTGTTGATGATCCAAGCTCTGTAAAGGACCTTGGAATACTCATCTCTAATGATCTAAGTGCTAGAGTTACTAAGTGCTAGTAACTACATAGCCAAAAAGGCATTAAGAGTTGTTAACCTAATCCTACGTAGCTTTTTCTCTGGTAATATCACACTACTAAGTGTGGAGCATACAAAACATTTGCTAGACCAATACTCGAATACAGCTCATCAGTCTGGAACCCATGTTACGTATCTGATATTAGCACAGTTGAGAAAGTCCAGAAATATTTCACAAGAAGAGTTCTCCACTCCTCTACTTGTTGTAGAATATCTTATGCCACCAGGCTTGAAATTCTAGACCTAGAAAACCTTGAATTATGCCATTTTTGGTCTGATCTAAGTATGGTATATAAAATCATACATTGCAACGTCCTACCTGTCAATGAATACTTACTTCAGCTTCAACCATAACAACACAAGAGCACACAATAGATACAAACTCAAGGTTAACTGCACCAAACTTGATTGCAGGAAATACGACTTCAACAACAGAGTGGTCAATGTTTGGAATACTCTACCTGACTCTGTGGTTTCTTCCCCAAACCCCAAAAACTTTAACCTAAGACTGTCTACTATTGACCTCACCCCTTTCCTAAGAGGTCTGTAGGGGGGGTGCATAAGTGCACCAACGTGCCTACCGTCTCTGTCCTATTGTTTTTTTTTTATTTTTCTTATATGTACCCATTTCATGTATTCATAACTATGTATATACTTATACCTATTATCTTGTAAGCGATTGATAAATCAAATAAATAAATAAATAAATAAATAAATAAATAAATAAAATCTTTTTTGCACAGTCAAACCCTTAGGGACTTAATTCTCACCCTCAGTTTCTTTCAGTATTATCAGAAATGAAGGGAAATAGTGAGCTATATAATCAGTTTACTAATCTGTTTATATGGTGTCTGCAGATACAAGTGAATTCACATCTGACATCAGTATTTTGTTTTCATTGTTGCTAAGTGGAATGAAGATTGACTGCTTCATAAATCCTCTCTCACTGACTAGAGGATGGGATAGTTTATGTGGAAAAATCAACCACCACCACCACCCACTCCTACCATCCTAGATTGAGTTAGCTTAATCCAAGTTCTGAAGTTGTTCAAGTGTTATGCTATGCCTCTACATTTCATCATCTTTAAAACCAATTAAGCCTACTTAAAAATACAGGGTGGAATATACACAGTGCTTGGAACAAGGATGTGTATTTGCCTGGTGTTAAAACAAGAAATAAAAACAGAAATAATGCCTGGTGTGAAAAACAAATAATTTACTCCAAGTTTTTTATTAAACGAAGGAACCATGCCATTTACTTACTTATATCCCATAAATAAACAGGCCTTTAACTTCCCTTTCAGGGCAGCTCCCTCTGCAGGGATGGGGTTTTAACTTTAAAAAATAGCAAATAATAATATTTTATCATTATGACTTCTCTCTCTCAAAGATTATTATTTCAATAACCATGAACAGAAATATGTGAGTCAGGCAAATTATCTTTACACATCACTATCAAGACTAGAAATGTTAGTGTTGAAAGCAAATGATCTATTGGCATGATCCACATATTTCTTTTGTTGTTCATTAGTGAAACACACAACAAATAAATATAGCTGCGCAGATCCTTTTTAAATTTCCATTGTAATCTTGTATAAAGAACCAATAGTATTTTACTATGAATGATTGGACAAATTCAAAGCAACTTTCTATGAAACAAAATTCACAATAAAACAATAATTACTAGATGCTGAGAAAGTTTTCAAGTTTACTACACTCCCATATTAAGCAAATCCTTCACGAGAAGAAGGAAAAAAATGCATGTGCCAGAGATACAAAATTTGTTATTATAGTCAATGAAGGAGACAATAGACATTTGTATTCTTCTATTGTTCAATTTTGATTAAAAACCATCCTGATGAAAAGATCTAATTTATGCTACTTTGATCCTTCCTAATAAAATACTTTCTTCAATCTGTAAATTTGATCAATTTAACTGCTGGGGGGGAGGGGGGAATCAGCCATGTAATGCATAATCTAACTGTAATAGATTAATTTATTTTAATGCAGAAAGTTTGCATTGAAACGCTCTGGTCTTTCATTCAATCTAGCCTGACTGATTCCATGGGTGAGATAAACATTTATTATGAATAGCTTTACTCAGCTTGCCATGGTAGAAAGCATCAAGAATAATATAGCGTTCATCTTGATGTTCTTTCTGCTTTTAGTCATCTCTAGCTTTAGGGACAAAGTTCATATATACTCTTTTGACACTTTGATAAGGATCTATTTTCCATTCTCTCTAGAGAACTTAGTGGTTAGCCTGTCATCTACTCATGAATCAGACTTCCTGAAGAGACCTCATGTGAAGAAAGCTGTCCCTACTGCAACTTCCTTGAAAATACTTAAGGCCTGGATGCAAAACATAGGCATAAAGGACACAGCGGACAAGCAAAATTTCGGGTGTGGCTCCATCCATTGTCATCCACTCCAAAAAGTGGATGACAAAAATTTGCATAAACAGAATGGAAAACAACGGAAAAGAACGGACGTGGGTAGTATGTCGTGGGGATATTAAACGGAGGTTCATAGGAAGCCTAGCGGATGAAAGCAGATGGAAGCGGATGACACCTCCGAAGGGGTTCCAGGAGAGAATTTCAAAGCGAAAGCATAGCAGAAAGGGTGGATGAATCACGGACGAAACGGATTCATCACGGACGCCTATAGGAAACAAAGGGGATGTCGCATGGATGTATATCGGATGCAAAGCGTTCACTGTGCATGCGGGGAGTATGAATTGCATCAGCTCCATGGATTTAAAAGGATGCAGCATGCATGCAGTCAGCATACAGGGGAAAGACATGCTGCCAGATACATCTTGAAGGAACACCATGGTTCATCAGTCAGGCAAGAAGAGGAAGCCTGTGCCTACTTGTTAAAGCCCTGGCAAGGTGAAGAAGGGCAGAACCAGCATCCCACCCCCTGGCACTGACTCTGAATCTGCTGTTGCTGCTGCTGCTGCTGCGGTGGTGGATCAGCCCCAAGGCCCTCAAGCCCCTCAAAGCCCTGCTGCTGAAGGTCCTGCTGCTCAAGCCCCTGAAGGCCCTGCTGATCAAGCCTCTGAAGGCCCTGATGGAGCCCCTGCCAGAGGAAGGAAGAGGCAAGGGAAGGAGAAGGGAGGAGAGGAAATAGTACACCATTTCCAAGGAGCATGAGGATGAGGTGCTAGAATGGCTGAGGGAGAACAAGTACCTATCAAGAAAGGGCCACAGACTGTATCGGAACACCAAGAAGAAGCAGGCAGCTTGGAGAGACAAGGAAGAGAGCTTGGGCTATACTGCAGATGTACTCCTGGGATGGTGGAAGCACATGCACACCTGGTATGGCAAGCTACACCTGAAGAAATCCGGGCAGACTGCTGTAAAGCTCACTGACCTGGAGATGTACGTCATGGTCAAGTGCAGCTTCCTGGAGGGTGAGATCCACCACCGAGGAGCAGCCCCTCTGATACCCCTTTCCCTCAGACAGCCCACAGACAGCCAGTCCTCTTCCAGCCAGGAGCCAGCTACCCTGTCCAGGCAAGTGTCTTCAGAGGGCCCTATAGCAGAGACCCCCTCCACAGCTGCACTCCCCATACCAGCAGACTTGGAGGATCCCGTGGAGGATGACGCCCTGCTGTCACAAATGGAGGAAGCAGCAGCAGCCACCAGAGGCCAACCCACTCCCACCCCCACCCCCAGCTCCACAGGATGCAGGCAGAGAGGCAGAGTGGAGGGACAGGACCACAGGGTGCTGTTGGAGATCAGGGACACAATGAAGACCAGCACAGAACTTCTCTCTCAGCTGGTCCATTTGGACAGAGCATCCTCGGGCCGGAAACCTTTCATCACTTACATGGGCCAGACCCTGAGGGACTTGCCCAAGGCCGAGTACCAGGTGATGAAGCAGAAGATTGCAGCACTTATGCACAACCCTCAAGGCCCAGATGAAGCTGCTCCTACCCAGTCCAGGTATGCTCCTCCACCCCAGGCAATGTCACAGCCCTTCCACGGCTTTCAACAACCCCTCACCTACCAAGGCTATGACTACCAGGATTTCCCACAGCAGAAGCAGAACTTCCCAGTCCAGGCCCAGGTTCATAGGATGCCACTGATGCCACTCCTCACCCAGCTGCAGACCAGACAGCCCCACTACACTCCTCCCAACCATTCCTCCACCCCACAGCCAAGCCCGTCAATGGACAATCTGTCATCAGTATTGGGTCTGACATCTCAAGTCCTTGATGAAGGGCCTCTCAACCTCACAGGACTGAGTCACCTCTTGGATAGCTTCCTGAACACACCACCACTTGTTGTACCCTCGGGGCCAAGCACCCCAATGGTGCCTCAGACTAGCACTCAAGCCACAGCCACTTCCACAGTCCCTGCCCGCTTAACAGCTGAGACCATGAACATGACTCAGAGTGACTGAGAATAGTGTCAGAGACGGAGTTGTTTCCTTGTTAAGTTTATCTTTGCTTAAGACACTTTACTTGGTTCATTTTGCTTATTTAATAAAGTCATAAAGTTTACCTAAGAAAGTTAATAAAGGTTATCTTTGCTTAAGACACTTAATACAGTTTACTTGGTTCATTTTGCTTATTTAATAAAGTCATAAAGTTTACCTAAAAAAGTTAATAAAGGTTATCTTTGCTTAAGACACTTGGTTCATTTTTTTTTACTTAATAAAGTGTTGGCGAAAACTTTGAAAAAAGTTTTGAAAGAAGTTTTGAAAAACTTTGAAAAAAGGTTAAGCCTTTGCATGCTTGTGGGATAGATAAGGATAGTTGTGGGACAGATAAACCTCCAGTGCAACCATTGTGGGACTGTATGGTCCACCCTCCCAGCTGCCACACATATGGACCTTTATTATCAATAACAATTTATTCATTGATCAACACATTTTAAAATAAACAAAGCTCTTTATTCATGCCCTATTCATTGTAGGACCACTCAACATACATGGCACAATCTCATCAGTGTTATGCAACAGTCTCAAGGAAGCATCCATTAAGCATCTATCATCCTGTCTTGCCACTCCACTGCTCCAGCTGGGGAGTTGCACCAGTGTCTCAGGGGGTTGCGCTGCTTCTTCCCTTCACGTGAAGCTCTGTTGGGGCCTTGTACATCCACAGTGTCTATCAGGTTACGTCTTTGCCTCCATTCACCAGGCTTCATGTTGCCATTCCCTTGTTGACAGTTGACAAGTCTGTTCTGCAACACTGGGTAGCAGGTGCGCTTGAGATTGTGCAGGATGCAGCAAGCTTCCATGATGCTCCTCACAGTCTCTGGGTGATGCTTCATGGTGGTGAGAAGTATCTGGATCCTGTTGGCCAGGATGCCGAAGGCGTTCTCCACCACCCATCTTGCCCTGGACAGCCTGTAGTTGAAGATCCTCTCTTCACGGGTGAGGTATCTTGAAGTATAGGGCTTCATGAGGTAGGTTCTGAGGGAGAACGCATCATCACCAACGATGAAGTAGGACACATCTTGTGTGTCATTGGGTAGGGAGTCTGGATCTGTCAAACCCATGATGAGGTTGCATTCCAGCCCATCCTTGAGGTCACTGGCGTTGTATACCTGGCCATCTGAAGCTGACCCATTGCCTGAAGCATCAATGTACATGAACTTGTAGTCAGCATCAACCATGGCAAAGAGGATGATACTGAAGAAGCCCTTGTAGTTGTAATAAGTGGACCCTGAGTTGTCTGGAGTTTTGCAGGCCATGTGCTTCCCATCTATGGCTCCAATGGTGTGGGGAAAGTTCTACCTCTGATACCACTCTTCTGCAAGTTTTCTCCAGCCTTGTTCAGTGGTGGGGCACTTGAGGAGCTCGTCCACGTATTCTTCAATGATGGCCTGTACCACTTCTCTGCCCACTTTGCTGATGCTGTTGTGTGGCACCCTCCATGCATACTGCTTGTTTCTGTATGTGGTTCCAGAGGCCAGGTGGCACAGAGTCAGTGCCACCTTCAGTCAAGGGTCCACCTTCAGTCGACAGAAGTTGGTGCTAGGCTTGGTCAACCTGGGTCTTAGACGCTCTACAAGTTCGTCAAACGTGGCTGGTGGCATCCTCATGAAGTGATGGAATGCACGAGTGTCTTCATTCCTCAGCTCCACCATCAACTGGTCATACAGTCCAAATTCCATTTTTCTCACTATCCATCCTCAGACCCACACAGTTCTTGGACATCTCCTTCTTCTCCTTCTGTATAAAACTTGAAACAGTCTGAACAGGTTTTGGTTCTGGTGATGAATGAGCACAGCTATCATACGGACTGTTTCATCATCCATGGTGGAGAACAATTGATGATGTTGAAGACCAAGACCAAGGGTGAAGAGGTCTGTACACCATGGCTGCTGGACTCATATTGAGATCCAGATGTTTTTCTCCCCCTTTTTATATAAAATATTGGTTGTTAGCTATGTGTCCTTCTACATACTCTAGATATACTCCAGACATCCTAAATATCTGAGATACATCCCAGATACAAATGTTTTGTCCATTTTGAATACTTTATATAAGAGATGCATACACTTACATCCTTTCTATTTCCGTGCTACTAACGCTGTGTAGACGTTCCATGTAAACGTGTTTTCTCCCTCTTTCCATTTTCAGCTGCAGCGGATGTGAGTTGAGGGGATGGCTAGAGGATGCAGAGAGGATACAGCGGACATTTAATGGATTATAACGGACATAGAATGTTTGTTGCCCATATATGTCATGGATTTACATCGTATGCGGCAGAAAGTTCATCCGTTCACAAAGTTTTGTGCAGCTCAAAACTTCTTTCATGGATGAAATTGCAGTGGACGGATGCTCGAGGGATAGAGCGTATGAAACACGTATGCAGTGAGTACACAACGGATGCATAGCGTTTTCCAACGGATGGCAAGCTTTTTTTATCGTTTTACATCCTCTTTGCATCCGTAAGTGCAGTGGGACCAGGCTTTAATTATATATTTTATGAGGCTTCAATAGTTATAGTTTCAATAGAGTCTTTGAGTTACATGCTTCCTATTTTCCTGCCTGCATTTAAATTACATTTTTGCAGACTGATTTCTACAGAAAGACTCCACATTTACATTTAAAAGCATGAATGAAAATATATCAGTCTGGCCTACTTTCCCCTCTATTTGCAATCCTGGGATCATTGTCCTTCCAAGCAACACAGATATTTTTTTTTAAATGGGTCATTGTATGTACTTGAAAATATATTCATTGTAGACTGGAAGGTTCTTGTCAGTTGTTTTCTATAATCCCTTGTAACATCTCAATTTATTGAGATTTTTGACAAGTTGCTGAAAACAACTTGCCTGAGATTCAACCAACTAAATGTATTTCAGAAAGATGGGATTTAGAATTGCAAAAGGAGTCAGTGATGTATTATTTACCTACCTATTCACAATTCTAAGGCATTTTTCCTTAAACTTTAGAAGTATTTGAAACTGAAATATGTTGGAATGCCTATTGGTAAGAAGAATAGCAATCAGCCTGGATCCAATGAAGCCCACATTAGCAATGAATCATGCATATGGGTGCCACATTAGAACAATGTGGTATATAATTTCTGATCAAAAATATGTAAACTAACAATCCTGAAGGCGTGTCTATGAGCACTTGCTTTCTTCTTTCATTTTTTTAATTTTAATTTAGGAGAACAGTTGTAAAGTACAAATTTATGATGTATATGTGGTGTATATCATAGCAATTGTATGCCTGTTCAATTGCCACACAGCAGAGAAGTTTGCTAAGTGATCTTGAAGCAGGCATCTTTAAGCCTAATGAAATCCACAAGGTTGTGATGAGAATAAAAATGAGTGAGATCACTTTCTAATCCAACTTGAGCTCCTTGAAGAAAAGGCAGAATACAAATGTAGTAAAACATGATCAGTGCACAATGTTTCAACACATTAAACAGTTTTACACATTAAACTTTTGCCTTTAAGAAATAACGCTTATAATACAATACTAAGACCTTGAGTTAAATATGGCTAAAATTGCTTTACAAATGTTGAATTCAATTGCATGAATTTGTGCATGCACTTAGTTTGTTACACAGGTTTTGTGGTTACTGTGGAAAGGAAATTTCACGACGGCAGTAGTGTCACAAAAGACAGGAAAAGCCCAAGGGGAACATCAGGTCAGCCAGAAAACAAACTTACATAGGAAAAGGAATTGAATAAAAAGTATTAAAGAATCCCTATAGACAAAAGCCTAAGTAATTAAGAAAACTAGACAAATAGGAAAAGGAAACAAAAGATAATTTAGAAAACCCTTACAAACACAGGACATACCAAATAAGCAAAATAAACAGACAAAAGACACAAAATATAAATTACAAAAGGGACAGACAGGAGATTGCCACAGAACAAATATGAAAAACTATCTTAAAGCTAAAAGAGATGACAGAAAACCAACAGTACAATCTGGTCATCCTGTGGAGTTTGCCCTCTGGCGGAAATAAAGACAAACTCAAACAGGATTTGAAACATTAGGCACAAATACAAACACTCATACAAAATCAACTTACAAAGGGAGAAAATGGTATAAAAAACCAGGGACTTACCATAAGAAGCTAGCTAGCCCAGGAACTCAGACTTCTCGCTGTTCTCTGCCTTCCTGAAAAATAAAAAGATCCAGCTTTCAAACATTTGTTCATATCCTTGCGCTGGAGCTCTCCCAGCAGGAAAATCGAATCCTCAAAAGAAAGGCGTTTTGACACCTTACAACACTACTATTGTGCAAATGCATTCATTAATTGTTGAATATATCTTTTATTCACAAATACATGTAAATATAATTTCATTTTACTGTCTCTGAAACATGTTTTTATTCCTCTGGCTGTTGCTACTAATTTTCAAATCACTTAAGAGTCTTGACTGGTAGAAAGACATATTCCATAACAGAACATAAAAGTTAAAATAAGTTACACCAAAAAATTACCATAAAGTCCCAGGATATGAGCATCATCTTCCAAAACTTAGAGACACAGGAGACTCTTTTATTGTAGTTCATGATGTCTTTCAGCTGCCTAAATAAATTTCATTGCCTTCAGAGACAGAAAATACTTTTTGTATTCAGGTTCTTTTATATAATCAAGACAACCTGTTCGTCATTTCCCCTCAGGTCTGACAGAACTTCATGCTGCCAACAAACTGTCAGAGCTACTTAGTCTTGAGAGGAGGATTTGCATTTGATTTTCATGTGACATTAAGTAAAATGTTGGAATGAAACTTTATGGAAACTTCTGTTTGCCAGATTTATAAATATAGAGATAAAATACTAATTTGATTGCTTAGCAATAAACAATTGATGTGATATAGCTTTCCATGTAATCTCAGAATCTCATTCAGAATATGCTAAAATATATATTCTGCAATTGAACATATATTTTGTTTTTAAATTATTATTGATTTTTAAAATATGTTTGCAAACTGCCTTATTGGATTTTTGTTTTTACCATTGTGAGCAGCCCAGAGTCACTTAGATGAGGTGGGTGACCAAAAAAGTCAAGTTAATAATTTTATTAATATATTCTGTAGTAAAATGAGTCAAAGAAGCATTTTGGTAAGTGTTGCAGAAAAGCTGAAGTACAGTATCTTGTGATGTTTTCTATCCCTGTAATGTTTTAATGGTTTAAGAAAAATGAAAGTTTTCTACCAGAATCATAAAAATCTCACATATTGAGTAAGGTGACTACAACATTTCTGCCACTCTAGATTTTTTAAAGATCAAATGAATGACAGCCAGAGTCTAGTTGATGCTGTTGTTCATATGACATGTGTTAAGCCTGGGTTCCCCAACCAGGGTTAGGTAGACAAGCTAAACAGAATGTGCAGCGTTAGTCAGATAGGCACACAGATAAATGAGTGAGCTAAGCTTGTATGTTTATTAACATACAGTAAAAATAACAGATACGCTTGTGCTATCAAGAATATATTTTATTCCAGTATAAGTTTATGGCATAGTCAAATAACAGTCCAATATTCATTTATCATGTAGTCAGTCCATTCAGGGATATTCAGTTAGCAAAGTCCATGTAGAATATCCTATGTCAGTTCACTTACAAATCAGTCCTTTGTTGTCTCTCCCGTTCGAGCAATGCAGTCTTGATTCCAAGCAGTAATCAGGGATCATTAAAGCCAGAGAGAGAGAGAGCAAGCCGTAGTCTTGCTACTTTTATATTGTATTTATAACCACTCCTTTAATTGCTATTTCACAGTTAAAGCTGCATACACTCTAACATACACTAACTATGATTCATAGTTATTATTTCACCTAAACCAGTTAGGGTAAACAATGTTATCCCTAACAACATGAATTCCTCCTGTGCCTAAAATTATGCACAGAAGATTCCAAAAGAGATTTACAGATATCTGTTACCTTTGTGACATGCTACTGAAGTACTGCAAAGTACTGTATTAATCTGCAGGAATGTTGAGGGATTTTTCTCAAACTAATTTGCATGGTCTAATTACCTGGAAACTGGGGAGATTAAAAGAAACTTCAGCAAACAAAATAAGAAAGATTCAAAACCAGATAGTTTTGAAGATTAGTTGTTGCCTGAGAAGGGTTATTTGCCTGGAAATTAATTTTAATTAGTAGTGGTTAATTATTATTTTTCTCCTGATCCTTTTCTTTTGTTTTCAATTATGTTGATGAATGGCCTCTGGCAGTTACATACAAAAATATAAATAAATATACAAAGTATGTGTTTAGCATAGTATTAATTTATAGAGATAGGAGAATCTGCAAGATTTCACTTCAGCAGAGTGGTCAATTAATTAATTAATTAATCAGAAAACTGAGCATTTCATAGAATGATTGTCTCTCTCTCTCCCACTGGGTCACAGTTTTAGACATATTTCCTGATTAAAAAAGAGAATGACTGTGGGCAGACAAAAACAATCAATGGGAGTAGGACTGACTACCAACTTACAACCAGTTTCTGAATTGAAATTCCTTGTGGGAAACTGAATGTCAGTGTTGGAAATCCTTCCTTTCCTTCCTTCCTTTTCCTCTTTCCTTCCATGTCAGAATATTCATGAAGTGGTAGAGACATGGTAACAAGGTCAGTCAATGAGAGCTGAATTAGAAAGTGAAAATGAAGGAGCCTGGGCATGGCCCTGCAGCTCTGAGAGTGCTGTGTGGAGAACTGAAACCTATCTGCTCTGAGCTCTGAAGCTGCTGCTTGCATTTTTCCTGTAACTACTTCCATGTTGGAAGAATCTACTATTGGAATTGTACATTTTACTCATATATTATTATGTATACAAAGATGTTGAATCCTGACTTCCGTTTTGAGCTTCTTCAGTGACAGACAGAAATCTGTCATCGTGCGCAGTTTCAATCTGTGCTCGCTGCTGGAGCACCCCAAGCCGGCTGGTTTTGGGGCTAAGCCACCATGTAGACATGGTGAAGAGGGGCTAAACTGCCAGCAGGGTTGAGGAGAGTCACATCTCTCCTCCACAGCTGGCCTTACTCCCTTTCCCAAAGGCATTGCAGTGATGGTCAGAAATGGCCACCTCAAAGAAGAACTTGACTGGAAAAGAATGTGCAGGAGGAAGATTAGAAGAGAAAGTTTTGGTTGACTGGGTCGAACTGGAAAAACAACAATACATGGTACCCTGGAATTTGAATTATAAAGAACAACATTGTTCTCAAAGAAGACTTTGAAGCGGCGAATGAGAGAGGGAAGGAAAAGGATTGGGGTTTTTTTTTTTTCTTCCCTGTATTGACAACTAAGAGATTTTAAAGCCCATGTCACACTGAACCAACGGATGCAAAGAGGATGTAAAATGGACAAAAAACCTTGCCATCTGTTGGAAAACGCGATGTACTCACTGCCTCCGTTTGGTTTCCTCTCTATCCTTCCAGCATCCGTTTATGGACGTTTCATCCGCTCCAAAAGTTTGGGCTGCCCAAAACTTTTGCGCGGAAAATGTATCCAGTTCGTCCGTTCTGCATCCGCTACGCGTCCGCTACGCATCCGCTACGCATCCGTTATGCATCCGCTATGCATCCGCACAACTCACATCTGCACAGACACAGGGAGGAAGCGGAACGGATGTGGAACGGATGCAGAACGGATGCCTAGCGGATGCAGAATGGAAACAAAGCATTTAAAATGGAAAAAACGTTTGCAGAGGGGACCTATCTCGGATATTAAAGATGTCTAGAGGATGCCTAGAGGATGCCTAGTGGAAAACCTATACTGCCTATAAAAAGGGGGAGCAACTCGCCTGAATCTCACTTTCAGAACAGCAGCCCAGCGGTGCAGACCTCTGCAGCCTTCATCTGCCTCTTCTTCTTCCACAGCATCCAGTCATGTCCACCGTGGATTGTAACAAAGTCCTTTCGGCAGCCACTATCGTTCTGCAACAGTGCGAAGCCATTTGCAGGCTCTGTGAACTATACAGCGAGAAGAAAAGGAGCCACCCAAAAAGAGTCTGGATCCAAAGATGGTTCACCAGAAGAGCAGAGGACGGACTGTACAACAAGCTGATGGTGGAGCTCAGGAGCGAAGACACTCAAGCGTTCCAGAACTTCATAAGGATGCCTCCAGCCATGTTTGACGAAGTTGTGCAGCGGCTGACACCCAGGTTGACCAAGGCAAACACCAGCTTCCGGCCCAGCCTGGAACCTAGGCTCAAGGTGGCACTCACTCTGCACCACCTGGCCTCAGGGACCACCTACAGGAGCATGCAGTACGGCTGGAGGGTGCCACCCAGCACCATCAGCTTTGTGGTCAGAGAAGTGGTGCAGGCCATCATTGAAGAATACAAGGAGGAGCTCCTCCAGTACCCCTCCACTGAAGAAGGCTTGAAGAAAGTTGCAGAGCAGTGGTATCAGAAGTGGAACTTCCCCCACACCATTGGAGCCATAGATGGCAAGCACGTGGCCTGCAAATCTCCAGCCAAGTTGGGGTACACTTATGTCAACTACAAGGGCTTCTTCAGCATCATCCTCTTTGCCATGGTTGATGCTGACTACAAGTTCATGTACCTCGATGCTTCAGGCAACGGCTCATCTTCAGATGCCCAGGTATACAGCGCCAGTCACCTCAAGGAGGAGCTGGGAGGCAACCTCATCGTGGGCTTCCCAGATCCAGAACCCCTGCCCAACGACATACAAGATGTGCCCTACTTCATCGTGGGGGATGACGCCTTCTCCCTCACAACCTACCTCATGAAGCCCTACACTTCCAGACTCCTCACCCGTGAAGAGAGGATCTTCAACTACAGGCTGTCCAGGGCAAGGCGGGTGGTGGAGAACGCCTTTGGCATCCTGGCCAACAGGTTCCAGGTACTTCTCACCACCATGCAGCATTGCCCAGAGACCGTGAGGAGGATCATGGAAGCTTGCTGCATCCTGCACAATCTCATGTGCACCTGCTACCCAGTCTTGCAGAACAGGCTCGTGGACCTCCAGCAAGGCAATGGGGACATGGAGCCTGGGGAATGGAGGCAAGGGCGAAACCTGATCAACACTGAGGATGTGCAAGGCCCCAACAGAGCCTCACATGAAGCGAAGAAGCAGCGCAACCTCCTGAGACAATGGTGCAACTCCCTAGCTGGAGCAGTGGAGTGGCAAGACAGGATGGTAGATGTTTAATGGATGCTTCCTTCAGCCTGTCTCATCACACGGATGAGATTGAGCCATGTATGTTTGGTTGGCCTACAATGAACAGGGCGTTTAATAAAGAGTTGTGTTTGTGTTGACATGTGTGGATAATTATTACATTATTATTGATAATAAAGGGTCGTAGGTGTGGTACCTGGGAGTGTGGACCATACAGTCCCATTATGCTTGCACTGGAGGTTTATCTATCCCACAGCTATTACCCATCCCAAAGGTATCCCTGCCCATCCCACAGCTATCTCAACCCATCCCACAGCTATCTTACCTCATCCCACAAGCATGCAAAGGCTTAAACCATTTCTAAAAGTTTCCAGCAGGACTTTATTAAAAAAAAGAAATGAAGCAAGTGTGTGAATCAAAAATAGACTTTATTAACAACAAGCTATGAGACAAAAATGAGTCTCTGGCACTCCTCTTGGTCACTCAGTCTCAGGGGTGAAGGGTGCAGGTGCTGTGGAGGTGGCTGGTGCTGGAGTGCTTGTCATCAGCTCCTCCAGAAGCAGAAGCAGCAGAAGCCCCAGCCCCAGAAGAGCGAGCCCGTGCTGCAGAAGCCCCAGCAGAACGAGAGTGAGGGCCAGGGGGCGGGACGGTAGCCCTGTCCCTCTTGCAAGGGCTGGCAGCAGATGGCTGAGGCTTGCTGTGCTTCCACATGGTTGTGGGGTTGCTGGCTGGCAGGGAGGCTGGGAGGAACCAAGGCTGGCAGGAAGACTGGCAGGAAGGCTGGCTGGCAGGCAGGCACCAAGGCTGGCAGGCAGACATGAACCAAGGCTGGCAGGCAGACTGGCTGGCAGCAAGGCTTGCAGGCAGACTGGCTGGCAGGGAGGGTGGCAGCAAGGCTGGCAGGGAGGGTGGCAGCAAGGCTTGCAGGGAGGCTGGCAGCCAGGCTGGTAGCAAGGCTGGCAGCAAGGCTGGCACCAAGGCTTGCAGCAAGGCTTTCAGGCAGACATGCAGGCAGGGCAGGCAAGGCAGCCTATCCGTCCGGCAGCAGGTCTTTCCTCTGAATGGCGACCTGCTTCCGAGCTGCTTCCGTTAAATCTGCGGGGCTGACGCAATGCATCCCCCCCGCATGCGCAATTAATGTCAGGCATCCATTAGGCTTCCGTTGTGCATCCGCTGTGCATCCGCTTCATCCGTTCCATGTCCGCTGTGCATCCGCTGTATCCATTCTGTGTCTGCTTTGCTGAGCCCCCCCGGAAGCCCAGCAGATGTGCCATCCACTCCCATGCACTTCCATCCGCTGGGCTTCCATTCCACATCCGCTTTGCATCTGCCCTGCGTCCTCCCCGCGTCCGTGTTTTCCGCTCCGGTTATGCAAATTTTTGGCCCTTTTGAGAGCGGATAACAATGGATGCAACATTTTGCTCATCCGTTGTGTCCTTTTTGCATCCGTTGGGCAGTGTGACATAGGCTTAAGCAAGAAACTGCCAAAAATCCACTTTGACATTAACAGGTATTTAAGCTGAAAATAAAATGTCAAAGAGATAATAAAGATTTCTGGATTCTCAAAAACTTTTAAAAGAAGGAAAAAAAAAAAAAAAAGGGTGGGATCTGGAAAAATGGAGGAGGCCACCTGGAAGTGAAAGGAATTAACAGTGAAACTTTAACAAGTTTCCTAAAAGATATATTTTAACTTAAACTTTGTAGCAAGATAAGAAAACCCCAGGAAGAAAAAGTGAAAAAAAGAAGCAAGAAGAAACAGTTTTGGATTATTTGGATTATTTGGTGATTTTTCGATTTTGGGTTATTGGATTTGAAAGACTAAAATTAATTGGGTGGTTGTTTAAAAGTTTTTAAAATGGTATCAGTCTTGGAAAAATTGAGAATGGAACTTAAAAAACAGAAAGAAGATTCACAAGGTGGAAAAGGTTATTTTGTCTTCCTATTTCAATTTTTAGAAATGGAGATCCTGAACTATGAGAAACAACAAGAAATGCATGTAGAACAAGAAGGGCGGGACAAAGAAGAAACTGTCTTCAATGACCAAGTATTTCTATGTGCGGAAAAGAAGGGAAAGGGTGGAAAGAGAGTGAAACAACACTCAAAAACAACACTGAAAAAACAACTCAAAAAAGAATAGTTTGAAAAGTAATTACAACATTAGGAAGAAACAGAAGAGATGATTACAGAAGAGAGAATCAGAATTAGAGAGAGAAGGGTTCGAAAAGGAAGGGAGAAGAAGAGGGAGAAGAGGGAAAGGAAAAGAAATTATAAAGGACAGAAACAGGACATAGAGAAACAGGGAAAATGTACAAGACACAGAGATAATGAGTGAACACTTAATTGAAAGGGGGATTCTGCAAGGGTACATAAAATGGTATTGTTATATTAGAAACAGAAAATGAACTTTGAAAATATGAAACAAGTGTGATTAAAATAATAGAGAGGAACATTTTAATTATTATAAATGTATTATAAAAATTTAAGTAAAAAGGAATATGAAAGAAACATGAAAAAAATATGGAAATATTATAAGTGTTCCTAGGAGTATTGAAATGTTAAAAATGTTAAAGATTACAACTAACATTAATGATAGAGCTGAACCGGAATAGAATAAGTATTTTATTTATTATTGTTATATATATATATTTTCTCTTTCAGAACTTAGTGTGTTTTTTAATAATGTACCAAGCAGAATTCGACTGGAAGTTATGTGTTATATTGAATGTTATAATTGTAAAGGCATAAATTGAAGTTTAAATAAGAGCTGAATGGATAAAAATTAAAAGATACAAAGATATCATATTCCAATTAGTAACCACAGGGAAAAAATTTTTAATGAGAAAAGAAAATATGAAATTGAAACAGGTCAGACAAAAGTATAAATATGATGACTAGAAAGGTATTGAAACTTAGAATATATATATACCCGAAGGAAGCTAAACAGCACACATGTAAGTACCCGCGAAAACCTAAGAAAACATATATAT
>BLBF01000037.1:10585193-10602596 GCA_015471245.1 Laticauda colubrina
TGGATAAAAATTAAAAGATACAAAGGTGTCATACTCCAATTAGTAAGTACAGGGGAAAATTTTGTTTCATGAGAAAAGTCAATGTGAAATTGAAACAGGACAGACAAAGGTATAAATATGATGACTAGAAAGGTATTGAAACTTTGAAAAAGATATAATTTAATTTAGAAAGGAATGAGATAATCATTGAGAAAACTAAGACTGAGAAAACTAAGGGAAGGGAAAATTATTGAGAAAATGTTAAAATAGGAATAAGATATGGAATAGAACACAAAGATGAATATGAAATTGAATTGGTGTCTGTATGGAGAAGTGATAACCCGGGACCATGCTATTCTCAAAAAAAGAAATTTTACTTGTATTATGTTTTGTGAAAACCCTAATAATTTTTTTATAAAAAGAGTAGAAGTTGAATCTTGCTGAATCAATTATAAGCCTGTGCTTTCTAGATTTGATTTCTGTAGTAAACTCTAACACTGCCCCCTGTTCATCTTCATTCTCTCCCTCCTTTTTCTTCCCTTTTCTTCCCTTTCAACAAGTAAAATAAGTTGTGTTCTTTTCTTCTATTCTCTGTTACTAACCCCCAGTTTCTTTTTAAATTGAATCCATTGCCAAACCTGGACTTACAAAAATGGGTTTAAAATGGTAGCCTACTACTATAGCCCTGTTAGAATTAATAAATTACAATTGATATTTCACCTCATCAAAATGTCTATTATTAATTGTTTAAAGCTATATTATCCAAATGAACTGTGGAGAAAGAAATAAACCCCTGATTTTAAAAATTGTAGCAATTTAGAAATTTGCAATCTTACTTTTTAGTGATGATTTACCTTGTTTTATCAGCATTATCCTTCTTTTCATTCACAGCCTCAGATTATTCACTGGATATTTCCAATCAAAAGGAATTAATTAACCAAATCTACCATTTTATTAATAGGCAAAAATGCACATTCAGTCATACTACAACAAGAAGAAAAGTGTAGTAATGCAACTGGCCCGCAAGTTGTTAAATAATCCAGGATCATCTGTCTTCTCACTTTGAAAAATTCTATATTTGCTTAATATTCTATTATAGAATCAAATTGATGTGTAAAAATAAGCAACAGACTTTAAATATAACCAGTGCTACACTAATATTCAAAATTATTATGGCTAATGAGAGCTAAAGAGCTTGAAATAGATCTATACTAGTTTCCCCTTATTTCTTTGTCAGTAAACATAAATTCAACACAAAAATAGTTTGGTGCGAAAGTGACTGCCTGTGAAGGCTCCTGGATTGGGGCTGAAAGGAGAAAGAGAAAGCAGTAAGCTCTGTCCCAACCTGGGCAGACCAGGTTGCTTTGATAGACCAGTCCCACTGGAAAAAAAAACAATTATTATGGCTTTTATCAATTTGCTCATCGCATGTTTTTCAGTAGAAACTAATTTTTTAAAAAATAATGGCTGTATCCTTAAGACTAAAAAAATAAGGAACATCTTATGACCTCTACCCTGATTTTGAAGAAATTCAAATTGTATCAGAAATATCCAGAAGCAGTTCCATATTTATTCAAATTTTAAAAAGAAAACTATGGAATCAGTAAACCTCCCAACAATATTAGTATGTGCCTGACATTTTGAACCTTGTTCACTTGTTTTTTGTAAAATAATGCTCTTTTCAATAGCTCTACAAAGAGGGGAGCAAATGACAACATGTGTTTATGTCAAGAAGCATATCCTATGCCCATGAATTTGTGTCATGGCATTATATGCAAGTATGTAAGAGGCAGAATTTGTGTTATGGCATCACATTGCAAATGTTATCATTTTGACAGAATCTTGGCTTGCGATAGATGTCCTGATGTTTTGCAAGTTTAATAAAAACTTTACGTTTCAAGTGTTCAAGTTTCAAATGCATATAATTGCTGAGACAACCTTGGTGAACTTGGTTGTATTATTGTAGATGTTTCATTATCCAAGCAAGGTAACCTCATCATTGCTAGTAAGGAATAAGATTAGCTCTCCACGTATAATCTAGTTCAGGGATGTCAAGCTCATGTCATCGTGGTGTGTCACATGCCGTATCACAATTTTCCCCCTTCATTAAACCATGTGCGGACACCACCAGCACATGACACATGTGGCGAATGGGCTGTGGGTTTGACAGCCCTGATCTAGTAGCTTGCCCTGTCAGTGTTGGTGGGGGTGGTCTTAGAAGATTTGGATTGGGCTGTTTAGTGTTGGCTTCTTTGGCATTTCCTTAACTGAGTATTGTTAATCTTGAAATTAATCCATGCTCATCTGGGTGCTAATTGCCAAGTAGGCTTTTTGTTCCCTTTTGACTTGTTGATTATCTCTTTTCCATAGTAGATCAAAGTTTTTTCTCCTGACCCTATAATAGATGTTTCTATTGATGGTTAATTTTTAAGAGTGCCATGCTAGTTCCATAGCATTTTTGGAGTTGGCTTGTCCTAAGATGGTCACAGTTTCCAAATTGAAGTTATGGTTAAAGCCCTTGTCACACAGCGCCAACGGATGGAAAGAGGATGTAAAACGCAGAGAAACACTTGCCATCCATTGGTTAACGTGATTCATCCGTTCTGTACTCACTACCTCTGTTTTTCATCCTCTCTATCCATTCAGCATCTGTCGACTGAGGTTCCATCCGCTCAAAAAGTTTTGAGCTGCACAAAGCTTTTTGAGCAGAAAATGTATCCAACGCGTCCATTCTACATCTGCTACGCATATGGGGAACATCCATTATATGTCCGTTGTCATCCGTTACGCGTCCACTATATCCACTAGGCATCCACTGCGCATCCGCACAACTCGCATCCGCTCCAGCAGAAAATGGACACAGGGAGGAAGCAAAACGGACGTGGAATGGACACAAAGTGTTAGTAGCAGAGACGTAGAAAGGATGAAAGCGGATGCAGCTCGCATACAAAGCATTAAAACGGAAAAAACGTTCGTATAGGGGACGTATCTCGGATATTTAGGATGTCTGGAGGATGCCTAGAGGATGCAAAAGGACACCTAGCGGAAAACCTATATTTCCTATAAAAAGGGGGAGGAAATCACCTGGATCTCAATTTCAGTCCAGCAGCCCTGCGGTGCAGACCTCTTCAACCTTCATCTGGCTCTTGCTCTTCCACAGCATCCAGTCAGTTCCACCATGGATCGTCACACACTCTTTTGGTAGCCGCCATCATTCTACAACAGTGCAAAGCCCTCTACAGGCTCTTTCACCTGTTCTACACGAAGAAAAGGAGGCATCCAAGAAGTGTCTGGGTCCGAAGATGGATCACAAGAAGAGCAGAGTACGGACTGTATAACAAGCTGATGGTGGAGCTGAGGAATGAAGACACTCGTGTATTCCAGAACATCATGAGGATGCTGCCAGCCATGTTTGACGAAGTTGTGGAGCGGCTGAGACCCAGGTTGACCAAGGCAAACACCAACTTCTGGCCCAGCCTGGACCCTGGGCTTAAGGTGGCACTGACTCTGCACTACCTGGCCTCCGGGACCACGTACAGAAGCATGCAGTACGCCTGGAGGGTGCCATCCAACACCATCAGCATTGTGGTCAGAGAAATGGTGCAGGCCATCATCGAAGAATACCTGGAGGAGCTCCTCCAGTGCCCCTCCACTGAAGAAGGCTGGAAGAAAGTTGCAGAGCAGTGATATCAGAAGTGGAACTTCCCACACACCGTTGGAGCCATAGATGGGAAGCACATGGCTTGCAAAGCTCCAGCCAACTCAGGATCCACTTATCACAACTACAAGGGCTTCTTCAGCATCATCCTCTTTGCCATGGTCGATACTGACTACAAGTTCATGTACATCGATGCTTCAGGCTATGGCTCATCTTCAGATAGCCAGGTATACAATGCCAGTCACCTCAAGGAGGGGCTGGAACGCAACCTCATCATGGGCTTCCCAGATCCAGACCCCCTGCCCAACGACACACAAGATGTGCCCTACTTCATCGTGGGGGATGACGCCTTCTTCCTCAGAACCTACTTCATGAAGCCCTACACCTCCAGATGCCTCACCCTGAAGAGAGGATCTTCAACTACAGGCTGTCCAGGTCAAGGTGGGTGGTGGAGAACGCCTTTGGCATCCTGGCCAACAGGTTCCAGGTACTTCTCACCACCATGCAGCATCGCCCAGAGACTGTGAGGAACATCGTGGAAGCTTGCTGCATCCTGCACAATCTCATGCGCACCCGCTACCCAGTGTTTGCAGAACAGGCTCGTGGACCTCCAACAAGGCAATGGGGACATGGAGCCTAGTGAATGGAGGCAAGGGCGAAACCTGATAGATTCTGTGGATGTGCAAGGCCCCAGCAGAGCTTCACGTGAAGGGAAGAAGCAGCGCAACCTCCTGAAACACTGGTGCAACTCCCCAACTGGAGCAGTGGAGTGGCAAGACAGGATGGTAGATGCTTAATGGATGCTTCCTTCAGCCTGTCTCATCACACTGATGAGATTGCGCCATGTATCTTGAGTGGCCCTACAATGAACAGGGTATTTAATAAAGAGTTGTATTTATGTTGAAATGTGTTGATGAATGATTAAATTGTTATTGATAATAAAGGGCCATAGGTGTGGCACCTGGGAGGGTGGACCATACAGTCCCACTATGCTTGCACTGGAGGTTTGTCTATCCCACAGCTATTACCCATCCCACTGCTATCCTAACCCATCCCAAAGCTATTACCCATCCAACAGGTATCCCTGCCCATCCCACTGCTATCTTAACCCATCCCACAGCTATTACCCATCCCACAGGTATCCCTGCCCATCCCACTGCTATCCTTACCCATCCCACAGCTATTACCCATCCCACAGGTATCCCTGCCCTTCCCACTGCTATCCTTACCCATCCCACAAGCATGCAAAGGCTTAAACCATTTCTAAAAGTTTCCACCAAGACTTTATTTACTAAAAGAACTGAACAAAGTGTGTGAAGCAAAGATAAACTTTATTAATAACAAACTGTAAAAGCAAAATGACCCAAGTAAAGTGTCCCAAGAAAAGATAAAGTCAACAGGTAGCAACCCAATCTCTGCCACTCTTCTCAGTCACTCTGAGGTGTGCCCATAATCTCAGGGGTGAAGGGTCCAGGTGCTGTGGAGGTGACTGCTGCTGGAGTGCTGGTCTGAGGCGCCATTGAGGTGCCTGGCCCCAGGAGGACAACAGGGAATGGTGTGTGGAGGAAGCTCTCAGAGAGCTGGCTCAGTCCTGTGATGTTGAGAGCCCCTTCCTCCATGACATGGGGTGTCAGTCCCAAGACCGATGACAGATGATCTGAGCTGGGCTTGGCTGTGGGGTGGAGGAAGGAGGAGTGTAGTGGGACTGTCTCTTCTGCAGCTGAACGAGGTGAGGCGTGGGTGGCATCTGTGGTGTGGGTGACATCTGTGGCATGGGTGGCATCTGTGGCATTGGTGGCATCTGTGGCATCGGTGGCGTACGATGTACCTGTGCCTGGACTGGGAAGGGCTGCCTGTGCTGCTAGAACTCCTGGTAGCTATAGCCTTGGTAGGTGATGGCCTGCGGAAAGCCTTGGAAGGGCTGTGACATCACCTGGGGTGGAGGAGCAGACCTGGACTGGGTCAGAGCAGGTTCAGCTGGGCCTGGAGGGTTGTGCAGAAGACCAGTGATCCTCTCTTTTATCACCTGGTATTGTGATTCGGACATGTCCATGAGGGTCTGGTTGACGGAGGTGAGGAAGGGCTTGCGGTTTGAGGATGGTATGTTGGTATGTACCAGCTGAGAGAGGAGATCTACACTGCTTTTGATGGTGTCCCTGATCTCCAGAATGACAGTGTGGCTGTGTCCCTCTGGTCTGTGGAGGTGGAGCTGGGGGTGAGTGTGGCTTGGTTTCTGGTGGAAGTGCCCTCTCCTTGTTCCCACTGAGTCAGGGGGTCCACCACATTCTCCACCATGGGGAGTGCAGCTGTTGGAGGGGTCTCCGTCGTGGGACGCTCCACAGATACCTGCCTGGACACAGGAGCTGACTCTTGGCCAGAAGAGGACTGGCTCTCTGTGGGCTGCCTGAGAGAGAGGGTTGACAGAGGGGCTGATCCTCTGTGGCGGATCTCACCCTCCAAGAAGCTGCACTTGGCCATCACGTAGGTCTCCCGGTCGGTGAGCTTGACGGCGGCCTGGCCAGACTTCTTGAGGTGCAGCTTCCCGTACCAGGTGTGCATGTGCTTCTACCACCCGAGGAGCACCTCCGAAGTGTAGCCCAGGCTCTCCGCCTTCTCTCTCCAAGCAGCCTGCTTCCTCTTGGTGTCTCGATAGAGCCTGTGTCCCTTCCGCCATAGGTACTCGTTCTCCCTCAGCCATTCGAGCACCTCATCCTCATGTTCCTCTTCGATGGAGTATTGCCTCCTCTCCCATTCTCGCGTATGCCTCTTCCTCTCTCTGGCAGGGCCATCTGGGCCCTCATCAGAGGGGCTTCGAGGTTGTAGGAGCTGCTCCACCACACCACCACCACCACCAGCAGCAACAACAGTAGCCTCAAAAGCAGGATCAGCAGGACCAGCAGGACCAGCAGCACCAGCAGCACAAGCAGCACCAGCAGCACCAGCAGCACCAGCAGCACCAGCAGCACCAGCAGCACCAGCAGCACCAGCAGCACCAGCAGCATCAGCAGGACCAGGATCATCAGCAGCAGAGTAAGCACCAGCAGCACCAGCAGCACCAGCAGCACCAGCAGGATCAGGAACACCAGCAGGACCAGCAGGACCAGAAGCTGCACCAGCACAGTAAGCACCAGCAGAAGCACCAGCACCACGAGCAGCGCCAGCAGAGTAAGCACCAGCAGAAGCACCAGCACCAGGAGCAGCGCCAGCAGAGTAAGCACCACCAGAAACACCAGCACCAGGAGCAGCGCCAGCAGAGTAAGCACCAGCAGAAGCACCAGCACCAGGAGCAGCGCCAGCAGAGTAAGCACCAGCAGAAGCACCAGCACCAGGAGCAGTGCCAGCAGAGTAAGCACCAGCAGAAGCACCAGCAGCAGGAGCAGCCCCAGCAGAAGCCCCAGCACCAGCAGAGTCAGCCCCAGCAGCAGAAGCCCCAGCAGAAGCAGAGTCAGGGCCAGGGGGTGGGATGGTGGCCCTGTCCTTTTTGCCCGGGCTGGCAGAAGATGGCACTGGCTTCCGCTTCTTCCCCATGGTTGTTGGCTGGAGCTGTGTCTGGCAGCAGGTCTTTCCTCTGAATGGTGACCTGTTTGCAAGCTGCATCCTTTTATGTCCGCAGGGCTGATGCAATGCATCCTCCCCACATGCGCAGTGAATGCTTTGCATCCACTAGGCATCCACTAGGCATCCGCTAGGCGTCCGTGATGCATCCGCGTCATCTGCTAGGCATCCGCTCTGCATCCATTTCTTCTGCTGCGCATCCGCTTCGGTGTTCTACCCCGGAAGCCCTGCGGTTGTGCCATCCACTTCCATCCGCTTCCATCCTCTAGGCTTCCGTGGAGCATCCGCTTAACATCCTGGCTACGTCCTCCCCCCATCCGTTGCTTTCCATTGTTTTCCGGTCTGTTTATGCAAATTTGGGGCACTTTTGAGAGCGGATAAGAACGGATGGAAAATTTTCTCGTCCGCTGTGTCCTTTTTGCATACTTTTTGCGTCCGTCGGCCTATATGACAGGCCCTTAAGTATGTTGTGAAATTAGTGTTCATAGATGCATTCTGCAAGTTGTCTACTTATTTGTTCTATGTAGTAGCTGTTGCAGTCATTATATTATATCTTGTAGATGACTCCTATTTTTTTCTTCTGATGTTGCTGGATCTTTTGGCTTACTTAGATCAGAGCTGTCAAACTTGTGGCCCACGGGCCAGGTGCATCACACTTAGCATCACGGTTTAGCAAAGGGGGAAAAAGTCTCAATACATCATGTGACAACGTTATGATGTTTGACACCCCTGACTTAGAGTGCTTTGAAAGGCTTCAGAGGGCTCATGTACTATGTTAATTCTATTTGGTTGTAGTCTGTTAGTTTCTGAGATGTCCTTGATGTATGGCATTGTTATTCTTTTTATGACTCATGTTGGTTTTGCTGTATTGGGTTGAGTGGTCAGTCACTTTTTGATAAAATTGGGTGGATATTCACTTTGTTGGACTACATAGACACTCTGTTTCCTTTTTCTGCTATTCAGGGTTGTTGCAGTGAGTTTGTAATCATCTAAATAAAGTTCTTACAACACTTCTCTTGTGGAAAGTTGGATTGTTGCTGTGGTAGTGGAGCACTTGGTGTGTGTGGGTGATTTTTCGGTGTTTCTAGTTTGCCATTGTGGATGTCCAGAAAAGATAATGAGTTAATTTCTTCTTTTGTGGTAAAATGAATTCCTTTGAAGATGTTGATGGTTCTTTGGGTGTTCTCTAATTGGTCCTTTTTTATTATCGTGAAGGTGTCATCTACATATCTGATTCATATTTTGGATTGTATTTGTGGAAGTGCTTCTAGATATCACAATCAATCGAGGACCTGTTTACTGTATACTGCATGAGTTAAAAAGAGGGATGTAAAAATATTTACAGGCCCCTCACATCCTAGACATAAATTGTTTCAACTCCTTCCCTCAAAATGATGCTATAGAAGACTGCACACCAGAACAACTAGACACAAGAACAGTTTTTTCCGGAAAGCTATCACTTTGCTAAACCAATAATTCCCTCAACAGTGTTCAACTATTTACAAGTCTTCACTACTATTACTATTAATCTTCTCATCACTCCTTATCACCCATCCCCTCCCACTTGTGACTGTATGTCTGTAACTGTCGCCTGTATCCTTACAATTTATTTTCCAAGTATGAATTGTACCCTATGACTAAAGGCCCTGTCACACTGCCCAACGGATGCAAAACAGACACAACAGACGAGCAAAATGGGGCAAAAGGGGCAAAAATTTGCATAACCAGAGCGGATAACACAGACGGGGGGAGGACGCAGGGCGGATGGAAAGCGGATGCGGAACAGAAGCCCAGCGGATGGAAGCGGATGAGAGCGGATGGCACATCCGCTAGGCTTCCGGGGGGCCTCAGCAAAGTGGATGCGGAACAGAAAGAGCGGATGCAGAGTGGATGCACAGCGGATGAAGCAGATGCAGAGCGGAAGCCCAGCGGATGCACAGCGGAAGCCTAACGGATGTTGAGCGTTAATTGTGCATGCGGGGGGGATGCATTGCGTAAGGCACGCGGATATAAAGGGAAGCAGCTCGCACATGGCCAGCATTTGGAGGAAAGACCTGCTGCCGGATACATCGAGTCCTTGCCTGCCCTGCCTTGCTGCCAGCCTGTCTCCAAGCCTCCTGGCCAGCCTCCCTGCCAGTCTTGCTGTCTGCCTGCCTGCCAGCCTTGCTGCCAGCCTGCCTTCCAGCCTCCCTGCCAGCCAGTCTGCCTGCCAGCCTTGGTGCCTGCCTGCCTGCCTGCCTTCCTGCCAGTCTTCCTGCCAGGCTTCCTGCCAGCCTTGATGCCTGCCAGCCTCCCTGCCAGCCAGCAACCCCACAACCATGGGGAAGAAGTGAAAGCCTCAGCAACCTGCCGCCATCCCTGCCAAGAGGGACAGGGCCACCCTCCCACCCCCTGGCCCTCACTCTGCTTCTGCTGGGGCTTCTGCAGCACGGGCTCGCTCTTCTGGGGCTGGGGCTTCTGCTGCTTCTGCTTCTGGAGGAGCTGATGATGATGCTTCTGGCGGTGGTGCTTCTGCTGGTGCTTACTCTGCTGATGCTGCTTCTGGCGGTGGTGCTTCTGCTGCTGTGTACTCTGCTGAAGCTGCTCCTGGTCCTGCTGGTCCTGCTGGTCCTGCTCGTCCTGCTCGTGTTCCTGGACTTGCTCGTCCTGCTCGTCCTGCTTGTCCTGCTGGTCTTGCTTGTCCTGCTCGTCCTGCTCATGCTCCTGGTCTTGCTGGCGCTGCTGGTGCTTACTCTGCTGCTGCTGATCCTGGTGCTGCCGGTGCTGCTGCTGATCCTGCTGCTGCTGCTGCTGCTGATGATGATGATCCTGCTGCTGCTGCTGCTGCTGCTGATGATGATGATCCTGCTGGTGATGATGATGCTGGTGGTGTGGAGGAGTAGCCCCTACCACCTGGGAGCCCCTCTGAAGAGGGCCCATCTGGTCCTGCCAAAGGGAGGAAGAGGCATATGCGGGGATGGGAGAGGAGGCAATACTTCATTGAGGAGGAACACGAGGATGAGGTGCTGGAGTGGCTGAGAGAGAATGACTATCTGTGGCGGAAGGGACACCGGCTCTACAGGGACACCAAAAGGAAGCAGGCTGCTTGGAGAGAGAGGACAGAGAGTATGGGTTACACTTAGGAGGTGCTCCTCGGCTGGTGGAAACATATGCACACCTGGTACGGGTTCCGCCACCGAGGAACACCAGGAGCCCCTCTGACAACCCTCTCTCTCCGGCAGCCTGCTGAGACCCAGTCCTCTTCTGGCCGAGAGTCAGTCCCTGTCTCCAGGCAGGTTTCTGTGGAGCGTGCCATGGCGGAGTACCCGCGGACAGGTGTTGTAACTGTGGTGGAGCGCGTGGAGGACTCCCTGGTGCGGTGGGAGAAAGGAGACATCGAGTCCACCACAGTCGTACCCGCATCCACCCCCCCAGCTCCACCTCCACAGAAAGGCAGAGAGCCGGACAGCTGGAGGGGCAGAGCCACAATGTCCTGCTGGAGATCAGGGACACCATCCGCACCAGCATAGATCTCCTCTCTCAGCTGGTCAACACCGACTCCTCATCCTCCAACCGCAAGCCCTTCCTCACCTATGTCAACCAGACCCTCAGGAACATGGAGGACGCCCAGTACCAGGTGGTGAAGGACCGGATCAGTGAGCTGCTTCACAACCCTCCAGATCCAGAGGAACCTGCTTCCACCCAGTCCAGGTCTGCTCCTTCACCCCAGGTGATGTCCCTCCCATTCCAAGGCTTTCCACAGCCCCTCACCTACCAGGGCTATGGCTACCAGGAGGTTCAGGAGCACAGGCAGCAGCCCTTCCCAGTCCAGGCAAAGAGTCATCGGGTGACACCGTTGCCACCGGTTCCACTGATGCCACTGATGCCACCAACGCCAATGATACCACCGATGACAGTGATGCCACCAACGCCAGTCCTCACCCAGCTGCAGACCAGACAGCCCCACTACACTACTCCTTCCTCCACCCCACAGCCAAGCCCAGCCTCAGTACATCTGTCATCAGTACTGGGGCTGACACCCCATGGAATGGAGGAAGGACCTCTCATCATCACGGGTCTGAGCCAGCTATCCGAGAGCTTTCTTAACACACCGTCACCTGTTGTCCTCTCAGGGCCAGGCACCCCAGTGGGGCTTCAGACCAGCACTGCAGCAGCACCCACCTCCACAGCACCTGGAGCTTTCACCCCTGATACTGGGCATACCTCCGAGTGACCAAGAGGAGTGCAAGAGACTGGGTGTGGACTTTATTTGGACACTTGATTTGGGTCTTTTTCCTTTTACAGCTTGTTGTTCAAGAAAGTTTATCTTTGATTCACACACTTGCTTCATTTCTTTTTTTAAATAAAGTCTTGGTGGAAACTTTTAGAATTGTTTTAAGCCTTTGCATGCTTGTGGGATGGGTTAAGATAGCAGTAGGATGGGCAGGGATACCTTTGGGATGGGTAATCGCTGTGGGATGGATAAACCTCCAGTGCAAGCATAGTGGGACTGTATGGTCCACCCTCCCAGGTGCCACACCTATGGCCCTTTTTTATCAATAACAATGTAATCAATCATCCACACATGTCAACACAAACACAACTCTTTATTAAATGCCCCGTTCATTGTCGGCCCACCCAACATATATGGCCCAATCTCATCCGTGTGATGAGACAGGCTGAAGGAAGCACCCATTAATCATCTATCATACTGTCTTGCCACTCCATTGCTCCAGCTGGGGAGTTGCACCAGTGTTTCAGGAGGTTGCGCTCCTTCTTCCCTTCACGTGAGGCTCTGTTGGGGCCTTGCACATCCTCAGTGTCTATTAGGTTTTGCCCTTGCCTCCATTCCCCAGGCTCCATGTCCCCATTGCCTTGCTGGAGGTCCATGAGCCTGTTCTGCAAGACTGGGTAGCGGATGCACATGAGATTGTGCAGAATGCAGCAAGCTTCCACGATCCTCCTGACGGTCTCTGGGCGATGCTGCATGGTGGTGAGAAGTACCTGGAACCTGTTGGCCAGGATGCCAAAGGCGTTCTCCACCACCTGCCTTGCCCTGGACAGCCTGTAGTTGAAGATCCTCTCTTCATGGGTGAAGAGTCTGGAAGTGTAGGGCTTCATGAAGTAAGTTCTGAGGGAGAAGGCGTCATCCCCCACGATGAAGTAGGGCACATCTTGCGTGTCGTTCCGCAGGGGGTCTGGATCTGGGAAGCCCATGTTGAGGTTGCGTTCCAGCCCTTCCTTGAGGTCACTGGCGTTGTACACCTGGGCATCTGAAGCTGACCCATTGCCTGAAGCATCGATGTACATGAACTTGTAGTCAGCACCGACCATGGCGAAGAGGACGATGCTGAAGAAGCCCTTGTAGTTGAAATAAGTGGACCCCGACTTGGGTGGTGCTTTGCAGGCCACGTGCTTGCCATCTATGGCTCCAACGGTGTGTGGGAAGTTCCACCTCTGATACCACTGCTCTGCAACTTTCTTCCAGCCTTCTTCAGTGGAGGGGCACTGGAGGAGCTACTCCATGTATTGTTCGATGATGGCCTGCACCACTTCTCTGACCACAATGTTGATGGTGTTGTGTGGCACCCTCCAGCCGTACTGCATGCTCCTGTAGGTGGTCCCTGAGGCCAGATGGCGCAGAGTGAGTGCCACCTTGAGCCCAGGTTCCAGGCTGGGCCGGAAGTTGGTGTTTGCCTTGGTCAACCTGGGTGTTAGCCACTGTACAACTTCGTCAAACATGGCTGGAGGCATCCTCATGAAGTTCTGGAATGCCCGAGTGTCTTCGTTCCTGAGCTCCACCATCAGCTTGTTATACAGTCCGTACTCTGCTCTTCTCCCAATCCATCTTCGGACCCAGACGCTTCTTGGCCGCCTCTTTTTCTTCCCGTAGTAGAGTTCACAGAGCCTGTCGATGGCTTCGCACTGTTGCAGAAGGATGGTGGCTGCCAAAAGGACTGTGTTAGGATCCACGGTGGACATGACTGGATGCTATGGAAGAGCAAGAGTCAGATGAAGGCTGCAGAGGTCTGCATAGCTAGGCTGCTGGTCTGAAAGTGAGATCCAGGTGAGTTGCTCCCCCTTTTTATAGGGAGTATAGGTGTCCCTTTGCCTCCCTTAGGCATCCTCTAGGCATCCTCTAGACATCCTTAATATCCGAGATAGGTCCCCTCTGTGAACGTTTTTTCCATTTTTAACGCTTTGTTTCTGTGCTGCATCCATTCTACATCCGTTCTGCATCCGTTCCGCGTCCGTTCCGCTTCCTCCCTGCGTCCGAGTGGATGTGAGTTGTGCGGATGCACAGCGGATGCCTAGCGGATATCGCGGATGCGTAATGGATACAGAACGGATGCGTAGCAGATGCGTAGCAGATGCAGAACGGACAAATTGGATACATTTTTTGTGCAAAAGTTTTGAGCAGCTCAAAACTTTCTGAGCAGATGAAACGTCAATAAACAGATGCTGGATGGATAGAGAGGAAGCAAAACGGAGGCAGTGAGTACGTCGCCTTAACCAACGGATGGCAAGCTTTTTTTTCCATTTTACATCCTCTTTGCATCCGTTGGTGCGGTGTGACAGGGGCTTTAGTGTTGTACCTTATGATTCTTGATGAATGTATCTTTTCTTTTATGTATACTGAGAGCATTTTCACCAAGACAAATTCCTTGTGTGTCCAGTCACACTTGGCCAACAAATCTATTCTAATTTTAATAATGACTTCCACTAAAGTCCTGAAAGTGATGATCGCATAGGTGTTTCTTTAATTTGTTGGTAAGTTTGTCCATCAAATTGGACATATGTAGTTAGGTAGAGGTTTATGAGATCCATAATATTGATACCATATAATTGTTTCTTCTTGATTAGCAGCTGAAATTATTTCTGAATAACCTGAACTGTTTCTTAAATTATTTTCTCTTGAAAAATGTATGAATTGCTTGTTTCCTTATATAGCTATCTCATAATAACAAAAGGAAAATAATATGAGGGCCCATAATCAAAGCATCTTTCCTCACGCATCATATTAAAAAAAATCCCCAGATACTGAAGCAATTAACTTAAATTAGGGAGAAAATGGATATTTATTTCCCCACTTCCAGTGATCAGTAAGATAAAGTAAACCAAGTAGGACACTCAGAAAGTAAACTTTTAATTAAATATAGTGCAGTCCTTCAAACAATAATTGACTCTTTCTCTATCTACACTGGTGCAGCTGGATTTTATACTAGAGCAGGTAGATCTCTACACCAAGTGAATAAAATACACATGACAATTCCAAAGAAGAAAGCTATTTTTGAAAGTCATGCCACCTGCCAATCCATTCTAGATACAGAATATCCAAAGCAGAGTCTGAAAAAGTCAGAATAATGTTTGTTTACTTATTTGTTTATTTAATAGTTGACAAAAATTATGAGCATATTTATTATAACATATTTTGTATCTATTTACAGGTAGTCCTTGGCTTACCACAGTTCATTTAGTGATCATACAAAGTTAAAAAAACACTGGGAAAAGTGAGGTGTCCATTTTTCATACTTACAATAGTTGCAACGTCCCCTTGGTTATGTGATCAAAATTCAGACACTTGGTAACTGACACACATTTATGATGGTTGCAGTGTCCTGGGGTCATGTGATCACTTTTGCAACCTTCTGACAATCAAAGTCAACAGGAAAGCCAGATTCACTTGACAAATGTATTACTAACAACTGCAGTGATTCACCTAACAACTGTGTCAAGAAAGGTTGTAAAATGGGACAAAATTCCCTTAACTGTCTCACTTAGCGATAGAAATTTTGGTCTCAATTGTGGTCAAAATTCAAGGACTACCTGTATTTGTATCCGATCTTTATTATTTTTACAAATAACTCAAAGCATACCCAACACATCTTCCTCCTCCTATTTTCCCTACAACAACCACTCTGTGAGTTGGGTTGGACTGACTTGCTTGCTTGCTGAAACTCTTTTGAAGCAATTTGAAGCAATTTGATTCCCATAGTGTTTTGAGGACAGGACAGCCAAAAGCATTATCAATATGATTTCTCTTCTGAATGGTAACAGTACTGGAGTTCTCATTTGTGTGTATTTATTTTATTTGATTTCTGTACGTCTGTGTTCAAGATATGCTACACAGACCTATGCAGTTTTAATAGTAATTTTATTAAAAATTACCATTTACAACAATAACAACTAATGTAAACTAAAAAAATAAAGAATATAAAGAAAAAATAGAACTATAGATCTGTAATTTTTGATGGCTTAAAAATAATGATTTAAAGGATTGTTCTTTATTTAATGTTAAGAAATAATAATTTCAATAATTTCAAATAATAAGGTCAACGGACAGAGGCCTCATCAACACCTGAAGATGCCCACATGATCATATTCACAACTTCTAATTGAAAGTTTCATCTGATCTATTGGGGGTGGGAACACTTCCATCACTTTATATATGTGAATTGCGCACCTAATTTCTCAGATTCAGAATTCTTTGGTTGCTACCACTTCACTTTCAGTAAAAGATACCTTTTCTCTAAATTAAAGAGTCTAAGTATTTCTTTCCTGGATTTTGAATGGAGCTCCGCCTGACACCACCCGCACTCTGAATGCAAATTCCTAGATGCCATTTGCAGATTTTGTGAGAAACGGGGACACATTGCAAGGGTCTGCCGGAACAAAAAGAGTTACAGTCAAAAAAGATACGGCAGCACCCCCCCCCCCCCCAGAAACAGAGATAGACAAGCCGGAAGCTGATGGAGCCGAGAGAACAGAAGCCGGCAAATGAACAAAAGAGAAAAAAGACACCAAACAATAATCAAAGGTAATGCCAAGGCAGCAAATGCAAAAAAGGTCCGAATAAACATAAAAATCGAAGGAAAGCCCTGTGAAATGGAAGTAGACTCGGATCATACCTGTCAATGGTATCATGGAACACCATCAAATCTGATACCAGACATCAAGCAAAATGAACTGGAACAGCAAAGCCTAATAGTCAAAGATTACAAGGGAAAACGAATCCCAGTAGTGGGTCCTGGACATATTCTGATAGAATTCAAAAACCACGCTGAAGTACTTCCTCTGACAATCGTTGACCGTGATCACCTTAGCCTGCTGGGAATTGAATGGTTGGCGCCCCTGGGAATCGGAGTGATAGGAATCAACAGCGTCGCTGAGGCTGATTGGGAGGAGAGCCTGCTGAAAGAGTTCCAGGATGTATTTGACGGGACCCTAGGCAAGTACAAGGTGACCCCTATAACAGTTAGCCTAGACCCTAAGATAGCTCCCATCAGGCTCAAAGCCATACGCGTTCCCTTTGCCTTAAAACTGAAAATAGACGAGCAGCTTAACAAATTCATCGCACAAGGGGTGTTAGAGCCAATCGACCATGCCAGGTGGGAAACTTCCATCGTGACTCCTGTCAAACCAGATGGGTCAGTACGCATCTGTGGTGAGTATAAGGCCTCCCTCAATCATGCACTCCAGCAAAGCACGTACCCTGTTCTAGTAGTTCAACACCTGTTGCATTCATTAGGGGGAGGAAAAATTTTCGCGAAACTTATCTCGCGCAAGCATATCAACAGCTGCCAGTTGACCCCAAAACTGCAGAAGCATAGACTATAGTCAGGCACAGAGGGGCATTCAAATGCAACAGACTTCAATTTGGTGTTAGCGTTGCCCCAGGCATTTTCCAAAGCCTAATGGAGCGCCTTCTAAATGGACTAAAAGGGGTCGTTCCCTATTTTGATGACGTATTAAAACAAACACCAATTAGAAGATAGACTGAGAGAAGTCTTGCAAAGATTCAGGGAAGCAGGGCTTAAAGTCAAAAGAGAAAAATATCAACTAGCCACCAATCAAGTTTAATTCTTAGGCTACCTTATAGATGAGAAAGGGATACACCCACTGAAAATAAAATAAAAGCAATTAAAGACACACCCAGACCTAAGAACAAAACAGACTTACAGGCATTCTTAGGTCTCATTAACTTCTACGTCTTCCTGCCCCAAAAGGCAACCGTAGCAGAGCCATTACATCGACTATTAGATAAAAAAAACTGTCTGGAATTGGAGCCACCAAGAACAAGCAGCATTCCAAAACTTATTATTAATAAGTAATTAATAATAATTACTTATTATTAATAATTATAATTATTATAATTGTATAATAATTATAATATAATTATTATAAAATAATAATAATAATAATAATAATAATAATAATAATAATAATAATAA
>BLBF01000037.1:10602606-10612794 GCA_015471245.1 Laticauda colubrina
AATAATAATAATAATAATAATAATAATAATAATAATAATAATAATAATAATAATAATAATAAATAATTATTGACTTATTAACATCCAAAACCGTTTTAACACAATACAGCAACACCCTGCCACTGATGGTCACCTGTGATGCATCACCTTTTGGAATCGGCGCCATACTGAGCCACAAGCTACCAAATGGCAGAGAAGCTCCAATCGCTTTCTATTCCAAAACGCTGTCAAAATCTGAAAGGAACTACAGCCAACTTGACCGAGAAGCCCTCGCCATCATAGCAAGGATCAAGAGATTCCACAAATACCTATATGGTAGGACATTTTCTATTATCACGGACCACAAACCCCTGCTAGGAATTCTGGAAGGGAACAAACCAACCACAAACATCCTATCACCAAGAATGATGAGATGGTCAGAATTCCTCGCTGCATACAATTACACACTCATCCATCACCTAGGAAAAACCATCACCCATGCGGATGCCTTAAGCCGTTCCCCACTGCCCGACAAGGAAGGCAACCCAGCTTCCACCATCCCCACTCTTCAGATTGAGACATGGCCGAATCTGCCACTAACTGCAGCAGACGTTGCTAAAGCTACCGCGAAAGACCTGCTGACAGCTCGAATTCTGCATTGGGTAGGTAAGGGCTGGCCGGATGAGGATAGAGGCGAGACTTTTAAACCTTTTCGCACCTGGCAGACTGAACTGTCCCTGGAAAGGGGTTGTATACTATGGGGGGACAGGGTGGTAATTCCCAAAAAATTGCAGGAGGAAGTATTGTGCATGTTGCATGAGGGACACCCGGGCATAGTAAAAATGAAAGCCTGGCCAGGAGTTACGTCTGGTGGCCAGGGCTGGATAAAGACATTCAAAAATGGGTGGTAACATGCCATGACTGCCAGAAATCAAGGCCTACCCCCCCCCCTTGCACCAGTCCTGGAATGGGAAACTCCCAGAGGCCCCTGGTCGAGACTCCATATTGATTTTGCTGGGCCAACAAAAGGGAACACATGTCAGGCGGAGCTTCATTCAAAATCCAGGAAAGAAATACTTATATTTCTTGGGCTTATCACCTCCTGGTGCATACTATTATATTGGGGTAGTCTAGAGAGAGCATCCGCCATGAAGTTCTTCCCTCCTGGAATGTACTTCAGCAAGAAATTGAACCGCTTGAAATACTGGGCCCAGTGAACTTGTTTAGGGGACAGCTTCCGGGGCGTTTTTAAGGCTTCCAAATTTTTATGATCAGTCCATACCTCAAATGGATGTTTTGCTCCTTAGAGGAAATGTCTCCAGGTCAGTAAGTCCCAACAAACTGCAAAAGCTTCTTTTTCCCAGATGGCCCACCTTCTCTCGGTTTCAGACAGCTTAAGGAAGGTATATGCACAAGGCTGTAAGGTCTCTTTCTTGTTGATTTGAAGTAACACCGCTCCAACAGCCACATCACTTGCATCAGCTTGGATCACAAAAGGAGTTTCCATATCTGGGTGCTTTAGCACTGGTTCTGCAGCAAACAGTCGTTTTAGCTTTTCAAAAGCTGCTTGGCACTCCATGGACCACTCCAACGGCTTGCCCCGCCTTGGCTTCACCTCCCCTTTTGTTTTTAAGAGATTTGTGATGGGCATTGCTATTTTAGCAAAAGCCGGGATAAATTGCTGGTAAAAATTTGCAAATCCCAAGAAGTTGAAGTTGTTTTCTGGTGCGTGGTGGAGCCCATTCCAAAATGGCACGCACTTTCTCTGGATCCATTTCTATGCCTTCAGATGAAATGCGATATCCCAAATAGTCAATTTTTTCTTGATGGAATTCACACTTTGACAGTTTAGCATACAACCTAGCGGCACACAGTTTCTGTAGAACTGACCGCACCAGTTTCACATGTTCATCCAGAGTTTCCGTATAGATAAGGATGTCATCAAGATAAACCAGAACCCCCCTGTATAAATGTTCATGTAACACTTGATTGATCATTTGCATGAATACAGCTGGGGCCCCTTGTAAACCAAAAGGAAGCATGTTGAATTGGAAGCAACCCATTGGGCAGTTAAAAGCGGTCTTCCACTCATCCCCTTCCTTAATTCGGATTCGGTAGTATGCTTCTCTCAAATCCAACTTCGTGAAAATCTTCCCCTTCGCTAGGTGGGCCAACATGTCCTTTATCAAAGGGAGGGGGTACACGTTTTCCACGGAAATGGCGTTCAAATTTCTGTAGTCTATACCACCAAGCGTTTGGAACCATCTTTCTTTTCATGGAACAACACGGGGGCCGCTACCCGCGGCCTAGCAGGTTGAATGAAACCACGTTCCAGATTTTTATCTATAAACAATCTTAGCTCCTCCAATTCCCGTGGGGTCATTGAGTACAACTTTGGTTTCAGGAGCTTCACCCCAGGCAAAATCTCAATAGCACAGTCTGTTGGCCAGTGAGGCGGAAGCTCATCCGAGGCCTTCTCACTGAACACTTCTTTTAAATCCCAATACTCTCTGGGAATTTTCTCCTCCCCTTTCATGGGTTCAGTACCAGTGGAAGCTATTTCAGTCAGGACCTGAAGCTTCGGCTGAGATCTGCCCTCTTTTCCCAGTCGCTGCTTAGTGCGTATGTGCAACAACCCCTTTCTCCAGTTAACCTGGGGATTCCATTTCCGGAACCAGGGCAATCCCAGTATTAATGGTTGCTCCATCCCAGGAACCACAATAAAACGCAGAGTCTCATCATGCTCTCTCATGATCATTTCTATAGGTTCCGTGATAAAACGTGCAGGGCAACCTCCAGCCACTGATCCATTTAGTTGACAAAAGGAAATGGGCATCTTCAAAGGTTTTAGTTTTAAGCCCATTTTCTCCACTACTTCCACTACTTATGTGTTGATTATACATCTTGTGCACCCAGAATCTAACAGGGCTACCATTTCCCCTTCGACCCCTGAATTGGGTACCCTCAACTTCACTGGATTGGTCATAGGGCCCACGCATGGATTTACCAGGAAGTTGTCTTCCGAGTCAAAATCCTCCTCCTCGGGGGTAACTGGGGTTTCTGATTCCTCTCCTGCAGGAGGGGCAACCTCTGCCGTCTCTTTCAACTTTAGTGCTGCTTCGCGAGGCTTCGCTTGGGACTTTTCAGGTTTCTTCCCTTCTTTTGGCGCCCCCTTTGGTTCCAGCTTGACTTTGCAGTTCACAGCCCGGTGACCTTCCTTCCCGCATCAAAAGCAGGCCGAGGGGTTGGGTCTCGCCACCACTCCTCCCCTCTGAGGTTTGGGGACCTCTTGAGGGCGTGGGGGGGAAGGCTTGCTCCACCCAGAACCTCCCCGCCGTCTGCTTCGGGTTAAATCAATTTCCACTTCTGCCAGCAAGTACCACATCTGCAAGTCATTGGGGTCTCTTCTAGCAATGCATCTCTGGTACACATCTTCATTTAAACCATCTTTAAACGCTTCTATCAGGGCTTCCTGGGACCAGCCTCAGATATGACCAGTTAACTGTCTAAATTCTTGGATGAAGTCAGCCACTGACCTTCGCCCCTGATTTATAGTCTTCATCTTAATCCAGGCCTTGCACTCTGCCAGTGGGTCCTCAAACCTAGCCCGCAGTGCAGTCATGAACAGGTTATAGTTCAGCAACTGGGGAGCATTATCATTATGCAAGGTCACCATCCACTCTGCAGCTGTTCCCTCCAGACCTGCTTCTGAGGGAAAATCCTCCCCGTATTCTTCCATATAGCTCAAAACCTGGGCTAGGAAAAATCCCAAGGTTTTGGGATCTCCCCTGTATTTTACCTCTAACGGAGGCAGCCTAGGAGCTCTACACCTTCTAGGAATTACACTTCCCGCTGAGGGCCCCGGGGCTGCTGCTGGATCGGGTTGATTTATGGGAGAGGGGGTTGCTCTGCTTCTTCTGACTGAGGCTACTTCCCCTCCCCCTTCATACCTTTTTGCAGCTTGGAGTTGTTCAAAGGCTTCCTCAAGGAGTCTCCTGGCTTGATTCAGTGAGAGTCCTCTCTTTTCCTTCTCTTGCCATGGCTCCTCTTTTCCACGCCAGCAGGTTGTTGTGATCCCAGGGGGGGGGTCCTTCTCCAGATCTTTCCAGCCAACCCCCACCGACCATCTGGACTTCACAGCTGGATCCTCTTCCAGATTGAGCTCTGCTAGCGATTGGGCTTCCTGTACCAGCAAAGAATCTTGCCCTCCAATGGCTCCCAGGTCTTCCTGATCACTAGTTGAAGATGACATGATGTCCAGGCCCCCTCGGAAGAAAATTGGGTGTTCTCTCCGGGTGGGCTGGTAGACGGAGATTCAGAATAATGTCAGGTGGAGCTCCATTCAAAATCCAGGAAAAAAATACTTAGACTCTTTAATTTAGAGAAAAGATATCTTTTACTGAAAGTGAAGTGGTAGCAACCAAAGAATTCTGAATCTGAGAAATTAGGCGCGCAATTCACAATATACAAAGTTATGGAAGTGTTCCCACCCCCAATAGTTCAGATGAAACTTCCAATTAGAAGTTGTGAATATGATCATGTGGGCATCTTCAGGTGTTGATGAGGAGTCTGTTCGTTGACCTTGACATACTTTGATAACGGGTTGCAGTTGCGCAGAGAAAAGAAAGCTAAGCGAGAAATAGAAACCTAACTATTGTATGCTCCCCCCCCATTTACACAAGAGAAGAATGTAACACCTCCAGCTCACTTCCCAGACTTATTCCTACCTCCCCTCCCCCCCGTTTCTTATGACAGCCGAAAGATGCAAAGCAATAGTAGAAGATCTTGAAGGCTGACAACACAGATTTGATTATTGTTGATGCTTATTCAAACTGGCTAGAGGGTATTCTTATGGTGTCCATAAGAATACCTGAAGCAGTCATAAAACAATTGAACAAACTTTTTGCTACACATAGACTGCCAGATGTAGTAGTATCTGACAATGGCCCCCAGTTTACTGCCTTAGCTTTTGGACAATACCTAGCTACACAAAGCATCCAACGTGCCCTAACAGTGCTGGGTCATCCGGCTTCAAATGGACGAGCTGAACATGGTTCGTTATACAAAAGAAGACCTAGACAAACTGGACACGGGGGACATCCAAGATAGACTAAACAAACTGCTCACAATTCAGCATATCACCCCTAGCACAACCACTAACAAAAGCCCAGCAGAACTCCTCATGGGCAGAAAATTGTGTTCCTACCTAGATAGATTATACCCCACCTACACCTCTGAAAAAAACCCTGACTCCTAAAGTAAATACCTTTACCACTGGAAACCGAGTCTACACCAAAAATCTTACCGGGGACCTATTATGGCTTCCAGCTAAATTTGTTACACAAATTACAGGGCTCCGGTCATACTGGCTTGTACTCGCAGAACATGGAAACGACACAATGACCAGCTTCGCTCTAGGCCATTGGAATGCAATACCAACCTACCTAGCTCTGAAGCACCGCCGCAAATACCACCCCCAACAAACAGTCCAAAAACAATCGAGGGGGGGGGGAAATGCAAAATTATAAGAAGGGGAGCGATGAACCACCAATAACACAACAAAAGACACAACACAAACCCGAATTAGAACCCCCGGTAAGATAAAAGAGCACTTACCCATAGACGACCTCCGGAAAAGAGAACCGGTAGCAGTGAAGCGAGGCGAGGCCTTCCAGGAAGAAGACAGCCAGACCAGCTCGACCAACCCGGACAGACCAGGAAGGAGCAACAGAGCCAACACAACCAGCCCGAGAGACCCAGGCGGGAGCGGCAAGGCTGACTCACCCTTCCAGGAGGTTCCATGGAGAAGACACGGAGAAAAGATGATCCTGACCAAACCAATGGAAGACCACATTGAGACTGAGCTGCGCAGGTCAAATTGGACCCGCAAAGCCCCACCTACCTGCATGACTACATTACACACGTTGGACGAAACCAAGATGGGAGGGGTGTTGTGTATAGAAATTAGAATACTCCAAATACCTAAATCTGATTGGCCGAGCAGGCCGCAATAGGACTGGCCAATAAAGTACCATTGCAATTGGCCCGCCTGATGGCGGGTAAGTTTAAAGAGCTGTCATTGGCAGCAAGCTGCAAGCAGCTGCTATAAAGAGGCTGCCGTGGCTTCGGCAAATGTTCTGTTACAAGTCACTGAGTTGTTTTAATAAAGAGCTGTTTAATAAAGAGCTGTTTTAATAAAGAGCTGTTTGTCTCGCGTACCTTTCTTCTCAGAACAGAACAGATACTTATGAGAAAAATATTAAGAAACAATAGGACAGGGAGGGTAGGCACAATTGGTGTACTTATGCACACCCTCTATACGCCTCTTAGGAAGGGGGTGAGGTCAATAGTAGACAGTCTAAGGTTAAAGTTTTTGGGTTGGGGGAAGAACTACAGAGTTAGGTAGAGTATTCCAAACATTGACTACTCTGTTGCTGAAGTCGTATTTTCTGCAGTCAAGTTTGGTGGAGTTAACCTTGAGTTTGTATCTGTTGTGTGCTCTTGTATTGTTATGGTTGAAGCTGAAGTATTCATTTGCAGGTAGGACATTGCAATGTATGATTTTATATACTATATTTAGATCAGACTGGAGGCGGAGTAGTTCTAGTTTTCTAGGTCTAGAATTTCAAGTCTGGTGTCAAAAGGTATTCTGCAATGAGTAGAGGAGCGGAGAACTCTTCTTGTGAAATATTTCTGGACTTTTTCAATTGTGTTAATATCAGATACATGACTTGGGTTCCAGACTGATGAGCTGTATTCAAGTATAGGTCTAGCAAATGTTTTGTATGCTCTAGTTAGTAGTGTGATATTACCAGAGAAGAAGCTAGATATGATTAGATTAACAACTCTTAATGCCTTTTTGGCTATGTAGTTACAGTAGGCTCTAGCACTTAGATCATTTGAGAGGAGTACTCCAAGGTCCTTGACAGAGTTTGGATCCTCAACAAGGTCTTGATGATTTAGCTTGTATTTTATTTTTTATTTTTTTTGTTTTTTGTTTTTGCCAATATGTAAGATAGCATTTATTTGTTGAGATTTGAAGTTGCCATTTGATTGACCATTCTGATACATAGTCAAGCCTTTTTGGGAGGGTAGTAGCATTGTCTGTGGTGTTGAATAGGTTTACATCATCAGTGAAGAGAACACAGTTGCTCTTAATATGATCACAGAGGACACCACTGTTGACAGGTACAGAATTTGATAGGATGCTCCCAATTTTGACCATTTGTTGTCTGTTTGACAAGAATACTTCTATCCAGTTATGTAGGTGTCCAGAGATACCATAAGATTTTAGTTTTAGTGGTAGTTTGTCATGTACCACTGAATCAAAGACTTTACAGAAGTCTGTGTAAATTGCTCTATTGCTGTGCTCTGATCGAGTTTTGTAGTCCATATGTTTTTGTAGTGCAAGAGTTGCAGATTACAGGATAGTTTTTTTCTGAAACCAAATTGTTTATTAGAGAGTAGGTTTTTTTGTCTCTAAGTGGAGGATAATGGATTGTTTATAATTGATTTCATGACTTTACAGGTGATGCAGCATAAAGACATTGGTCTGTAATTTTCAACTAGACTGGGGTCTCCCTTTTTGAAGATGGGGATGACCATAGTTTGTGACCATAGTTTTGTCAAGGAGCTGATCCTGAAAGATTTTTCAAAGATTATGCTTAGTGGTTTGGCTATGGCAGTGGATAGCTTTTTTAAGAAGTAGGCACCAAGTAGGCACATGATCCAATAGATAGGGATGGTTTTAGATTGCGCAGTGCTTTTTCAACATTGTCTTCTGTAAAATCAATATGTATTAGATCATTGTAGTTGTCTGTGGTTTGACTAGGAAATTCTGGGCATGTTCCATTGCTGTTTACAAATACAGAGTCAAAGAATGTGTTAAAGAGGTTGGCTTTAATAGTGTCATTGTTGCAGTTTCTTTCAGGGGTGGGATGGACCTTGAGTCTTTTAGTTTGTTGTTTACAAAATTGTAGAAAGCATGGGTGGAATTTGTGCATAAAAGATTTTCCTCATGTGATAATTAGTGCATTCAGTTACACAGAAGTGATCTTGATTAAATCTTGGATAGACTTCAGTTGTGGTTCTGTGCTCTTAATTTTGCCATTACTGTATATTTTCCAAGTTTTGATAAAAAAATTGTTAGTAAAATATCTTTTTCTGGTGTTATGGGAAATTTATCCTCACGGTAATGAGCAGGAATGTTAATAAATGTGGGTTGTTTTGTTTTCTTGCTAAGATATTTAGAATTATTCCTAGCAAAATAAAAAAAACTGTAATTTCATTTCAAATTTTATTTCCAAAATTCTCTAAATTGTACTATGCATTTTTTCCCAATTCTTTTGAGTTTTTATATATATCTACCACATGTGGGTTGAATTCTGAATACATGTTGGCTTCCATTGTCAGAAGAAAAACAAACTGGTTTCTTAATGGCCTAGAACAGGGGTGTCAAACTCAAGACCTATGGGCCGGATCCAGCCCACAGAGTGTTTATATCTTAGATGTGGCCCTTTTGGCCATCCTGGAAATAGTGAAGGACTGGCCTGCAGTGCCTTGGCCATTGAAAATGGAACTCTGTTTTTGGCTGCCACAGCCTCCTGCAGCCCTCTGTCAGTGAAAAGAGAGCTCGGTCTAGTAGAGCACTTGGGCCACTAGATGCTCCCTCTCCAAAATGACATCAAGCTTGACATCAAGCTGGCCATGTCCACCCTGGCCATGTCCTATCACCCTTTTGAGGTCAGACACACTCCTGATGTGGTCCTCAATGAAATTAAGTTTGACACCCCGGTCCAGAATAAATTATGGAAACCTGGGGTATGTGAGGAAAATCTGTTTCCCACACTATTCTTTATTCAGTCAGTGTATATTTTCCACTGTAACATAATGTACTCCTATTTGTATGATCTAGCATAGATTGAACTTTAAACTTTCACTCCATACATTAGTTGTAACAAGTTTGAATTTTGGATATTCTTGTGATGTCCTTATTTAAGACTAAGATTCTTAAAATTAAGAATAAGAATCCAAGTATTGGGGATTCAGATATAGCCTTGATGTACTTTGATAACATAATTGATGTTTCTTCAGAGTCTGAATAAAATTGAATTTTGGAATAAGAAATCAGATGGCCACCATTTTATATTTGTAATAAAATTAGTAAATCTGACTTAGAATCTTATTGAAGCATGAAATCAATGAATTTGATTTTATTAGGTTGGCTTTCTTCCTTCCACCTCCCCTTTCTAGGCAAGTCAGCCAGGAGTAAAAGAGTGCCATGCAGTATCATTAATCAATTAAAGACTTTTATTCAGCAAACCTCTAGGGCATCCTTGAAAAGTAAGACAAGACATGGTCATAGTTAAATACATGATGAATGAACTAGTTGGAAAGGATTCAAAAAAACACAGAAGAAAATTAGTTGACTGAATTTAGTGCCAGAAGATGAAGCAGGAGCCAAGCTAATTTCAATTTTAAAAGAGATTATGGAAAACTGACCGAGACATCTAGCAACATGGCAGCTATGATTGCTATAGGCATGAAACAGAGGGAAGCAGTGTCTGCTTCTTGGATTACATATGAAGCAAAATATTTTCATATCGCTTGTCAGCATATCTCTTCCTCATCTGCAATATAAATAGCTGTGTAAAATAAAGAACTGAAGCCATAGAAAAATAGAGAACTGAAGACCTAATACAAAATATCATATTTCACAACTCATCAGATATTTGACCCATTCTCATTTGCCAGAGATCTTATTGCTATATCACTGAATTCAAATGCACTTGGGCTGCCTAAGTGTAGCTATAAAATAGTGACTACCATGAAACAGTTTATGTAAGGGGGGCAGGAGCTAATATTTAGCCTGAAACATTTTCAAGGAGACTAGAAGCCATTTGTCCAGAATGGTCTCCTGCTTGAGCTGAAGGCTGGACTAGAAGAACTCCCAGATCCTTATCAACCCTATGATGCTATGTTATAGGTATTACTCCTACTTTAGACATAAAAATCAGGTGGATGACTTTGGGTCAGTCTTTCTCAGTCTAACTTCACATGTTGTTGTTTTGGGGAAATATGAGGAGGAAGGAATATTAGAAATGCCCAGTGTTAAGCCTGGATTCCCCAACCAGGGTTAGGGAGACAAGCTAAACAGAATGTACAGCGTTAGTCAGATAGGCACACAGATAAATGAGTGAGCTAAGCTTG
>BLBF01000037.1:10642794-10668025 GCA_015471245.1 Laticauda colubrina
AATGTTTTGTATGTTTGTCTGTTTGTAGAAAATTAATAAAAACTTTATATAAAAAAAAAAAAAGGCGGCTGGACTTCAACTCCCAGAATTCTCCAGCCAGGGAAATGGAGGATTCTAGGAATTGAAGTCCACGAGTCTTATAGTTCAAGCTTTTAATTGTTTTAATTTTTTTGACAAACATATCAATGCATGAACAGTGCGGAACCAGATTGTTATACATTTTGGTACAAATAAAATAGCATGAGCCATATTTGTTCCATTTCACAAACTTATATGATTTTACGAAGAATACACATATTTTTTGGTTAAATTATAATCTTTCATGACTTTGTTATTCAGCATTCCAATGTGTTATTTTCATACCAATCCCCCTATTCTCATACCTTTTAATACAAATAAATAAACTATTATCAATAAAAAAAGAAAAAAGTATAAATTTCCGAACATTTTCCCAACATCCTGCATTGCCTTAATGAATTGGATTGGATGGAATTTTTGCTCAGCTGCAGTTTCAGTTTTTTTGGGTCACCAGCGCACTGCTTTGCGTCTCTGGAAATCAATGAGACAAATTAACTTTCAAATTTGCAATCTATTTTCAACTGTCCCCTCTCCACTGCTGAGCTCCATTGTGCTGCATTGGCAAGCAGTTTTGGCTTTTAGACATGGCAATCTATGTGTTTGCCATGGGCATCAAAGCTATAAAGCTATAAAGTGCTAAAATGGAGGAGCAGTCCACTTCCAGTGGACTATTTAACCAAGTGCTTCACAAACCAAATGTTAGCTGCTAAGTAACAGCAAATAGAGGCTGCTTGAGGAAGGATGGATACTCCTGGCCTTCAGGAAGGATGGATACCTTTGATTTAACTGTTCAGTTGGATAAGTTCAAATTTCATGAATTCAGGATCTATAACATCAAACTCCTCCATCAGATCCTCCCTTTCTTCCCCCATCTCCATGACATATATCAAAAACCCAATCATTTATTTTTTTCCTCTCCTCTTGTCCTTGCCAATTTCCAATTGTAAACTTCATGAAGCAGAATGTGAAAGTGCCATATAGGTTGCTCAATTAATGAACAGTGCCATTTATCTTTAAACTGTTCTATTCTCAACCCTCATCTGAAATCTCCAGGTTTTTTCCTGGGTATGGTGGGAATTAGATACTTATAGAACTTCTACATGTATATTTCCAGAAGCCATGGTGGGAATTTGAGGTTGAATAAATAGTCAGTAAACAGTAATAAAGCAAATTTGATGTAGTGATTAAGACATCAGACTAGATACCAAGATTTCTTGAATTCTAGTCCCATTTTGAGCATAAAACTAACTGGGTGATCTTGGGTCATTCACTTTCTTTCAACCCTAGGAAGGATGTAATGGCAATCTACAAAATCTTGCTAGGAAAATGCAGGGACTTATCTCGGCACTCTCTGAGAATCTGACACAATTAAACAAAAGAAAAAGCAAATTGGTGGTTTCTATTATTACAGGTTTAGAATAATCTATTAAATGCACAATAAAACAAATCAAGTTATGATTATGCTATAATCATAATAGTACTTGTTGAACAAAAACATTCTAAAGTGTGCAGATAAATTTTACTTTAAATACCACAAGCTTGACAATGAGTATGCAAGGGTATAGTCAGACAATTATATTCAATGATTGTTGCCCTCAAAGACATTCTTTGATGGGGAATACTATTACTTTTTTCCTGCTCAGAATTTTAGAAATGGAAATCCATTTTCTATGGCATTTCACATAAGTAAAAAAGGATAGTCAATATTTCCCACTATGTCTGCCATCTGTCTACCTATCAAGTAAGTATTTGTTTGCATTTTAAGCGTTAACTCTTCTTTGCCACATAAGTGCTGCATTGAACAATAGAAAAGTTTAATGGCTTCAACATATTCAAGCTTCAATGCAGAAGAATTATTGTGCTTAAAGGAGAGCCTTCTGCATGTTGAGAGTGCTGCTGAAGTGAAAAAAATATACATTCTTTCCTGGATTAGCTCCTCTAGCAGACTTTTTCATCCTGAAGATGAAATGTTTTGTTACTGGATTTCAAATGCAAAGCATTTGTCCTTTGCTAGCATTCATCCTTTTATTGAATGTAGCTTTGGATACCCATGTCACTTTGCAGATATAATTCACTTTATATGCATTTATTTCTTAAGAATCTTTACTTCTTCACTGCTCATATTTGAGTGCTGCATATTGCTATATTATTTCAATACAATTTTAAACAGGGATGTATGATAAATCTGTCCATCTGGAGTATTTCCCAGCTTTGAAATCAACAGACAAATGCAGGTCAAGGTCCAGGTTAGATCTTGATCTAAATCTGCTATGATCCAGCCTTTAAAGCAGGTCAGATATTAAGGACTCAGAAGCCACAAAAGCAGTCAGGCATTAGGTATTTTCCATTTTTATGGGTTTTTGTGTGTGTGAGAGATATTAAAAGTAAATTAGATGCTATCAGTCTAGGTGATATTTTTCACATATATATTGCTTGATATTTTATTGTACAGCAGATAATTAGAATCATCTATTTAGATGATATAAAGACAGTATATATGTCTTTCTTTGTCAATTTTTATGTAAAATCTGCAAAGCAGGCTTCAGGACCCCCCAAAACAGAATTATCAGATAGTGTGTATTTCTAATAAAGGAGAATATTTGTAGTTCAAGGTTGACATGAGGGATCATTGGTGCTCTCTAGCTTGCTTCTTTTCTTGCCGACATTTCAGTCCCCTAATTACAGTAAGTAACATAATAAATGCTAGTGAGGAGTGATGTTTGCTAGTGAGAAGTGCTGTTTGCAGTTTATATTCTAGTGTCTTGTCTGTTTCAATAAAAATGTTATTGATAGTTTTGTGGGTGTTCTCTAAGTAGTCTTTTTTATTATGGTGAAGGTATACATATCTGATCCATATTTTTGGTTGTATTTGTGGAAGTGCTATAGCTTCTGGACGTTGCATGGTGACCTCCACTATAAGTCCTGAAAACAGTGATCCCATGGGTGTCCCTTTAATATGTTGGTAAATTTGGCCATCAAATTTGAAGTATGTAATTAAACAGAGGTTTATGAGATCCATAATCCTTTGATCTTCATGTATTCAATTAAGTCAGGTGTACTGTGAAGCAATGAAGTCATGGATTCTTTATAATTCTGGATCTACAGTCCTGAATTGGCTGGGACATCAAATGAGACCATGAAATAATCCTCATCTATAATCACCTCCCTGATTGTTTGAAGACACTGTACTGGAGAATTAATGGAGGATTGACTTCTCCTGTGAGATGCCCAAGCTTTTTTGTTCATTCTTTTACAGTGTTGCATATAGGGGAGTACTATGGTTTTTATATTCTATGTTACACTATCTGCTATCAGTCCTGAAAGTAGTGACCCCATGTTTCTCTAAATTGTTAATATTTTTGTCCATCAAATTGAAAGTAGGTAGTGAGGCAGAGATTGATAAGATCCATGATTCTATTGTGATCTTAGAGTATGTATAATAAGAAATTCACAAGTGTAGAAAAAACCCAATAACACTCTGCTGTCCTAGACATCCTCATCAGCAGAAGAAATAGTAGCAAATTAGAAATACAAGTGACTGAAAAATTACCCAGAGTGACCAGGTACTATACTACAAAAGTAATCCAGCCTCTCACATGAATGTTATTCAGATGAGCATAAATATACTGCAGCAACCCAGAACATCAGGAAAAGAAACTGACAACCCATGTAAAGCCCATGTCACACTGCACCAACGGATGCAAAGAGGATGTAAAACAGACAAAAAAGCTTGCCATCTGTTGGTTAATGCGATGTATCCGTTCTGTACTCACTGCCTCTGTTTTGCTTCCTCTCTATCCGTCCAGCATCCGTTTATGGACGTTTCATATGCTCAGAACTTTTTGAGCTGCTCAAAACTTTTGCGCAGAAAATGTATCCAATTTGTCCGTTCTGCATCCGCTACGCATCCGCGAGGCATCCGTTCTGCATCTGTTATGCATCCACTATATCCGCGAGGCATCCGTTCCGCTTCCGAGCAACTCGCATCCGCTCGGATGCAGGGAGGAAGCAGAACGGACGCAGAACGGATGCAGAATGGATGCCTAGCAGATGCAGCACGGAAACAAAGCATTTAAAACGGAAAAAATGTTCACAGAGAGGACCTATCTCGGATATTAAGGATGTCTAGAGGATGCCAAGAGGATGCCTAGAGGATGCAAAGGGACACCTATACTGCCTATAAAAAGGGGGAGTAACTCACCTGCATCTCACTTTCAGCCCAGCAGCCCAGCTGTGCAGACCTCTGCAGCCTTCATCTGACTCTTGCTCTTCCACAGCATCCAGTCATGTCAACCGTGGATCCTAACACAGTCCTTTCGGCAGCCACCATCCTTCTGCAACAGTGCGAAGCCATCGACAGGCTCTGTAAACTTTACTACTGGAAAGAAAAGGAGGCAGCCAAGAAGCGTCTGGGTCTGAAGATGGATCGGGAGAAGAGCAGAGTATGGACTGTACAACAAGCTGATGGTGGAGCTCAGGAACGAAGACACTCGTGCATTCCAGAACTTCATGAGGATGCCTCCAGCCATGTTTGATGAAGTTGTGCAGCGGCTGACACCCAGGTTGACCAAGGCAAACACCAACTTCCGGCCCAGCCTGGAACCTGGGCTCAAGGTGGCACTGACTCTGCGCCACCTAGCCTCTGGGACCACATACAGAAACATGCAGTATGCCTGGAGGGTGCCACACAACACCATCAGCATTGTGGTCAGAGAAGTGGTGCAGGCCATCATTGAAGAATACCTGGAGGAGCTCCTCCAGTGCACCTCCACTGAAGAAGGCTGGAAGAAAGTTGCAGAGCAGTGGTATCAGAAGTGGAACTTCCCACACACCATTGGAGCCATAGATGGCAAGCACGTGGCCTGCAAAGCTCCAGCCAAGTCGGGGTCCACTTATTTCAACTACAAGGGCTTCTTCAGCATCGTCCTCTTCACCATGGTCGATGCTGACTAAAAGTTCATGTACATTGATTCTTCAGGCAATGGCTCATGTTCAGATGCCCAGGTATACAATAGCAGTCACCTCAAGGAGGGGCTGGAACGCAACCTCACCGTGGGCTTCCCAGATTCAGACCCCCTGCCCAACGACACGCAAGATGTGCCCTACTTCATCATGGGGGATGACGCCTTCTCCCTCAGAACCTACCTCATGAAGCCCTACACCTCCAGATGTCTCACCTGTGAAGAGAGGATCTTCAACTACAGGCTGTCCAGGGCAAGGCGGGTGGTGGAGAACGCCTTTGGCATCCTGGCCAACAGGTTCCAGGTACTTCTCACCCAGAGACTGTGAGGAGGATCGTGGAAGCTTGCTACATCCTGCACAATATCATGCGCACCTGCTACCCAGTCTTGCAGAACAGGCTCATGGACCTCCAACAAGGCAATGGGGACATGGAGCCTGGGGAATGGAGGCAAGGGCGAAACCTGATAGACACTCAGGATGTGCAAGGCCCCAACAGAGCCTCACGTGAAGGGAAGAAGCAGTGCAACCTGCTGAAATACTGGTGCAACCCCCCAGCTGGAGCGGTGGAGTGGCAAGACAGGATGATAGATGCTTAATGGATGCTTCCTTCAGCCTATCTCATCACACTGATGAGATTGGGCCATGTATGTTGGGTCGGCCTACAATGAACAGGACATTTAATAAAGAGTTGTGTTTGTGTTGCCATGTGTGGATGATTATTACATTGTTATTGATAATAAAGGGTCCTAGGTGTGGCACCTGGGAGGGTGGACATATACAGTCCCACTATGCTTGCACTGGAGGTTTATCTATCCCCACAGCTATTAGCCATCCCAAAGGTATCCCTGCTCATTTCACAGGTATCCCTGCCCTTCCCACTGCTATCTTAACCCATCCCACAAGCATACAAAGGCTTAAACCATTTCTAAAAGTTTCCACCAAGATTTTATTAAAAAAAAGAAATGAAGCAAGTGTGTGAATCAAAGATAGACTTTATTGAACAACAAGCTGTAAAAGAAAAATGACCCAAGTCAACTGTCTAAATAAAGTCCACAGGCAGCCAGCCAGCCAGTCTCTGGCACTCCTCTTGGTCACTCGGAGGTGTGCCCAGTCTCAGGGGTGAAGGGTCCAGGTGCTGTGGAGGTGGGTGCTGCTGCAGTGCTGGTCTGAAGCCCCACTGGGGTGCCTGGCCCCGAGAGGACAACAGGTGACGGTGTGTTGAGAAAGCTCTCGGACAGCTGGCTCAGACCCGTGATGCTGAGAAGTCCTTCCTCCATGCCATGGGGTGTCAGCCCCAGTATTGATGACAGATGTACTGAGGCCGGGCTTGGCTGTGGGATGGAGGAAGGAGTAGTGTAGTGGGGCTGTCTGGTCTGCAGCTGGGTGAGGACTGGCATGGGTGGTATTGGTGGCGTGGGTGGCATTGCTGTCATCGGTGGCATCATTGGCGTGGATGGCATCGGTGCCATCAGTGGAACTGGTGGCAACGGTGTCGCCGATGACTCTGTGCCTGGACTGGGAAGGGCTGCTGCCTGTGCTGCTGGACCTCCTGGTAGCCGTAGCCCTGGTAGGTGAGGGGCTGTGGGAAGCCTTGGAATGGGAGGGACATCACCTGGGGTGGAGGAGCAGACCTGGACTGGGTGGCAGCAGGTTCCTCTGGATCTGGAGGGCTGTGAAGCAGCTCGGTGATTCGGTCCTTCACCACCTGGTACTGGGGTTCCTCCATGTTCCTGAGGGTCTGGTTGACATAGGTGAGGAAGGGCTTGCAGTTGGAGGATGAGGAGTCGGTGTGGACCAGCTGAGAGAGGAGATCTATGCTGGTGCGGATGGTGTCCCTGATCTCCAGCAGGACAGTGTGGCTCTGCCCCTCCTGCTCTTTGGCTCTCTGCCTTTCTGTGGAGGTGGAGCTGGGGGGGTGGATGCGGCTACGGCTGTGGTGGATGCACCGTCTCCTTTCTCCCACCACACCAGGGAGTCCTCCACGAGCTCCACCACGGTTACAGCACCTGTCCGCGGGTTCTCTGCCATGGCACGCTCCACAGAAACCTGCCTGGAGACAGGGACTGACTCTTGGCTGGAAGAGGACTGGGTCGCAGCAGGCTGCCGGAGAGAGAGGGTTGACAGAGGGGCTCCTGGTGCTCCTCGGTGGCGGATCTCACCCTCCAGGAAGCTGCACTTGGTCATGACGTAGGTCTCTCTGTCCATGAGCTTAACCGTGTCCTGGCCAGATTTCTTCAGGTGCAGGTTCCCGTACCAGGTGTGCATGTGCTTCCACCAGCCGAGGAGCACCTCTGAAGTGTAGCCCATACTCTCCGCCTTCTCTCTCCAAGCAGCCTGCTTCCTTTTGGTGTCCCTGTACAGCCAGTGTCCCTTCCGCCACAGATAGTCATTCTCTCTCAGCCACTCCAGCACCTCATCCTCGTGCGCCTCCTCAATATAGTATTGTCTCCTCTCCCGTTGTTGCATACGCTTCTTCTTCCCTTTGGCAGGACCAGATGGGCCCTCATCAGAGGGGCTCCCAGGTAGTAGGGGCTGCTCCTCCACACCACCACCAGCAGCAGCAGCAGCAGGATCATCATCATCATCATTATCATCATCACCAGCAGGATCATAATCATCAGCAGCAGCAGCACCAGCACCACCAGCAGCACCAGCAGCACCAGCAGGACCAGGATCAGCAGCAGCAGAGTAAGCACCAGCAGCACCAGCAAGACCAGGAATATGAGCAGGACCAGGAGCACGAGCAGGACGAGCAGGATGAGCAAGACCAGGAGCACGAGCAGTACGAGCAGTACGAGCAAGTCCAGGAGCACGAGCAGGACGAGCAGGATGAGCAGGACCAGCAGGACCAGGAGCAGCTTCAGCAGAGTAAGCACCAGCAATAGCACCACTGCCAGGAGCAGCTTCAGCAGAGTAAGCACCAGCAGAAGCACCACTGCCAGGAGCAGCTTCAGCAGAAGCTCCAGCACCAGAAGAGTGAGCCCGAGCAGCAGAAGCCCCAGCAGAAGCAGAGTCAGGGACAGGGGGCGGGAGGGTGTCCCTGTCCCTCTTGCCAGGGATGGCGGCAGGTTGCTGAGGCTTTCGCTTCCTCCCCATGGTTGTGGGGTTGCTGGCTAGCAGGGAGGCTGGCAGGGAGGCTGGCAGGGAGGCTGGCAGGGAGGCTGGCAGGGAGGCTGGCAGGCACCAAGGCTGGCAGGAAGGCTGGCAGGCAGCCAGGCACGAAGGCTGGCAGGCAGGCAGGCACCAAGGCTGGCAGGCAGACTGGCTGGCAGGGAGGCTGGAAGGCAGGCTGGCAGCAAGGCTGGCAGGTAGGCAGAGAGCAAGGCTGGGAGGGAGGCTGGCCAGGAGGCTGGGAGGCAGGCTGGGAGGCAGGCTTGGAGGCAGGTTGGCAGGAAGGTTTGCAGCAAGGCTGGCAGCAAGGCTTGCAGGAAGGCATGCAGGCAGGGCAGGCAAGGACTCGATGTATCCGGCAGCAGGTCTTTCCTCTGAATGCTGGCCACGTGCGAACTGCTTCCCCACAGGGCTGACACAATAAATCCCCCCCGCATGCGCAATTAACGCAAGGCATCTGCTAGGCTTCCACTGTGCATCCGCTAGGCTTCCGCTCTGCATCCGCTTCATCCACTGTGCATCCGCTGTATCCGTTCCGTGTCCGCTTTGCTGAGGTCCCCCGGAAGCCTAGCGGATGTGCCATCTGCTCCCATCCGCTTCCATCCGCTGGGCTTCCATTCCGCATCCGCTTTCCATCTGCCCTGCGTCCTCCCCCCGTCCGTTCCTTTCCGTGTTATCCGCTCCGGTTATGCAAATTTTTGCCCCTTTTAAGAACGGATAACAACGGATGGAACATTTTGCTTGTCCACTGTGTCCTTTTTGCATCCGTTGGCCAGTGTGACATGGGCTTAAATTTATCTTACCTCTTCACAATCAAAGCAAACATTTCCTTGTCTCAGAATTTTTCTTTAGAAACAAGCAAAAACAGTGACTCTACTTTAAGACATAATGGAGTTTCTCAGACCATAAAAACAGAGGCTTCCACACTATGCCCTAGAGGCAAGGAAAAAGAGCAGAGGCTGAATGTCAGGAAGGTAACAAGCTCATACACATCATTAGACAGTCATGTGTTTTGGAACTGCAAAAATGTGCTTTATCTGTAGTGGCAATTGCCCTCTGGAATAAGCTCTCACATGAGATTTAAAAGTCCCCACCTATGGCCTTTATTGAGAATAACTGGTGCCCTTTTCCTTCCTTCCTTCCTTCCTTCCTTCCTTCCTTCCTTCCTTCCTTCCTTCCTTCCTTCCTTCCTTCCCTCCCTCCCTCCCTTTTCTCCACCCAGGTTTGTTTTCTCTGCCATCTTTGTTCCTTTCTTTTATGTTGCTTTTTTGTATTGTTCTTTCTTTTTAAGTGTTTTTTTTTAACAATTTGTAAGTTGCCCAGAGTTTCTGATAGTTGAGTGACATATAATTGCAGTAAATTATTACCTTATTGTTATAATTATGAGCACATAGTGAACACAAAAGTAGTTGACGAGTGCATAATTGGATTGGAAAGGGGTCTGTTGGCAAAATGGTTGAGGAAAGGGGTAGAAATAAAATAGATCCAAATGTGAGATCTATTTTGAATAGATCCAAATGTGAGGGGGTCAGAGGCTGAAAGGACAAAAGTCAATAAGAAAAGAGTTGTTATGGTTTGATACCTACCATGTCTCATGCTTCTTATGGATGCACCTGACATCTGTAGGCATCTTTATTTCACAATAAATGCAATAACAATAATAATAGTATCCTGTGGTGTTTCTCAGCTTCATTGTCTGTTCGCTTGTTTATTTATTTATTTTATTTATTTATTTTGTCAAAAGCTTATAATACAATAGAAATAAGAATAAACATAAGTTTAAATATAAGAAATAGGAACTAATAATTGGAAACAATAGGATAGGGATGGTAGGCACGATTGTGTGCTTATGCACGCCCTTTATAGACCTCTTAGGAATGGGGTGAGGTCAATAGAGGTTAGTTGGAGGATAAAGGAGTGGGGAGGGAGGGTTTGAGCAGGTAACAACAGAATCAGGTAGTGAGTTCCAGACATTGACCACTCTGTTGCTGAAATCATACTTCCTGCAATCAAATTTGGAGTGGTTTAAATTAAGTTTATATCTGTTGTGCACAGCGGATGCACAGTGGATGCAGAGTGGAAGCCTGCAGACTTTGTGCAGACTTTGAAGTTGCAGAAAAAGCATAACAGGGGGAGTTTGGGGTCCAAAAACAAACCAATTATGCTGGAAGTTTTATTGTACTTTTTAACCTGTCATTCCCCCCTTTTTTAAAAAAATAGACATACTAGGATTATATTAAAAATAGCCTCAATTCAATGGAGTCAATGAAGGAAATTTCAAATGATAAGTCTGAGAAGAATTGTTCTGAATGTTGATGTAAATTTATTGCAAAAAATAACCCCAAACCAACCAAAACCTTCTCTTGTTTCTGGTTTAATCAGAGAGATAATTAAGTAATAAAGCTATATTTAGACATTTCTGCTCATTCACAGAGGCTTTATTTAGTGTGGAACAATAGCTGTAGTTTCGTATTTAATAATTCTATCTCAGAAAAAGCAAGGTTTAATTTAAAGAACAGACATGTAAAAGAAGTGAGACTAGGTGGAGAATAATTGTTCTTGCTTATACCTAAATAAAAATTTTATATTAAGAAAATAAATGAAAACATTATTTGGTTCTACTGTAAAACAATCTTTGACACAGGTAGAATTAACCTCCCTTGATATCAGAATAAAAAAGAAAACTTCTCAAAACCGTCATTAGGTTAATATCACTTTACCCATTACAACTGCCATTCTTACTATAAACAGATATTGTGGTATGCATGAGAGCATTTTCCTGGTTGGCTAATGCTCTGGGAAACAAACCTAATTGGTTACAACTATCCATGAATGGTCCAATTATGTCAATTTATTTAAAGTCAGTTCTGCCAGAATCATTGAAAATTATAACTAATCACTGCTTTCAGTGGGGAACTGTTACATTGATTTTAGCCTGTGTTGGACATTAAGCCCATGTCACACTGAACCAACGGATGCAAAGAAGATGTAAAACGGACAAAAAACCTTGCCATCCATTGGTTAACGCGATGTATCCGTTCTGTACTCACTGCCTCCGTTTTGCTTCCTCTCTATCCGTCCAGCATCCATTTATGGACATTTCATCCGCTCCAAAGGTTTTGGGCTGCCTAAAACTTTTGTGCGGAAAATGTATCCAGTTCGTCCGTTCTGCATCCTCTACGCATCCGCTACGCATCCGTTACGCATCCGTTACGCATCTGCTATATCGGCTAGGCGTCCGTTCCGCATCCGCGCAACTCGCATCCGCCCGGATGCAGGGAGGAGGCGGAAAGGACGTGGAACGGATGCAGAACGGATGCCTAGCAGATGCAGAACGGAAACAAAGTGTTTAAAATGGAAAAAACATTCGAAGAGGGGACCTATCTCGGATATTAAGGATGTCTACAGGATGCCTAGAGGATCCCTAGCGGAAAACCTATACTGCCCATAAAAAGGGGGAGCAACTTGCCTGCATCTCACTTTCAGAACAGCAACCCAGCAGTGCAGACCTCTGCAGCCTTCATCTGCCTCTTCCTCTTCCACAGCATCCAGTCATGTCCACCGTGGATTGTGACAAAGTCCTTTTGGCAGCCACCATCCTTCTGCAACAGTGCAAAACCATCTACAGGCTCTGTGAACTCTACTATGGGAAGAAAAGGAGGCACCCAAAAAAAGTCTGGGTCCAAAGATAGTTCACCAGAAGAGCAGAGGACGGACTGTACAACAAGCTGATGGTGGAGCTCAGGAGCGAAGACACTCGGGCGTTCCAGAACTTCATGAGGATGCCTCCAGCCATGTTTGACGAAGTTGTGCAGCGCCTGACACCCAGGTTGACCAAGACAAACACCAACTTCCCGCCCAGCCTGGAACCTGGGCTCAAGGTGGCACTCACTCTGTGCCACCTGGCTTCAGGGACCACCTACAGGAGCATGCAGTACGGCTGGAGGGTGCCACCCAGCACCATCAGCTTTGTGGTCAGAGAAGTGCTGCAGGCCATCATTGAAGAGTACATGGAGGAGCTCCTCCAGTGCCCCTCCACTGAAGAAGGATGGAAGAAAGTTGCAGAGCAGTGGTATCAGAAGTGGAACTTCCCCCACACCGTTGGAGCCATAGATGGCAAGCACATGGCCTGCAAAGCGCCACCCAAGTCGGGGTTCACTTATCACAACTACAAGGGCTTCTTCAGCATCATCCTCTTCGCCATGGTCGATGCTGACTACAAGTTCATGTACATCAATGCTTCAGGCAACGGCTCATCTTCAGATGCCCAGGTATACAACGCCAGTCACCTCAAGGAGGGGCTGGAAAGCAACCTCATGGTGGGCTTCCCAGATCCAGACCGGCTGCTCAACGACACACAAGATGTGCCCTACTTCATCGTGGAGGATGACGCCTTCTCCCTCACAACCTACCTCATGAAGCCCTACACCTCCAAATACTTCACCCTTGAAGAGAGGATCTTCAACTACAGGCTGTTCAGGGCAAGACGGGTGGTGAAGAACACCTTTGGCATCCTGGCCAACAGGTTCCAGGTACGTCTCACCAACATGCAGCATTGCCCAGAGACCGTGAGGAGGATCGTGGAAGCTTGTTGCATCCTGCACAATCTCATGCGCACCCATTACCCAGTCTTGCAGAACAGGCTCATGGACCTCCAGCAAGGCAATGGGGACATGGAGGCTGGGGAATGGAGGCAAGGGCAAAACCTGATCGACACTGAGGATGTGCAAGGCCCCAACAGAGCCTCACGTGAGGCGAAGAAGCAGCGCAACCTTCTGAAAGGTTGCAACTGGTGCAACTCCCCAGCTGGAGCAGTGGAGAGGCAAGACAGGATGGTAAATGCTTAATGGATGCTTCCTTCAGCCTGTCTCATCACACGGATGAGATTGGGCCATATATGTTTGGTTGGCCTACAATGAACAGGGCGTTTAATAAAGAGTTGTGTTTATGTTGACATGTGTGGATGATTGATTATATTGTTATTGATAATAAAGGGCCATAGGTGTGGCACCTGGGAGGGTGGACCATACAGTCCCACTATGCTTGCACTGGAGGTTTATCTATCCCACAGCTATCCTAACCCATCCCACAGCTATTACCCATCCCACAGGTATCCTAACCCATCTCAACGCTATCCTTACCCATCCCACAAGCATGCAAAGGCTTAAACCATTTCTAAAAGTTTCCAGCAAGACTTTATTAAAAAAAAGAAATGAAGCAAGTGTGTGAATCATAAATAGACTTTATTAACAACAAGCTATAAGACAAAAATGAGTCTCTGGCACTCCTGTTGGTCGCTCAGTCTCAGGGATGAAGGGTGCAGGTGCTGTGGAGGTGGCTGGTGCTGGAGTGCTTGTCATCAGCTCCTCCAGAAGCAGAAGCAGCAGAAGCCCCAGCCCCAGAAGAACGAGCCCGTGCTGCAGAAGCCCCAGCAGAACCAGAGTGAGGGCCAGGGGGCGGGATGGTAGTCCTGTCCCTCTTGCCAGGGCTGGCAGCAGATGGCTGAGGCTTTCTGTGCTTCTGCATGGTTGTGGGGTTGCTGGCTGGCAGGGAAGCTGGCAGGAACCAAGGCTGGCAGAAAGGCTGGCCGGGAGGCAGGCACCAAGGCAGACAGCAAGGCAGGCAGGAAGGCTGGCACCAAGGCTGGCAGGCAGACATGCAGGCAGGGCAGGCAAGGCAGTTGATGTGTCCGGCAGCAGGTCTTTCCTCTGAATGGCGACCTGCTTCTGAGCTGCTTCCATTATATCCACGGGGCTGATGTAATGCATCCTCCCCGCATGCGCAATTAATGCCAGGCATCCTCTAGGCTTCCACTGTGCATCCGCTGTGCATCTGCTTCATCCGTTCGGCGTCCGCTCTGCATCCGCTGTATCTGTTCCGCGTCTGCTTCGCTGAGGCCCCCGGAAGCCCTGCGGATGTGCCATCTGCTCCCATCCGCTTCCATCCGCTGGGCTTCCATTCCGCATCCACTTTGCATCCGCCCTGCGTCCTCCCCCCGTCCATGTTATCCGCTCTGCTTATGCACATTTTTGCCCCTTTTGAGAGCAGATAACAACGGATAGAACATTTTGCTCGTCCGCTGTGTCCTTTTTGCATCCGTTGGCCGGTGTGACATGGGCTTTAATAGTATTCAGGGAATATAAAATAGACAGAAGTAAGATTAACAGCAGTATGATTGTTAAGGTCTTACTATGCTATAGATTTTTTATACAATTTCCACTAGATATAGCTTATTTGATGGCATGATACATTTGGTGTGTAAAAACTTTTGGTTTGGTAAGAGTTTCTCAATTATGAAGTACTTTACTTTAAACTAGGATGATACCAAGGCACAGTACTCATGAGCAAAATGTCATCTGGGCCAGAGGTGGTATTCAGCAGGTTCTGACCAGTTCTGAAGAACTGTAGCGGAATTTTTGAGTAGTTCAGAGAAATGGCAAATATCACCTCCTACTGGAGATTTTACAGTATCCTTCCTCTGCCACACCCACCAAGCCACACCCATAGAACTGGTAGTAAAAAAATTTGAATCCCACCACTGATCTAAGCATCCTGCATATTCATGGGTATTTTCTCTTTAGTTTCTTTCCCAACCTCCCTAAAATTTCTTGTGCAAAACAGGAAGCCAAACACAAACACATCCACAACTTCTTCTATAGGGCAAATGCCCTTTTCTTCTAAAGGTGGAAGAGATAAAGGGATAGTAAGCAAAAGAGTCAGAGAAAGGGAAAAGAAAAGAAAAAAGTGAATGCTGCTTGGAAGAATAAGAAAGAAAGTATGCCTACAGACTATTGTAGAGCAGCGGAATAACCTGAGGCAAACACGGAGCGAACTTCAGCTTTTACTTTATTGTAAAAGGGTTACCAATGAAGGGTTATCACGGCTGCCACACAAACAAGGCAGCCATCTGGCGGACAAAAGCTGATGCTGTCTGACAGCTCCCTTTTATAGCCGGCTGTCAAATGGCATCAGCCAATAGGAACAGTCCACGTTCCTGCTGGAAACATGGCCTGGAGTGAAGACTTCAGCTCAGTCGTTTCCAAATGCCACACTCCTTCCCCCAGAACAGAGCATGTGTAGTCCTTCAGATAACTCGGGCACTTGTGCAGGCAGCCATATCTTCTAAGTCCTGACGAAGCTGCTGCTGGAAGGAACTTTTCCACTTGCTGGGCAACTTCTGGTGCTGACAAAGCTGGTGTCTCAGCTTCAGGTGTTTCTGGGCAAGGGACAAATGACTGTTCAGGTAGGCTTGCGTTCCTGTTGGATCCGTGGGAAGTTTCTATGATCACTGGCGGTTTCTCTGTTGCTGGAACATCTTGAGGGCCATCGCAGATGAGCAGATGCACTCCAACACTTTCTAAGCTGATCGATATGGTGGTGCCAGATGCGCCCGTCTTGCAGTTGCACTGTAAGACTTAGGACCAGTTACTGCCACAATTTGCCCAGGCATCCACAAAAGGTGTCCCGCATAGTTCCAGGCATAGACCTGGTCATTCTCAGTGAACTCCCTTGCCTGGCTTTTTGACCCTAGGGGTGTGACTGGGCATAATGAGTCTGTCTAGGGTGGTCCTCAGACATCTACCCATGAGAAGTTCATCCGGAGGCCTATTAGTGGTGGCACAGGGAGTTGTGTGCTGGGTCAGGAGATACTTAGCAAGCCTAGAGTGCCAATCTATAGGCCCAAACCCTGCCAGGGCTTCCTTAACTGATCTGGCTGCCCTTTCTGCCAGGCCATTACTGGCAGGATGAAAAGGAGCTGTGAGTGTGTGCCTTATCCCTAGGGTGGCTAGGAAGATCTCAAACTCACAGGAAGTAAACTGGGGGCCGTTATCAGACACGATGGTGTCAGGGAGGCCATGGATAGCGAATATCCTTGATAGAGCCTTAGTGATAGCTTCTGAACTTGTGGAGGTCATCAAGGTCAGCTCCCCCCATTTAGAAAAAGAATTAACCATCACCAGGAATGTTCGCCCATATGTTCGCCCATATGAACCGAATGTTCAGCCAGCCAGATCAATATGCACCCAGGACCATGGGGCCACAGAATCTTCCCACCTGCCTGGAGTGGATGTGGGTGGAGCAGGTCTGGTAGCTTGGTATGGATGACAAGCATTCATTCAACTTGTAATCTGAGCCTCCATGCCTGGTCATCACACATAACTGCGAGCCAGGGCCTTCATCCTGACAATGTCGGAATGGCCCTCATGTAGGACCTTTAAAACGGAGTCTTGCAACTTGGAAGAGATAACTACCCCAGTTCCCCAAAGTAAACAGCCTTGCAAAGAAGATAGTTCTTGCTGGTGAATTTTGAAAGGCACAAATTCGGGGGCATAAGGAATTGCTGGCCACCCTCTTCCCACCCAGTCAAGAACTTGGGCGATTACCTTGTCCCTGGAAGAGTGGGCAGCAATATCGAGGGCAGTGATGGGGAGGTTGAGATCGTTGGTCTGGAAAACAGCATTAGGATGTTGCAGGATCCTCCACAGGAACAGGTAGGGGGCAGCGATTAAGAGCATCAGCATGGCATAGACTCTTGCCAGGTCGATGAACCAGTGCATAGGAATAGGCAGCCAGGAATAAGGTCCACCTGGTCATCCTTGGAGACAAAATCTGAAGAGCTTGTTTTTTGCCTGACAGAAGGCCCAACAGAGGCTTATGATCCATAATCAACTCGAAATAGTGTCCATATAGAAACTCATGGAATTTTTTGACAGAAGCAACTGCAGCCAAAGCCTCCTTGTCAATTTGGCTGTAGTTGTGCTCAGCTGGGGAAAAAGTTCTGGAGAAAAAGGCAATGGGTACCTCAGAACCATGAGTTAAAACACATGAGTTAAAATGACTTAAAACAGCATCTATGCCAAAGGAGAAGCATCTGCTGCTAAAACTAAAGGTAAATGTTCATTAAATTGTATCAGGACAGCATTGGATGTAAGTAATGATTTGACAGCATGGAAGGCATGGGCTTCCCTAGGTCCCCAGTGCCAGGGGGATTGCTTGTCCAAGAGTCTGTGCAGAGGCTCTGCAATGGAAACTTTATATAGCAAAAACGAAGCGTAAAAATTAAGAAGTCCTAAAAAGGCCTGGAGCTCAGTTTTGTTAGTTGGCGTGGGTGCCTTGTGAACAGCCCGTACTTTGGATTCGGTTGGGTGAATACCAGAGGCGTCAATTCTATATCCCAAAAATTCTACCTGTGGGGTGGCAATAGTGCACTTATCTTTCATTAACTTAAGCCCATGCTGTCTGAAATGATCAAGGACTCCTCTGACTCTTTGCAGTAATTGAGGCTTGTAAGGGGCTGATATTAAAATGTCATCAAAATACGGAATTATGCCTGGTAATCCTTGAAGAAGTCTTTCCATTAAGGATTGGAAAATTCCTGGGGCCAAACTTATGCCAAATTGGATACAGCTACATTTGAAAGCGCCCCTGTGCGTTACAATAGTTTGTAGTTCAGTGGCTGTTTCATCAACAGGGAACTGTTGATAGGCCTATGACATGTCTAATTTAGCGAAAATGGTTCCTGGCTCAAAAGAATGTAGCAGGTGCTGGATAACAGGGACTGGATAAGCACTGATTTGTAAATATTTATTCAATGACGTCTTGTAATCCGCGCAGATTCTTACACTACTGTCTTTCTTTAGGGGTGTCAGTATTGGGGTTTCCCATTTACGAAGTCCACAGGCTTTAATACACCTTGTTGAATTAATTTGTCAAGCTCCATGTCTAATTTGGGGCAGATTGCAAAAGGTACCCTTTGAGGCTTTAAATGGATTGGTACTGCCTGAGGGTCCAAGTTGAAAGATATTGGGGTTCCTGAATAACAGCCCAGCCCCTCACTGAACATATCAGCATAGTCATTAAACAAGGTGTCCACTTCAGCATTTGTAATAGAGTGGATTCCGCTTATATGGAGGCCAAGGGCAGGGAACCAGTCTAACCCCAACAGGCTAGGGAGGGCATCATCCACTACCACTAAAGGCAAGTGACCTTTAAAATTTTGAAATTGTACAAAAAACTTGACTGGGATGGTTCTGCCTTGATAGTCATGTAGGATTAACTGGCAACTGTGAAGCTTCTTCTTAGCCATTCTGGGAAGTAGTTGTTTCAAGATGCTCCATGAGATGATGGACAGTGCTGAGCCTGTGTCAACTTCCATCCTGCAAGGTTTCCCTTCTATAGAAACAAAAAAACTAATTTTGTTAGAGCCTTTGTTAGTCAGCTTGGGTTGATAGCAGGTAAAACAGTCTTCAACTTGTTTTTGGAAATGTTGAGTTGTCTGAGGCTTTTGAGCAAAAGTCTTTCCTGCTTGACAGATCCTGACTAAATGACCCTTCCTTTGGCATTTTAGACAAATGGCATTCCTGAACTTGCAGGATACCCTGAGGTGGTTTCCCCCACAGCTTAGACAAATGGGCTGATGCCGTGGAGGTAGATTGGGGTTTGGCCTGTTTTCCCTCTGACCGGTGTTTTGCTGCCTGAGGTGATTTACATCATTAGTCCCTTCATAGCCTTCTTCTGAGGAGGCTTCATCATAATGGATGGCTGAGCTGCTCTGGCTAATTAGATTTCCTTGAATTTCTGCTGCTGAAAGTGCTGATAGCAGCTCTTCAATTGCTAATTTAAGGGTTAAATCCCCTTTAGCCAATAGACATCTTTATAGCCTTAAATCCTTGACTCCACAAACTAGTTGGTCTAATAACATGTCTTCCAGATAGTCTCTAAACCCACAATGCAAGGCAGCTGTTTGTAGGGCAGCCATGTACCTACTAATAGTCTCTCCCTCAGCCTGAATCCGTCTCCTAAAAGCATGATGCCTGGCAATTCGTAATGGCTTAGGGGAATAATGGATGGAAAGAATTTCCTGCAATTCTTCCCATGGAACAGTCTTAATTGAACGTGGAGCCAATAATGCCGTAGCAGTGTCAAACACTGTGGCTCCGCAAAAACTTAAAAAGTAAGTCTTTTTCCAATGGTCGGAAATGTCAGCAAGGTCTATGGCATCTAGGAAACAGTCAAATCAGTTTCTGTAGGACTCCCATGTTTCTGCTGTCAGTCTGAAGGGCAGGAATGCAGGGTTTGAAGTCATCTTGACTCAGCAGTGCCAGATCTTTCGAGAAAAGTTGAAATTCGCACTCGCGAATAGTGACAGTAGCTCTTAAAGTGACATTCAGCTTTGTAGTGACTTCGGCTCTTTTTATAATGACTTCGCTCAACGATTCTTTGCCTAGTTGCCTCTTATATGTATCCCACCCTTGTCGCCAGTGTTGTAGAGCAGCAGAATAACCTGAGGCAAACATGGCGCGAACTTCAGCTTTTACTTTATTGTGGCAATAAAGGGTTGCCGCGATTGCCGCGGCTGCCGCGCTAACAAGGTAGCCAGCTGGCGGACAACAGCTGATGCCGTTTGACAGCTCCCTTTTATAGCCAGCTGTCAAACGGCATCAGCCAATAGGAACGGTCCACATTCCCACTGGATATGCAGACCGGAGTGAAGACTTCAGCTCAGTCTTTTCCGAATGCCACACAGTCATTTTATATTAATGAATATATTCAGACCTCACAATAGCAATAGCACTTACTTTTATATACCACTTTACATTCCTCTCTAAGTGGTTTATAGAGTCAGTTTACAAAGTCAGCATATTGCCCTCAACAATCTGAGTCCTCATTTTATTGACTTCAGAAGGATGGGAGGCTGCATCAACCTTTAGATGGACAGGATCAAACTCCTGGCAGTGAGCAGAGTCAGGGTGCAATATTGCAGTCTAACCACTGTGCACCACAGTTCTCTATAAGCCTCCAAGAGAACAATATTTCACTGTTTCAACTATCTCCTGACAGATGCATTATAATCGCTTAACTCTATGCCCAAAATTTATTTTATTTTTTATTTTATTTATTTATTTGATTTGTCAATTGCTTACAAGATACTAGGTATAAGTATAAACATTGTTATGAATACATGAAATGGATACATATAAGAAAAATAAAAGAAAAAAATAAAAGAAACAAAAGGACAGGGACAGTAAGCACGTTGGTGCGCTTATGCACCCCCCCTACAGACCTCTTAGGAAAGGGGTGAGGTCAATAGTAGACAGTCTAAAGTTAAAGTTTTGGGGGTTTGGGGAAGAAACCACAGAGTCAGGTAGAGTATTCCAAACATTGACCACTCTGTTGCTGAAGTTGTATTTCCTACAATCAAGTTTGGTGGGGTTAACCTTGAGTTTGTATCTATTGTGTGCTCTTGTTAGCAATTGTTATGGTTGAAGCAGAAGTATTCATTGACAGGTAGGACATTGCAATGTATTATTTTATATACTACACTTAGATCTATACTTAAATCTAGCAGTATTTTCACAATATTTTCTAAATCTAAATCTTTCCAGAAAAGGCCAGGAAGCAGTTTTAGAGAACAGGAACAGCCATTGCTCTGAATTCACCTCATTTTCTCAAAGTACAATATTCAAGCATATTTTCTTTCTGCAAAATTAAAATGCTATTTCTCCCATTATTTAACTTCAAGAATTATTGACACTTTATTTTCTTAGGGACTAATTCCAGCAGCGCATTACAACTTTGCAAGATCTTTGCAGAGGCTGAGCTATCACTATCCCCCATCCTCAAATAACTGATAGTATGGTTATCACTGTCTCCAATGTGCTTTAAAGCTACCTTTCCCTGGAATGCTATAATATAACCATAGTTATACTTGCTTTGTAAATAATAGTTTGCTGGCTTGAAAGCTGGTAGAAATGTGTAGGGATGGTTTAGTTTTTATTTTTTCTTTTCCTGAAAACATTCTTTTCCTGCTTGTCACCATAGTTTTTGCTCTGTTTTAAATATTTTGGTCTTCATTGTATTTATTAAAGAAAAGAAATCATGCAGGAAATAGATAGCTCAGAGAAAGAAAAATATGAATTTTACACAAGGTTCTGTTGTGTTTCATACAAGCAACTTTCTGTAGAATGCAAGTGCCTATAAATATCATTCATAATAAAAGGAGCTTAGAAAATATTAGAGACCAGAGGGCAGTAAGAAAACTGAATTGTTGTGCCTGCATGCATATGCTTTTTATACTGCACGAGTCAAGAAGAGGGCTGTGAAAATATTTACAGACCCCTCACATCCCAGACATGAACTGTTTCAACTCCTACCCTCAAAACGACACTATAGAGCACTGCACCCCAGAACAACTAGACACAAGAACAGTTTTTTTCCCAAAAGCCATCACTCTGCTAAACAAATAATTCCCTCAACACTGTTCAACTATTTACAAAGTGTACATTACTATTACTGTTAATCTTCTCATCACTCCTTATCACCTATCCCCTCCCACTTGTGACTGTAGGACTGTAACTTTGTTGCTTGTATCCATACAATTTATATTGACTGTTTCCTTGTATGATTTGATTATTGATTGTATCCTATGACTATCATTATGATTCTTGATTCTTAATGAATGTACCTTTTCTTTATGTATACTGAGTATTTACACCAAAACAAATTCCTTGTGTGTCCAATCACACTTGGCCAATAAACCTATTCTATTCTATTCTATTCTATTCTATTCTATTCTATTCTATTCTTTCTACATAAATCCAGTTTAACTTAGTGCATGTGCATATATGTATTCATATACAAACGTGTGTGTGTGCACGTGCGTGTGTGTGTGTCTGTTTGCATGCACATCTCTCTGTGTTTATGTGTGTAAATACACATATGTATATACAACACAATCTACTCAAAGGAAGGAAACAAGTTCCACACAGAATAGAAATTGTTCAATGGACAGATGTGATATCACATAATTTGGACCAAATACCATATAAGCTGTTGCCAAATTGACTCATAGGAAGGAGTTTTTTTAGACTGCTTAGAAACAAGTCATCATAATCCTAGGACAGAAGCAGCTTAAGGATACAGCATGCCTTAAGATTTAAGGTGACAGTTAGATGAGGTAGAAGGATAACTATTATTAAAACTCTCCCTTAAATGACAGCCACAGGGCAGAAGGCATTTCTTATAATCCCCATCCCAATCTTAGTTTCCCAGTTGAAACCACTATTTTAAGATGCTGTTTGCCCTAAGGTCAGACTATATAAATAGATAACTGCTGTCTATGAAAATTCTTCAACAAGCTAAGGCATTTAGGGAGATGCAGGTTTTAGATGCATGGAGGTCACACACTGGCTACTTCACAGGATATTTGGCAGAAATGTAGAGCTTAGCAAATAAAGAAATCTTGGGAGCAGCACATGAAAATCAGGAATAATACTGAGCAGAAAAGCATCATTTAGCAACTATCTCAATTGGTAGAGCTACAAAAGTGTTGACTTATGGACTGCATTGCTTGCATTTCCCTGCTCTACTACACAATGTCAGCTTATGCTTCAATTCCCAAACAAGCACAATTAAACCTCTAACATTGCTTTTCTGCTTCCTTCTAACGTGGTCTGAATACTAATACCACAATACAATCAAACAAGGTGACATAAGCTTGTCTGGAAGTTCTCAGAATATATGGGCTGGAGTTAGCTTTTTTGGTGTCATAGATCAGTATTCATTCAGTTGCACCTTTTTCTAAATCAAATCCCCCTTTGCTAACAAGGAGAGTGAGAAAGATAATAGTAATGATAGTAATAATAGCAATTATAAAATCCTTTACTTACTAGATTTTGCCTCCCCTGAAAACAGATTTTTTTAAAAAAATCAGGATCTTCCTACCATGTATCATTTTTCAGGTTCAAAAATCGATTTGTTCTTATTCCTTTGAAGTGCTTTTATTTTATTCTATTTCTAGTTATAATCTCTTCTGCTCTTAGCTATTACATAACAGCATGGACATAGTGCTGTATTCATATAGGTAATGGTAAATTGCTTATTTCTTAAATGAAAATAAATGAAAACAATAACATTTTAAAAATTGCAGAAGACTAATTTGTATCATAATATCTGCATGTTTGTACTGTATAAAGATAATGGTTTTATAGGCATATAACAAAGGTCATATTTGCTCAACTATAATTGGGGTTTGAGGGATTTTTGAAAAATACAATAATTCAAATTATTATGAAGTAGCTAGGCTTTTAGTATAAACCCTTCTAGATATTATGGATCAATTCTAAACTATAATAAACTTCTTAAGCGATTAGCAGCTCAAGCTACCTGAAAAGGTATATCTAAGTTAAACCCTTGCAATTTTAGTCTCCAAACTTAGTACTGTAGCTTGCCTGAGCTTCAAGATAGTGGTTTTCCAGAAAATGTTGAATAACAATATTCTCTTACGCAGATAGATATGATTCCAATTGCCTATTTCAATAGTCATGGTCTGCACAAGGAGTTGATCAATTAACTGATGAGGGGGAAAAAGTCTGTTTTATGAGCTCTGAGTATTAAATTTCAGGGAACTAAAAGTTTTGATACGTGGACAATATATTGCAATGTTGGGAATAATTTTGAACAATTGCAACATACTTTTATCTTCTTAATTTAGGACAATAATGTGAAAAGCAAATAAATTCCAATCCTATCTGAAGTAGAACATGTTGGCCTTGAAACATGTATAAACAGATATATTTTCTTCAGCATTATTCCATATTGTTGTACATGTATTTGTGATTTTATTGTCTGTTTGATTCTGTTTACGTCCCATTTGTTTTAAATATAAAAGGGTTTTTAATCATTTAATTTTGTATCTTTTTTGAAAACCAATGAAGTTTCTTTTTTTTAAAGGCAGTTGTTGGAAGACCCAACCTAACCCATTAGGTTCAAAGACTATAGTACATTTACCTTCTGAGGGCTAGAAAATGGTAGTGCATTGATCTCTTAACTTGTAAAGTTCATATTTTATCCAAAGATGCTTTCCTGGGGCAAATTCTGTTCCTCAGAGCAATCTCTTTCTTTCATCATGAAAACAAAAAACTGTGATTAAAATCATGTCCATGCCAGTGTTGTGCATTCATATACTATTTTATTCTGGTATTCTTTTGAGTGAAAGCCTTCAAAAATACACTTATTTAATGGATTTGGAGTATATATTACTACTGCATATGCAGTTTCTATATTATATGTTTTCTAGAAATTTATATTCTGGTCACCAATTCTCTTTGTAAACAGCTACTTAATATATGGTCAGCCATATATTATTGAATATATGGTTATTGAAACACAGATAATTTTAATATATTTTCACAGGCAAATTTCACAAATATATTCTGATTTTTCAAGTTCCCTCAGCAAAGTTTTCAACTGAGAATGACAGACATTTTGCCATCCATGGCCATGATGATGTTTTTGATGCCCATTTTGATGGAGCATGTTACTTGCATACATTAATGATCAATTTCTTTTACATTCTTATAGTAAGTATTTTCCCTAATTTGATGGAGATGGCAGTTAAGTTTTTGGAACGAGATTTAACATTCCCTAAGATGAAAACAGGAGCTTTCTTATCCATTGTGTATTTTAATATGTTTAATACTCTGGATCAATAAGCTATCGTCATAATATTCTTAAACTGTCTCTGTGTGGAATACACCTGTCATTTTCAAATTGGATGAAAACAGTGCCAGTACTATGCCAATTTTATAATTACCAAAGGCTAGAAAATTGATGTTTATCAAATTAATTAAGGAGGCTCAATTCTACAGCAATCCCAGAAGTGTTCTCCAGCTAGAAATGAGTAAAAAAAGAAAGTACTAATGAAGGCATTATTATAATAGCATGCTATATCTGACCTTAAGTGATAAAAGTCATATATTGATAACCATAACAATTTTGAAAAGATTAATTTATAATCTCCAAAATTAATTTTACCTCATTTGTTTAAAATTTTAATTAATATTATGTCCCTGCATAAAATTATATAATAATCTATTTTTTAAGAAACTTCATTTTCCAGTTGCCTTTAATAGGCATAAAAATCTTTTCCAGAAATTAAACAAATATAGGAAAGCCTCTTTCACTGTCATCATGTATTTTACCATTCACAATAGTAATTTTAATTTATTCAACAGCAAATTAAGAGTGAAAACTGTTCTGTATGTAAAGTGGATGACTCCAAATCTACAAACCTGATTGG
>BLBF01000037.1:10693351-10714711 GCA_015471245.1 Laticauda colubrina
GTTCCATATTAACATACTCCAAATAGGCTATTCCTATTGGACAACAATACCCAACGCTGATTGGCTACTTTTCTCGACACTGATTGGCCAAAAGTAGCAGGGCTATGATTGGCCAATTCAAGCGGTGGGAAAAACAAGTAGCTGTCATTGGACACTAGCCACAAGCAGCTCTCTATAAAAAGAGCTGCCGCGGCTCCTGGTTAGAACAGACTTTCGGAACTAAATAAAAGAGCTGAAGTTACACTGATCTTTGAGTCTCATTCCCGTGAACTGAACACTGGTGACGAAGGTGGGATATCAAGAAAGGAGATCAGTCGGGCACGTGGCATCGAGAACCGTGCAGACGAAATGGCTGGAACCAACTCACCACCTGCACCCTTCAACCCAGCAGCAGAGGACTGAAAATCCTATATCGATAGATTCCTCATGTTCTTGGAGAGTAACGACCTGCAAGGAATCTTGGACAATCGCAAAAGAGCTGTATTCCTGACTCACTGGGGGCTCACAGTGTTCAAGATGGCCAAGGCACTAGCAAAACCAGATGATGTGAAGCAGATGGCCTGGCCAGACCTAGAGAGGCTGCTGAAGGCTCACTACGCACCGATCGTCTCCAGCCTCATCAGGAGACACGAGTTTTACAAACAGGACCAAAGAGAAGGTGAGAGCATCGCAGACTTTGTAGCCGCTCTCAGGGACATTGGAGGAGCATGCGAATTGCTAAACATGGACAAAGCCATGAGGGATCCTGTGGTCCTCGGACTAAGAGACCTTACCCTACAAAGCCAGTTGCTAACCCAGCCAAAGATTACCATTACCAAGGCTATTGCTGAAGCCATGGCAGCAGAAGCAACAAAAAAGTCAGTGGCAAAGATGCAGCAGATGAATGCCAACTCGCCAAAGACACTGACCGAGATGAGTCAGAGCACCGAAAAGAAGGTAGAAAGCACACAAAAAACCACCACACATTATACAGACAGTGGATTGTCCTGAATCGACGAGGATGAAGAAGAAGAAATCCACAGACTCCAGACTGAGTGAGAGCGGCAATTAAAAAATGGTCGTAAGTTGGGGTTTCAGTGTGCCGGATGCAGAGGAGACCATCCCCGTTCTGAATGCTGGTTCTTAGATGCCATGTGCCAGTACTGCAAATGGCAGGGCCACATCGCACGAGTATGCCAGACAACACATCACCAAGAAATAAAGAAAGGACAACGTGGAGCCATGAGAGTCACGAAGGCAAAGGCAAGCGGCCAATTGAAAACTATAGGAGAGAGGAAACTCATCAAACCATCACCATTGGCCATTCTAACACAACAAATGTCCAAAAAGTACATGAGGCAGTCTGGATCGAGGGCCAAGAATGTAAGATGGAGGTTGATTCTGGATCATACTTTTCGATGGTATCATGGGATACCATCAAAAGACTAGTACCGCACATTGGCAGAGCTGAACTGGAACACCAGTCGCTAATTTTAAAAGACTACCAAGGGAACAGAATACCAGTAGTCGGACTTGGACACTTCCAGATAAGCTTCAAAGAACACCAAATGATATTGCCTCCAGCCATCGTAGACCGGAACTGACCAAGCCTGCTGGGACTCGAGTGGTTTGAACCTCTAGGAATTGGAGTGACCGGCATAAACCACATCACCGATGCAGACTGGGAGAAGAACCTGATGAGAGAGTTCCGGGACATATTCGATGGGAAATTAGGCAAGTACCGAGGGTCCCCTATTTCATTCAATCTAGACCCAACCATAGCTCCAATTAAACTAAAGGTGAGGCGAGTCCCTTTTGCACGGAAACCCAAATTTGATGAAGAATTAAACAGACTTATAGAACAAGGCATTCTGGAACCAATTGACCACGCCAAATGGGAAACCTCAATCGTGACCCCAGTTAAGCCGGATGGGTCTATAAGAATTTGTGGGGACTACAAGGCTAGCCTAAACAATGTGCTACAACAAAGTGCATATCCTGTTCCGGTAGTACAACATCTACTACACTCCTTGGGAAGGGGCAAGGTCTTCGCAAAGCTCGACCTTGCCCAAGCTAACCAACAATTGCCGGTAGACCCTAAAACAGCAGAGGCACAAATGATTGTAACTCATAGGGGAGCATTCAAATGTACAAGATTACAATTCGGAGTCAGCGTAGCCCCTGGGGTATTCCAAAGCATAATGGAGTGATAATTGCAAGGGATAAAAGGAGTAGTCCCATATTTTGATGACGTGCTCATCTCAACCAATGACGAGAGACAATTAGAAGCCTGCCTCAGAGAGGTTTTGCAAAGGTTCCAAAAAGGGGACTCAAGGTGAAAAAAGTGTACATTGGCCACCTCAAAAGTCGAATTCCTGGAGTACCAAATCAATAAGGAGGGCATCCACCCCACAGACAAAAAGATCAAGGCAATCAAAAAAAGCGCCTAGACCTAAAAGTAAAGTTGAATTACAAGCATTTCTGGGACTTATAAACTTTTACCATGTCTTTCTGCCACAGAAGGCAACAACGGAGGAACCTCTACATAGACTCTAAGACAAATCGGCCACCTGGACCTGCGGACGATGTGAAGAAGCAGCATTCCAGCAGATAAAGGACCTCATCACCTCTGACGCAGTATTGAAGCAATACAGCGAGACATTATGCTTACAGTTACCTGTGACGCATCACCGTTTGGCATCAGAGCCATGCTTAGCCACATCCTGCCAGATTGAAGAGAAGCCCCCATTGCCTTCTGCTCAAAGACTTTCTCAAAAACTGAACGGAACTATAGCCAGTTGGACAGAGAGGCATTGGCGGCTATATCCGGTGTAAAAAGCTTCCACAAGTATCTTTACGGTAGGACTTTTATCCTTGTGACAGATCATAAACCCCTTTTAGGCATACTCACGGGAAACAGAGCCACCCCTAACATACTGTCCCCGAGAATGACAAGGTGGTCCGAATTTCTGGAGGCATACAACTATAGACTAATCCATTGACCCAGTAAAGACATTTCTCACACCGATGCCTTGAGCCGCACCCCCTTACCAGACATAGAGACTGACCTGGCACCAACCACTTCCACCCTACAAATCGAGACTTTGACAAACCTACCAATAACCGTGGTCGACATTGCCAGAATGACAGCAAAAGACAAGACATTGTTACAAGTGTTAAACTGGGTAGGAAAAGGTTGGCCAGAAAATGAGACAGACGTTATTTTCAAACCGTTTAAAAATAGACAAACCGAACTGTCATTACTGAAGGGTTGTATACTCTGAGGTGATCGGGTCATAATTCCACAAAAATTACAAGACCAGGTACTGTGTATATTGCACGAAGTCCACTGGGGCATCGTGCAAATGAAATCCCTGGCCAGGAGCTATGTATGGTGGCCAGGAATGGACAAAGACATTGGGAAATGGGTTGAAACCTGAGGGAAATGTCAAAACTCCCATCCTGCACCCCCTTCAGCACCTGTCCTGGATTGGGAAACGCCAAGGGGCCCCTGGTCACAAATACATATAGACTTTGCAGGGCCAACAAAAGGGTATACATATCTAATTGTAGTAGATGCTTACTCCAATTGGTTGGAAGTAAGCATCATGCACTCTACTACCACCGAAGCAGTTATCAAACAGCTACGGAAACTATTTACTGCACATGGGTTACCGGACGTGCTCATCTCTGATAACGGCCCACAATTTACAGCATTACCATTCGAGAAATTCCCAGCAGAACATGGCATACGACATGCACTGACAGCACCGGGCCGACCAGTGACGAATGGTAGGGCGGAACGCATGGTCCGATATACCAAGGAAACATTAGACAAATTAGACACAGGGGACATGCAAGAAAGAATTAAAAAAAATGCTCACAATACAACACATAACACCAAACTCTACTACAAATAAAAGCCCATCAGAATTACTGAGGGGCAGAAAACTAAGATCACAATTAGATAGATTACACCCAACATATGCCACCGAAAAACCTACTGACTCTTCAAGCAAGTATCGCAAATTCGAACTAGGACATTTAGTATACGCAAAAAACCTCACTGGCCACCCATTGTGGGTGCTGGCAACAATTACACAAATAACCAGACCACGGTCCTGCAGACTGGAGACAGACAACAGATGAAAATGGCGAAGAGACATCAACCAGTTACGGTCACAAACACTACAATGCACCACCGATACACCCAGACATAAAGAACAACACACACACACCAACAACATCACAACTATCACACAAAAACAACAACAGACCAACCAGAGTGGGGGGAGACCCCTCAGTAATAAATAAAGGGGAGGGAACCCTCCGGTAGAAAGAGAAACCCCTCTGGTAGAAAAAGAAACCCCTCCAATAGAAAAAGAAACCCCCCTGGTAGAAAAAGAAACTGCAGAAAATCAAAATAATCACAATTAAAAACATTCCCAAATAAACAAAAACAAAAACAATGACCCACCCGTAGAAGTCTTCGGCGAGGAACAAGAAGCACAAGTAGACCTGGATGCTTGGTCAGAAAGGAGCAGCCAGGCCAACTCTACCAGCCCGAGTAGACCGGGCGGGAGCGGCATGGCTGACTCTACCTTCCAGGAGGTTCGACAGAGAAGGACAGGAGAAACAGCGATCCCGTCTGAACCCGCTGAAGACAACAACACAACTAAACTGCGCAGGTCAACTAGGCAACCTAGAAGCCCTGCCTACTTACGTGACTATGTACGGTAGGACCATACCAAGAGGGGAGGAGTATTCCATATTAACATACTCCAAATAGGCTATTCCTATTGGACAACAAATATCCGATGCTGATTGGCTACTTTTCTCGACGCTGATTGGCCAATTATAGAAGGGCTATGATTGGCCAATTCAAGCGGCGGGAAAAACAAGTAGCCGTCATTGGACACTAGCTGCAAGCAGCTCTATAAAAAGAGCTTTTTCAAGAGGAAGTACCAAGCAGAGTCTGAATGATGAGATTTACATGATATAAAATAGATATTAGAAATGTGAATATTATAAGTTTAGAATGTACAAATTCAATGTTTAATGAGATTTCATGTGATAATAACAATAAGATTTAAAGGTTTTGCACTTCGATTGGCAATCATAAAGGGAATTTTGCTTCTTAAGAATGTTGGAAGAGAACATATGAAATTGTAAACAAGACAGATGAAAGTATAAGTATAATGAATAAAATGGTACAGAAATTTAGGTAAAAGAAAAACAATTGAAGAAGAAAATGAGATCACCATAAAATAAAATTAAGAGAAGTAAAGGGACAAATAGTGAGAAGTTGGAAAAAGAGTAACAAGATATGAAATTGAATACATAAGATGAATATGCATATGAAATTGTGTCTGTATAGAAATGTTATAACCCGGAACCATGCTGTACTCAAATAAGATGTTTTATTTGTTTTGTTAAAACTCAATAAAACTTTATTAAAAAAAAAGAAATGAAAAGTTATCAAGAGTTGGAGAATATTGGTGTCCCTTTCTCTAACAATAACAATAACTTGAACAAAAATTTAAAACAAAATTTTTGGTCTTGTGATTTCATAATTTTTGGTTGGGGGAAAATATTTGCTTCAAATATTAAATGAGCCATTTAATAACCTGGACATTGTGCTATGTGATCCTAAAATAATTTGATTACAACTGCAGGAATTATAACTTGTGAGAGACTGATGCTAGTTTTTTTGGTTGAATTCCATAGAAATAGAAAGCTATTCTGTGTTCACCAAATCTTTACCAAACATATAAGATTGCAAATATTTGACTTTGTGGGGAATAGAGTTAGGCAGAATATAAGGTAAAAAGGAACAAGGATAATGTTTCTTGTATGGACACAACAGCATGGAACACTGAGAAGTAAACTAGATGATTGGTAAAATGAACTTTTTTGTTCCATTTTCAAATGTTATTTATTTTATTATGAATGAAGAACAGCTTATTACTCTGTTACTTTGATCTTTTTGCTTAGAAATGCTGTCCCCTTTTCCCATACCTACACAATAGGGTTGAACAGCTAATGAAAACTGTGTTTTAGAGCACACGTGGCACCTGTCGAGAACACATTGCCCAAAATACATCTTTTTCCAGGATCATATGCCAGCCACAGAAAGGAGCACAAAAAGTCGCAATTGGCCATAAGATTTCTTAACACCTGGGTGCTATTTAGAAAGATATCATGGGTTTTGAAAGGGATATGGTTTTAACAACTGAACAAATTTTGCCTATAATGTATTTTTGTTTTTTCCTTAACCATTTTTGTCTTGTGTTGTCAGAAAGTATGAGGCAGTTCTCCCACAGAACATATAAACAAATGATAAGATATAATCACCTCCCTGACTTGTTATGCTGTTTATCTCCATCTTGAAACCAGCTAAGATACAACATGATTGCACAGATAGACACCTGAACATTTCATTTAGGGATGTCACTGCAGTCCACCAGATAAGATTTCCAATATTGATATTTTAGTTTAAACTGACAGGCAAAAGCATTTTAGATCCTCTTATTTGAGGACATAACCAGGTTAATTTCATTTTGAAGGAATATAAGGATGGCTGGTTGCACAAGCTCTTAGGAATAGTTGTCTGAAAAGAATATAGCTAGAGCTGGATGCTCAGACAGCCCTAGGTAAAGATGGTGAGGAACAGTATTGAAATGACCCACATTTTAATGTAATTGCTACCAATGCTATATCACATCAGCTGAATGGATTAAAATAGGCAGAGCTTTGAAAATTCTTTTGAAACAGGTCTGCTTTGAATCCTAAAACTAGTTTCAGAGATAGATGTTTTAATGTTTGTTCATATAGCCTTCTAAATCTGCCACATCATCAGTTGAAGATGTGTATGATTAAACATTTATTTTTTCTGATTCCTTTTCTTGTCACTCACATTATACTAACACTATTTTTAATCAGTGCTGTTTTCTCCCTGTTGTTAAATTTAAAATTGCTTTGTCACTAAGGATGGTTTTTTTTAAATTAGGATTCTGACTGCTTGCATTGAGAATTGAAAGAGAAGCTAACAAGCTAGATATATATAATCCATAAATAAAAGGAAAATAACCTAAGGAAGTAATGAAGGTTGAGATTCTCAGCATAGAATGGATCCTAGACATCACATATTAGCCTGAACTATAAAGTCAATTAATTTCTACCAATTTGAAGCATAATAAAGATTTAAGATACATACACGTCATCATTGCTTAAATAGAAGTGAAATTAGTAATAAAAAGAAAGAACAACCCATCCTTTTTCCAGGATTTTTTTTTTAGTTTATCAAAGCATAAAGTACAAAATAAAATGAAAATAAAGATAAAATAAAGGAAGAAAAAGGAAAGAGAAAAGTTGAGGTGTCATATTATTACCTAATTCTATTGTATCAAAAGGACTCAGCAGACAATGCTTTTTCCCTTCTACCCTGAACTCACCAAAGAAAGGGCAGCTATTCCTGATTTGTTTGGAAAATATCCAGACTGTGAGTTATGGATACCACAAAATTGCACATTCATATAAATTGATAACTGTTGTTTTGTTGTTGAGTCCTTTTGATATACCATGAGCTGAGTCAGGACTAATGTTCAACAAGCAAAGTTCAACCAAACTTCATACAAGATGATTTGTGTATTCATCTTATCTTTCACAGACTGATTGTCTCCATGTTATGCACTTTGAAAGAGTAGTATGTACTCATTTAATATATTTATATTTTTTCCTGCAGCAATTATTATTCTCCCAAAAATAAATGGTATATAGTCTCACAATAAATGCTGTAGAATTCAAGAACAAAACAGTTATCAATTGAAAAAATGTGATTTACTAAGTGCATTGTTGTGCCAATAAAAATATGAAAGTTCTTTAGAGATTTCTAAATTGTTTTATTGTTGAGGACACTCTTGAATGTGATTTGTATGTATGTATGTATTTTGTCTTCCATACATTATTAATTGCCAGTTTCAATAATATTCAATTATCCTACTGATATCTCTGTAGCACCATCACTCTGAAGATTCCTTTTTGTGTTACTTAGAGAAATAATTAACATTATATTTGAGATTTAAAAAAAACCCAACCCACCACCAATGTATTTTCACGGAGAAAACATACCAAAACTTTAAAAATGGAGAGGGAAATAAAGGTAAAAGGATTTTATAATTATAACCCCGTCTCCAGAAGTAAAATAGAAAGTGGTTGAACAAAAATGTTAAATTAATGGCAATGATACAAATCCATTTGAATATAGTGTCTTTAATAATACAATTATTAAGCAGAAAATTAGATATACAAAATATTTATTTATAGAGCTGTTATTGAAAAGGAAACACTGACCTGAGGAAGGGAACATTTTTTTCATAATTTGGAAACTACATTTCAAAATATTGTTAAAATAGCATGGGGAGGCAAGGAATGTTTATTTTTATTTATTTTTATTTTGTCAATTGCTTACAAGATAATAGGTATAAGTAAAAACATAGTTAGGAATACATGGATGCATGTAAGGAAAATAAAAAACGAAATAATAGGACAGGGACTTATGCACGCCCCATAATGCTTATGCATGTCCTATCCCCTAAGGAGATACATTTGGCAAGATCCAGAAGAAGGGCCTTCTTTGTGATGGCTCCAGAGATGGTATTCAGCAGGTTCTGACCAATTCTGGAGAACCGGTAGCGGAAATTTTGAATAGTTTGGAGAACCAGCAAATATCACCTCTGACTGCCCTTGCCCACATCTATTCTCTGACTCCAGAGTCCCAGCTGATTGGCTGGGTCTTCTTTTGTTGCCTTGCATAGGAGAATGGAGCTAGTTAGTGGGGTGGGGAGGGAATGGGGATTTTGCAGTATCCTTCCCATGCCTTGCCCACCAAGCCATGCCCACCAAGCCACGCCCATCAAGCCATGCCCACAGAATCAATGGTAAAAAAATTTGAATCCCACCACTGGATCTCTCCTTTCCTTTGGAACATCATCCCTTCAGAAATTAGATTGGACCCACTTTAAAACTCTTTTATAAGGCCCTGAAGATTTGGTTTTGCCAGTGAGCCTAGGGAACAAAGAATGGGATGGATCCCATCATATGGTTCATTTAACTGTATTGTCGTAGGGGGTATTGTTTTATTTATTTTATTATTTTATTTATTTATTTACTGTGTTTTTATTGCTCATAAGCTGAGTTGCTGTAAGTGGGCAGCCATATAAAATTTTCAAATAATGAAAATTGCTTCCTATTGTCTAGAATTGATTAATACTGTTGCTTACTAGTTGATTTGTGTATATGTGTAAATTGTCCTGCAAATTGGTCTGCATCAGATCAGAATATTTTTTTTTCTTATGTGTCTTCTAGAAACTTTCTCTTCCTGAATAGAACTGTATCATACCTGGTCAAATATAATCCCTTTCCATAATAAATCTAATTTGGCACTTATCCTTTGTAAACCTGAAATGAACATGCATCAAAAAAAATGTTAGTTTGATTTAAATGTTTTCAAATCTAGATGGTTCTTTGACATATCTTGTACTGGAAACTGATTAAAGAATGTTAGAAATTGTAAAGATAAATTCTTGCAGTAGCTGTTATTATGAAACTACTGTTGACATAACTAGTTATTTTCTGACAGAATTAGCTCAGTGATAATTGTTCCAGGCTTTAAATATCTTTCTGGCATGGCTGATTTGGTGATTGAAGTTTTGCTGGAATCAACATGTACCTGAACTTTTAACTCTGTGGGATAGGAAAAGATTTATTCTGGGTTTCACGTAGAAATATAGCTGAAATGCTGGAAGTGGAGCTGTTGCATTATAGGAATCAAATTTGAACATCTCACCCCTTAACATATGTCTCATAGTGTTGAAAGACACCAAAATGTTCAATATTAGAAATTATTATTAAACAAAATTGGATTATGGTATGTCCTTACTAATATGTTTATGAACATTAATTCCCTAAAAATATCTTGTTTTACAGGTTCCATTTTTGTAGCTAGAAGAAACATAAGATTAAGGCAGAGAGAGATGATGGAGGATATGTCATGATTTCAGCAGAAGCAGAAGACAAAACAATTCCTCCCAAAGCAAAGCAACATAAACATCTTCAATTCCGATGTAAAAATGGTTTAATACAAATACAGATATACACATACACACATACATACATTACATACATACATACTGTACATACATACATGTCAGCCATGGAATACAAACTGAAAAATCTGTAGCTTTCCAAATGATGCTGAACTAAACAGCCATAGTCAAAATTTGTTTTACAGAATGACATGATCATATTACCTGAAAATGGAAAAACAGACTTTTCATTCTCCTTGAAGCCGTTAATGTAGATTTTGCTTTAGAAATGTTTACAAAGAAAATAATATTCTTGAATTTAGTTAGTTACAAGATATGTGAATCTATCCTGTCTTTCATTGTCAATTATCTTCCAATAATATTCGGCATCTCTAGGTTCCCATACTTCAATCAGATGCCAAGTGAAGACACTCTGAGGTAACTCCATTTGGTCTTTACATTCTGTAATATGTACAGGCAACAAATGGACTTAAAAATATGGAATGATCAATAGCACTTCCTGCCTTATTTTTGTTTTAGAAAATATTGTCTAAATAGATGCTTTAGATTTTCTGGATGCACTTATTATACATACTTTATTCTATATTTTGTGCATGTTTGTTGAGCTGAAAATGGTTATAAAATTCTGAAAATTATAGAGTTTCTGTTATCAATGATAACAGAATATTGAATATTTGATATTGGTATATTCATCGAAAAGTTGTGATATATTTCTTTAATCTACTGTTCTTGTGCACCATTCTTGACCTTTCTTCCTTAGCCTCTTTCCCTTGCTTCATAACTTACTTGAGCTGTAGTAGCGCATTGATTAAAATGCAGTATTTTAGGCTAATTCTGCTGACTGCCAGCCGTTTGATTCTTACCTGCTCAGGGTTGACACAGCTGTCCATCCTTCCAAGGTCAGTAAAATGAGGACCCAAAGTGTTGGGGGCAATATGCTGACTGTGTATACCATTTAGAGAGGGCTGTAAAGCACTGTGAAGCGGATTATAAGTCTAAGTGCTATCGCTAGGATTAGGCATTTGGTATACCTTTTGGTATACCTAGGATTAGGTATACCTTTTGGTACTCCCAGACCCTTAGCTGTCTTACTACCTATTCCAATTCTAAACCATCTTCTATGGAAAGAGTAAATTCTAAATTATTTTTCTTCACTGGAACTAAGAGTTGCTGGGGCCTGCCTGCCTGCCAGCCTTGCTGCCAGCCTTGCTGCCAGCATTCCTGCCAGCCTTGGTGCCTAACTTCCTGCCAGCCTGCCTGCCTGCAAGCCTTGCTGCCAGCCAGCAACCCCACAACCATGGGGAAGAAGAGAAAGCCTCAGCCATCTGCTGCCAGCCCTGGCAAAAGAGACAGGGCCACCCTCCCACCCCCTGGCCCTCACTCTGCTTCTGCTGGGGCTTCTGTAGCACGGGCTCGCTCTTCTGGGGCTGGGGCTTCTGCTGCTGCTTCTTCTGGAGGAGCTGATGCTGCTGCTTATGGCAGTGGTGCTCCTGCTCCTGCTTACTCTGCTGATGCTGCTCCTGGTGGTGGTGCTTCTGCTGGTGCTTACTCTGCTGAAGCTGCTTCTGGCGGTGGTGCTTCTGCTGGTGCTTACTCTGCTGAAGCTGCTCCTTGTCCTGCTGGTCCTGCTCATGCTCCTGGTCTTGCTCATCCTGCTGATCCTGCTCGTGCTCCTGGTCTTGCTTGTCCTGCTGGTCCTGCTCATGCTCCTGGTCCTGCTCGTACTCCTGGTCCTGCTGGTGCTCCTGGTCCTGCTGGTGCTCCTGGTCCTGCTGGTGCTGCTGGTGCTTACTCTGCTGCTGCTGATCCTGGTCCTGCTGGTGCTGCTGGCACTGCTGCTGCTGCTGATTCTGGTGCTGCTGCTGCTGCTGCTGATGATGATGATGATCCTGCTGGTGCTGCTGCTGGTGGTGGTGTGGAGAAGCAGCCCCTACAACCTGGAAGCCCCTCTGATGAGGGCCCATGTGTTCCTGCCAAAGGGAGGAAGAGGCATATGCGAGAACGGGAGAGGAGGCAATACTCCATCCAGGAGGAACATGAGGATGAGGTGCTGGAGTGGCTGAGAGAGAATGAGTATCTATAGCGGAAGGAACACAGGCTCTACAGGGACACCAAAAGGAAGCAGGCTGCTTGGAGAGAGAAGGCGGAGAGCCTGGGCTACACTTCGTAGGTGCTCCTCGGTGGAAACATATGCACACCAGGTGCTCCTGGTGGAAACATATGCACACCTGGTGCAGGAACCTGCACCTCAAGAAATCTGGCCAGGCCGCAGTCAAGCTGACGGACAGAGAGACCTACGTGATGGCCAAGTGCAGCTTCCTGGAGGTGAGATCCGCCACCGAGGAGCAGCCCCTCTGACAACCCTCTCTCTCAGGCAACCTGCTGAGAGCCAGTCCTCTTCCGGCGGAGAGTCAGCTCCTGTCACCAGGCAGGTTTCTCTGGAGCGTCCCATGGTGGAGAACCCCCCCCACAGCTATTCTAACCGTGGCGGAGCACGTGGAGGACACCCTGATGCAGTGGGAGAAAGGAGACGGCACTTCCACAACAGTCCAACCCGCATCCACCCCCAGCTCCACCTCCACAGAAAGGCAGAGAGCCAGACAGGAGGGACAGAGCCATACTGTCCTGCTGGAGATAAGAGACACCATCAGGAGCAGCATAGATATCCTCTCTCAGCTGGTACACACCAACGCCCCATCCTCCAATCGCAAGCCCTTCCTCACCTATGTGAACCAGACCCTCGTGGACATGGCGGAACCCCAGTACCAGGTGGTAAAGGACAGAATCACCGAGCTGCTTCACAACCCTCCAGATTCAGAGGAACCTGCTCCCACCCAGCCCAGGTCTGCTCCTCCACCCCAGGTGATATCCATCCCATTCCAAGGCTTTCCACAGCCCCTCACCTACCAGGGCTACGGCTACCAGGAGGTCCAGCAGCACAGGCAGCAGCCCTTCCCAGTCCAGGTACAGGCTCATAGGACGCCACCATTGCCACCGGTTCCACTGATGCCACTGATGCAACCCACAACACTGATGCCACCCACGCCAGTCCTCAACCAGCTGCAGACTAGACAGCCCCACTACACTTCTCCTTCCTCCACCCCACAGCCAACCCGGCCTCAGTACATCTGTCGTCGGTACTGGGGCTGACACCCCAAGGCATGGAGGAAGGAGCTCTCAACATCACGGGGATGAGCCAGCCATCTGAGAGCTTCCTCAACACACCGTCCTCTGTTGTCCAGCAGCAGCCACCTCCAGAGCACCTGGACCCTTCACCCCTGAGACTGGGCACACCTCTGAGTGAAAGAGAAGAGTGCCAGAGACTGGGTGGCAACCTGTAGACTTTATTTGGACACTTGACTTTGGTCATTTTTCTTTTACAGCTTGTTATTAATAAAGATTATCTTTGCTTCACACAGTTGCTTCATTTATTTTATTAAATAAAGTCTTGGTGGAAACTTTTAGAAATGGTTTAAGCCTTTGCATGCTTGTGGGATGGGTAAGGATAGCAGTGGGATGGTCAGGGATACCTGTGGGATGGTTAATAGCTGTGGGATAGATAAACCTCCATTGCAAGCATAGTGGGACTGTATGGTCCACGCTCCCCAGGTGCCATACCTATGGCCCTTCATTATCAATAACAATGTAAGCATTCATCCACACATGTCAACATAAACACAACTTTTTATTAAATGCCCTGTTCATTGTAGGCCCATCCAACATACATGGGCCAATCTCATCAGTGTGATGAGCCAGGCTGAAGGAAGCATCCATTAATCATCTATCATCCTGTCTTGCCACTACACTGCTCCAACTGGGGAGTTGCACCAGTGTTTCAGGAGATTGTGCTGCTTCTTCGCCTCATGTGAGGCTCTGTTGGGGCCTTGCACATCCTCAGTGTCTATCCAGTTTCACCCTTGCCTCCATTCCCCAGGCTCCATGTCCCCATTGCCTTGTTGGAGGTCCCCAAGCCTGTTCTGCAAGACTGGATAGCGGGTGTGCATGAGATTGTTCAGGATGCAGCAAGCTTCCACGATCCTCCTCACAGTGTCTGGGTGATGCTGCATGGTGGTGAGAAGTACCTGAAACCTGTTGGCCAGGATGCCAAAGACGTTCTTCACCACCCGCCTTGCCCTGGACAGCCTGTAGTTGAAGATCCTCTCTTCATGGGTGAGGAGTCTGGAAGTGTAGGGCTTCATGAGGTAGGTTCTGAGGGAGAAGGCGTCATCCCCCATGATGAAGTAGGGCACATCTTGCGTGTAGTTGGGCAAGGGGTCTGGATCTGGGAAGCCCATGATGAGGTTGCATTCCAACCCCTCCTTGAGGTCACTGGCGTTGTATACCTGGGCATCTGAAGCTGACCCGTTGCACATGAACTTGTAGTCAGCATCGACCATGGCGAAGAGGACGATGCTGAAGAAGCCCTTGTAGTTGAAATAAGTGGACCCCGACTTGGCTGGCGCTTTGCAGGCCACGTGCTTCCCATCTATGGCTCCAACGGTGTGGGGGAAGTTCCACTTCTGATACCATCGCTCTGCAACTTTCTTCCAGCCTTCTTCAGTAGAGGGGCACTGGAGGAGCTCCTCCAGGTATTCTTCGATGATGGCCTGCAACACTTCTCTGACAACAATGCTGGTGGTGTTGTGTGGCACCCTCCAGCCGTACTGCATGCTCCTGTAGGTGGTCCCTGAGGCCAGGTGGCGCAGAGTCAGTGCCACCTTGAGCCCAGGGTCCAGGCTGGGCCAGAAGTTGGTGCTCTGCTTGGTCAACCTGGGTGTCAGGCGCTGCACAACTTCGTCAAACATGGCTGGAGGCATCCTCATGAAGTTCTGGAATTCACGAGTGTCTTCGTTCCTGAGCTCCACCATCAGCTTGTTGTACAGTCCATACTCTGCTCTTCTCCCGATCCATCTTCGGACCCAGACGCTTCTTGGCCGCCTCCTTTTCTTCCCGTAGTAGAGTTGAAAGAGCCTGTAGATGGCTTCGCACTGTTGCAGAATGATGGTGGCTACCAAAAGGACTGTGTTACAATCCATGGTGGACATGACTGGATGCTGTGGAAGAGCAAGAGTCAGATGAAGGCTGCAGAGGTCTGCACAGCAGGGCTGCTGGTCTGAAAGTGAGATCCAGGTGAGTTGCTCCCCCTTTTTATAGGCAATATAAGTTTTCCCTTATGTGTCCTTTTGCATCCTCTAGGCATCCTCTAGACATCCTTAATATCCAAGATAGGTCCCCTCTGCAAATGTTTTTTCCATTTTAAATGCTTTATTTCCGAGCTGCATCCGCTTTCATCCTTTCTCCGTCCGTGCTACTAACGCTGCACGTCCGTTCCGCTTCCGTTCCTCTTCCTCCCTGTGTCCGCTTTCTGCTGGTGTGGATTTGAGTTGCGCGGATGTGGAGTGGATGCCTAGCGGATGTAGTGGATGCGTAACGGATGACGATAGATGCAGAACGGATGTTCCCCGTTTGCCTAGCGGATGCAGAACGGACGCGTTGGATACATTTTCCGCTCAAAAAGTTTTGAGCAGCTCAAAACTTTTTGAGCGGATGAAATGTCAGTCGACGGATGCTGGACGGATAGAGAGGAAGAAAAACGGACTCAGTGAGTACAAAACGGAAGCATCGCGTTAACCAACGGATGGTAAATGTTTTTCTCTGTTTTACATCCTCTTTCCATCCGTTGGTGCAGTGTGACATGGGCTTAAGACAGCAGCACTCCAATATTATGGTGAAGCTCTAAAATTTTGAATAGGATTTTCTTGGTCACAAATTCACCATCTGCTCTAAATAATACAAATTACTTGATAGTCATTGATGAAAATCATAGAGAAATGTGAGGTTTTGGGAATGTAAGTGTCAGCCTTCAATATCTTCTACTATCGCTTTGCATCTTTCAGCTGTCATAAGTAACAGGGGGGAGGAGAGGATGAGTCTGGGAAGTGAGCTGGAGGTGTTACATTTTTTCTGTTGTGTAAAATGAGGAGGGGGGAGCATAAATCAGAGTTAGGTTTCTATTTCTTGCTTAGCTTTCTTTTCTCTGCACAACTGCAACCTGTTATCAAAATATGCCAAGGTCAACAGACCGAGGCCTCATCACTACCTGAAGATGCCCACATGATCATATTGACAACTTCTAATTGGAAGATTCATCTGAACTATTGGAGGTGGGAACATTTCCATCACTTTGTATATGTGATTCACGTGTCTAATTTCTCAGATTCAGAATTCTATGGTTGCTACCACTTCATTTTCAGTAAAAGATATCTTTTCTCTAACTTAAAGAGTCTAAGTATTTCTTTCTTGAATTTTGAATGGAGCTCCACCTGACATTATTCTTAATCTTAGTCTACAAGCCCACCCAGGGAAAACACCCAACTTTCTTCTGAGGGGGCCTGAACATCATGTCATCTTCAACTTGCAACCAGGAAGATCTGGGAGCCACTGGAGGGCAAGATTCTTTGCTGGTACAGGAAACTGAATCATTAGCAGACCTCAATCTGGAAGAGGATCCAGCTGTGAAGCCCAGATGGTTGGTGGGGGTTGGATGGAAGGATCCAGAGAAGGACCCCTCCCCCGGGAATCACAACCACCCACCGGTATGGAAAAGAGGAGCCATGGCAAGAGAGGGAAAAGAGAGAACTCTACTGGATCAAGCCAGGAGACTCCTTAATGAAGCCTTTGAACAACCTCAAGCTGCACAAAGGTATGAAGGGGAAGGGGGAGTAGCCCCAGCTAGAAGAAGCAGAGCAGCCCCCTCTCCCATAAATCAACCTGAGCCAGCACAGCAGCCAGCAGCAGCCCCAGGGCCTCCAGTGGGAGGTGTAATTCCTAGAAGGCGTAGAGCTCCTAAGTTGCCTCCGTTAGAAGTAAAGTACGGGGGAAATCCCAAAGACTTGGGGTTTTTCCTAGCCCAAGTTTGGAGCTATATGGAAGAATACGGGGAGGATTTTTCCTCAGAAGCAGCCAAAGTGAGATGTGTTACCAGGGCTCTGGAGGGAACAGCTGCAGAGTGGATGGTGACCCTGCATAATGATAATGCTCCCCAGTTGATAAATTATAACCTGTTTGTGACTGCGCTGTGGGCTAGGTTCGAGGACCCACTGGCAGAGCGCAAGGCCCAGATCAGGATGAAGACCATAAATCAGGGGCAGAGGTCAGTGGCTGACTACACCCAAGAATTTAGACAGTTAGCAGGTCATATATGAGGCTGGTCCCAGGAAGCCCTGATAGAAACGTTTAAAGATGGATTAAACAAAGATGTGTACCAGAGATGCATTGCTAGAAAAGACCCAAATGACTTGTAGATGTGGTACTTGCTGGCAGAAGAAGTGGAAATTGATTTAACCCGAAGCAGATGGCAGGGAGGTTCTGGGTGGAGCAAGCCTTCCCCCCCATGCCCTCAAGAGGTCCCCAAACCCCAGAGGGGAGGAGTGGTGGCAAGACCCAAACCTTCTGTCTGTTTCCGATGTGGGAAGGAAGGTCACTGGGCTGTGAACTGCAAGGTCAAGCTGGAACCAAAGGGGGTGCCAAAAGAAGAAAAATCCCTAGCAAAGCCTCGCAAAGTGGTGCTAAAGACAAGAGAGGTGGCAGAGGTCACCCCTCCAGCAGGAGAGGAGTTGGCAACCCCAACTTCCCCTGAAGAGAGCGAATACAACTCGGAAGATGACTTCCTGATAAGTCCAAACGAGAGCCCTATGACCATTCCAGTGAAGTTGAGGGTACCCACTTCAGGGGCTGAAGGGGAAATGCTAGCCCTGCTAGAATCTGGGTGCACAAGGTGTGTAATCAACACAGGAGTAGTAGAGAAAATGGGTTTAAAACTAAAACCTTCAAAAACGCCCATCGCCTTTTGCCAATTAGATGGATCAGTGGCTGGGAGTTGCCCTGCACATTTTATCACAGAACCTGTGGAAATGACCATGGGAGAGCATAATGAGACTCTGCGCTTTATTGTGGCCCCTGGGATGGAGCAACTGTTAATATTGGGATTACCCTGGCTCCAGAAATGGAACCCCTAGGTTAACTGGAAAAAGGGGTCATTGTGCATACGCACCAATCAGCGACCAGGAAAGGAGGGGCGATCTCAGCGGAAGCTTCAGAATCCAATTGAAATAGCTTCCACAGATACCGAACCTTTGAAAGGGGAGGAGAAAATTCCAAAAGAATATTGGGATTTAAAGGAAGTATTCAGTGAAAAGGCCTCAGATGAGCTCCCGCCTCACCAGTCAACAGATTGTGCTATTGAAATTTTACCTGGGGTGAAGCTCCCAAAACCGAAGTTATACTCAATGACACCACGAGAATTAGAAGAGCTAAGATTATTTATAGATAAAAATTTGGAATGTGGTTTCATCCAACCCGCTAGGCCCCAGGTAGCGGCCCCAGTGCTGTTCCGTGAAAAGAAAGATGGCTCCAAGCACTTGGTGCTGGACTACAGAAATTTGAACGCCATTTCCGTGGAAAACGTGTACCCCCTCCCTTTGATGAAGGACATGCTGGCCCACCTAGCTAATGGAATGATTTTCAGGAAGTTGGATTTGAGAGAAGCATACGAATTTGAATTAAGGAAGGGGGTGAGTGGAAGACTGCTTTTAACTGCCCGATGGGTTGCTTCCAATTCAATGTTCTTCCTTTTGGCCTACAAGCGGCCCCAGCTGTATTCATGCAGATGATCAATCAGGTGTTACATGAACATTTATACAGGGGATTTTGGTTTACCTTAGTGACATCCTTATCTACACGGAAACTCTGGATGAACACGTGCAACTGGTGCGGTCGGTTCTCCAGAAACTGTGTGCCGCTAAGTTGTATGCTAAACTGTCCAAATGTGAATTCCATCAAGAGAAAATTGACTATTTGGGATATTGCATTTCATCTGAAGGCATAGAAATGGATCCAGAGAAAGTGCGTGCCATATTGGAATGGGCTCCTCCACGTACCAGAAAACAACTTCAGAGCTTCTTGGGATTTACAAATTTTTACCGGCAATTTGTCCCGGCTTTTGCTAAAATAGCAATGCCCATCACAAATCTCTTAAAAACTAAAGGAGAGGTGAAGCCAAGGCCTAGCAAGCCGTTGGAGTGGTCCATGGAGTGCCAAGCAGTTTTTGAAAAGCGAAAACGACTGTTTGCTGCAGAACCAGTGCTAAAGCACCCGGACATGGAGGCTCCCTTTGTGATCCAAGCCGATGCGAGTGATGTGGCCATTGGAGCGGTGTTACTTCAAATCAATGAGAAAGGGACCTTGCAGCCTTGTGCGTGTACCTCCCGTAAACTATCTGAAACTGAGAGAAGGTGGGCTGTCTGGGAAAATGAAGCTTTTGCAGTTCGTTGGACCTTACTGACCTGGAGACATTTCCTGGAAGGAGCAAAACATCCATTTGAGGTATGGACTGATCATAAAAATTTGGAGGCCCTAAAAACACCCTGGAAGCTGTCCCCTAAACAAGTCCGCTGAGCCCAGTACTTCAAGCGGTTCAATTTCTCACTGAAGTACATTCCAGGGGGGAAGAACTTCATAGCGGATGCTCTCTCTAGACTACCCCAATATAATAGTATTCACCAGGAAGTGATAAGCCCGATTGTTTCAACCAAACATCTAGCCGCCCCGGTGATCACCAGAGCCCAAAAGAAGAAACAAGAAGTGGACTTATCAAATGACTTAACCGCACAACTAAAAGAAGCCCTAAAACTTGATGATTGGTTCCTGGCTCATTTGAATGACTATACGGTTAGAGATGGTTTGGCTTGGGTGGGAACCAAGTTGTATGTGCCACAGGCGCTGAGGGGCCAAATACTACAACAAGCTCATGATTCTAAAGCAGCTGGTCACTTTGGATTTGTGAAAACCTTACACCTGGTTAAGCCACAATTCTGGTGGCCTACTTTGAAGAAGGATATTGAAGTTTATGTAGCTAGCTGTCCAATTTGTGCTTCGGCAAAGAGACCTCCTGGTAAGCCAGCAGGGTTTTACAAAATGTGGCTAGACCAACGGCCCCCTGGAAGGAAATCTCTATGGACTTTATAGTAGAACTACCTGAAAGCAGTGGAAACACGGTTATTTGGGTGGTAACTGATTTGTTTTCCAAGCAAGTACATTGCATACCTTGTTCCAAGATTCCATCTGCTAAGACGTTGCCTAAACTGTTTATTTCACATATCTATAGATTACATGGTGTTCCGGAATGCATAATCTCTGACAGAGGGGTCCAATTTACCTCAAATTTTTGGAAAGAGTTCCTGAAGTTGATAGGCTCTGCCCAGAGCTTAAGCTCCGCCCACCACCCCCAAACCAATGGGGCCTGTGAGAGGACTAATGTAGTGTTAGAACAGTATATTAGATGTTATATAAATTATCAACAAGATAATTGGTCTGACCTACTGCCATTTGCTGAAGTGGCATATAACAACTCCGTACATAGTAGTACTGGATTTACTCCATTTAAAGTAGCTTCAGGACAAGGTTTTGTATCCATACCTGAACTTCCTCGTGAAAGGCCTAACATCCAGTCATTGGATGAATGGATAACTCAACTCCAACTTAACTGGCCAGTAACACGTAAAGCATTAGATGAGGCCCTTCAAGCTCATAAGAAGTTTGCAGACAAGAAAAGATCCCCACAGAAATTATATAAACTAGGCGACAAAGTTTTCCTGTCCACCAGATACCTACAAACCACTCAAAAATCGAAGAAGCTTGGTCCTAAATATGTTGGTCCTTTCACGATTGAATGGATTATAAACCCTCTAACAGTCCTGCTGAATTTACCGAAAACTCTTCGATGAATTCACTCGGTCTTCCATGTTAGTTTGTTAAAGCCTGAACATACTTCTGATTTAAGACCCATCCAGGCTGATCCTCACATACCAATACTGATTGAGGGTGAACAACATTTTGAAGTTAAAGAAATTTTGGACTCTCACAAATGGAGGAGTCGGCTCCAGTATCTTGTAGCCTGGAAACATTTCCCTTCTTCCCAAGCTGAGTGGGTTAATGAAAATGATGTTAAAGCCCCTAAGTTGATCAAGGCATTTCATACCAAGTATCCTGATAAACCCTAGGAGTGTATTCATTTTAATTGTCTAATGGTTAATTATTCTCTTTATATCTTTTCCTCTCTCTTTTAGGACTGACGGTTTTCTTTTTCTTGGAGGGCCGAATGTCAGCCTTCAAGATCTTTTACTATCACTTTGCATCTTTCGCCTGTCATAAGTAATGGGGGGAGGAGGGGATGAGTCTGGGAAGTGAGCTGGAGGTGTTACATTTTTTCTGTTGT
>BLBF01000037.1:10729711-10754456 GCA_015471245.1 Laticauda colubrina
GTGTGTGTGTGTGTGTGTGTGTGTGTGTGTGTGTGTGTGCTGTTCAGGTTCCTTCGGGTATTATCCCACGTCATTGTAGTTCTGTTAAAGTTGTAGCAACGTTTCAGCAGAATCTCATCTGCCATCATCAGGTATATATATATACATATACATATATGGGTGGGATCATCTACAATCATATTCTGGCCAAATGGTGATATCAATAAACATATATGTGGAGCAAAATACTTTTTTATTAAATTGTGATATTTTATGGATTGTGGATATGTATATCAGAATGGACAAATCTAATGTGGAAGAGATTTTTTGAAAACCTAGGATGAAATGGGGTCAATTTTTGTTGGGCTTTGATATATGTCTGCATGTCCATGAAACCTTGATTCTGACTAATATCTTCAGAATTTTGACATACCAGAGCATTCTTATTAAAATCACTTTCTCAAACAACTGATGGTGGGTAAATAAGGAAAAAGTGGTTAAATTATTAGCCAGATTTCATAAACAATCCAATTTAGGGTCCTCTCAATGATAGTATGATTAGAGCCAGTCTAGTTTCACAGGGGTAGGATGTAATTCTTTTCTTTTTCCCACGATTTATTCCACCTAAGAAGTAATTCCTGAGGCTTAATGTTAGTAGCTATGACTTTCTGCATGAAATAATTTTGACCTTTCAATATCTGAGATAATATATCTAGTGCTTCATGTTGGTTATTTATATATCTTTACTTTATAATTCTAACATATTTTGTCTAATTATACATAACTCAATAGGAAATATTTGTTGATTTCCCCCATTGAACCTTTGATAGTGGCTGGTATATGTATACATGTATATTCAACCTCCCAGTGATATCATTCTTCAATTCTCATTACAGAAACCCCTTCAAGCTGTCTCTGTGAAATTCAGCATTCTGTATAAAAGCTGCTGCTTTGTTTACATGTTTCAGTAATTTCTGCCCAAAGCAATGAAAGCACAGCAAACTTTTATAAAAAATAACTGAATAAAATAAATTTTAAGGAAGCATAGTTCAAACATCCTGCACTGAGTATGATGCAATTTGACAGATTTAATTCCATACCAAAGTCTTGTTTTCAATAGATTTCTAAACAGTCTTCTGAAAAACAAAGCAATCATTTGTGTTCTTTCCATACTAAACAATATTAAAAATAAAACTTTGTATTAAGGAATCTCACTTTTGATTTGAACATCAGATTTGATAGAGTAACTTATGATACTGTACATGCCATGAGTAAATAGGTTTATTTCTGAAACTCCAGACCCAGACCTGAAAGCAAATTTAATGGTTGGTACACATATTATATAACTGTTTCAAAGCAATATTTTCAAAAGTAAGGATTATTTAATAAGTTTGATGCTATAAAATCAGTTTTAAGCTGAAAACAATGGTTTTATGTGGTCATCTACAGTTCTCAGAGTCTTGGAAATTTCATAAAACAAGGTAAATACTTTTTTGTTGGCTTGGGAGCTATGAGTGATAACAGATATGTTTTGGTTCAGGTTTTTACAATTATTGCTTAAAATGAGTACATTTTATATATGAGTTTGCTAATATCCAAATTGTTAGCAATTGCCAGACTTACTTCAGACAGATGATTTGGCTTACTTATTTAATTTTATTCACAGTGGGTATAGCAACATATGGCCACTGTGGTAGATTTGTCAGATCATTGAGAAAGATACTCAAAGGCAGATTTTCAGTAAAGGTAGTAGGACGTAAGCCTCCTTGATATAAATTGAACCTACCACCAAGTAGATTTGCTTAGCATACATATATTGTGCATGGTTGTAGCTGTATGTGGGTTTTCCCTGCCCCCACTCCTAATTGCATTTGCAGCTCATGTTCTTGGATGCTTTTCAACAACAGGTGCTTGTCTTTGGTTTGTTTAAGTCCTTGGTTTTGCCCAGGAGATGCAGAGAATATTTAATCATGTAATCAGCTGAATGACGGTTGTGACAAATGCTCATTGAGCAGGAAGAAGCCCATCAGTTCCCAGCTCTTTGTAGTTTGTTCTTTGATAACAGCCAAGATACAAAACCCAAAAAGTTTAGCTGTGCTCTTGGCATACAAACAATACTTTTGAATATTGCTGGCAACTCTGCAAATTTCACTGCCAGCTTTGGGAACTTTTCCAATAACAAGATCTGGATGAAATGACACAGATGTATGATAGGCTTTTCCATCAACTAAGATCCATTTCCAGCCATCATTATAGCCATAGGATCCATTTCATTACAAAGCTGAGCATCACCCAAGTGTCAGAGAGCCAGAATGTTTTGGCCCAAGTGAATTACACAAGTGTTGAGAGAATGGGAGAGTGACAGAAAGGGACACAAGTGCCAGAGGAAAACTTTCTCATCTGACAGCTAATTTGATGGCTCTAGCTTGACCTTCCATAATGACATTGGAAAAGTGGATTGATAGAAAAATATGATAAAGGGACTATGTATCTAATAGTACATGTGTTAACAATGGCCAGAATTGTGTTTGCACAACATTGGAAAGTGTGGAGATTCTTGAAGAAGAAAGGGTAATAAAAAATACTAGAATGTGCAGAAATGGATAGATTAACACTTGAAATTAAAGAGAAGGAAGATATAGAATATTTTGAAACATGGGATTCATTTTATCAATGGTTAGCTAACAGAAACAGAAGTTAAAACATTTAAAATTATAAGAGAATGATTAATTGTACTATGAAGGTTTATTATAATATGTTTATTATTAATACAATTTAGTACTAACAATTAAGTATTAATATTATATTGAGAAATATATTTATATTATTATATGATACTGTTGTTATATGATCACTACTAATAAACACTATTGCTATTATGATGATGACTTTGTTCAAATTAATTGTAATCAGACAATACAATATTCATATAGACATGAAAAAATGTTGCTCTTTTGAATTGTGCAAAGATATTTTGGCAAACTTTATAAGCAAGAAGAAGTTATGGAAGAAAATATTAGATATTACTTGGAGGGAAACGGTCTGAGTCCAATCTCTGAAGAAAACAGAGAAATACTTAATAAAGAAATAACACTAACAGAGCTACAAAAGGCAATACAAAAACAAAAAAATAACAAAACACCAGGTCCGGATGGTCTACCCTGCGAATTATAAAAAAAATTATCTGAAATATTTGAACCAATATTACTAGAACTATATAATGAGGCATTAATGCAAGCTAGACTTCTGAGGTCCTGGTCCAAGGCATACATCTCCTTAATTGCAAAAGATAGCACCGATCAACAACTAATTGTGAACTAGGCCAATCTCATTTCTAAATACGGATTATAAAATCTTTATGACAATATTGGCAGAAAGAATAAAACCAATTCTGAGTGAACTTATACATACAGACCAGAATGGTTTCCTGCCAAATAGACAAATCAAAAACAATATTAGAACAGTACTAAATTTGATTGAATACTACGAAGTTCACCCAGAAAAACAGGCAGCCTTAATCTTCCTAGATGCACAAAAAGCATCTGATAATCTCAATTGGAAATTCATGTTATATCAAATTAAAAAGTTGAACTTTTGCACCACTATTGTCTCTGCTATTTATCTTATCTTTAGAAGTGTTGCTAGCTGCAACCAGACAAAACCCAGAGATTCATGGAATTAAAATTAGAAATGAGGAATATAAAGTTCAGGTATCTGCCGATGATTTGGTATTTATAGTGGAAGATCCAATGAATTCAGGACCAATATTGTTGCAACAAATAGAAAAATTTGGGGAAGTGGCAGGATTCAAAATAAATAAAAACAAAACTAAGATGATAGTCAAAAATTGTACAACAAAACAGAAAGTAGAATTAGAAAACATAATGGGACTGCAAATAGTAAAAAAGGTGAAATATCTGGGAATTTGGTTATCACCTAGATGTTCATCACTAAAAGAGGACAATTATGTTAAACTGATTAAGCAAATTAGGAAAGAATTGGAATTAGGGAACAAATTGAAACTGTCTCTACTAGGAAGAATAGCATCGTTAAAAATAAATACTTTACCAAAACTAATATATTTATTCCAAATGATCCCAATTAAATTAGGGAAACCTTTCTTTATAGAATTAAATAAAATGATGTCTAAGTTTGTCAGGTTGGGCAAGAGGCCACGTATTAAAATGAAACTATTACAAGATAGCAGGAGCAGAGGTGGTCTTGGATTACCAGAATGGGAGCTCTACTATCAGGCAGTGGTGTTGAATTGGATCTAGGACTGGATCAAATTAAGAGAAGAGAATCTTGACATTAGAAGGACATGACCTCCCCATAACTTGGTATGAATTTCTGTGGGAAAACAAAAGTAATGTACATATCTATTTTAATCAACATCTAATAAAGGACTCATTTATTACAACCTGGAAAAAAAAATCAAAGGTAAGCATTCTATGGAAATTCCATGATAGCTGTCAACCATGGAAGCCATAACCCATCCAAATAGATTAGACCTAAGGAAAATGGTAAGCTATGAGGAATTATTAGATAGTCAAGGAAAATTAAAATAAAATCAAGAACTAAAGGAAAATGGAATCATAATTGATTGGTGGCCATATTTACAAATCCAAAATAAATATAACAAAGACTTAAAAGATTTTGATTTTGACAAAGGGCAGAATCAATTAGATGAAACCTTAATGGGACTGGAACAAAAATTTATAACTAAAATATACAAATACTTATTAGACTTCAAAATTGAAGAAGAAACAGTCAAAGGCACAATGATTGCATGGGCACAGAATTTTGGACACACTATAGAATTAGAGGAATGGGAGAAAATATGGAACGTAAATTATAAGTTAACGGTATTCGCAGCATACAAAGAAAATATGTACAAAATGTTTTATAGATGGTATTTAACTCCAATGAGATTGGCAAACATTTATCCCAACATAAGTCCCAAATGTTGGAAATGTAAAAAAGTTGACAGTACATTTTATCACATGTGGTGGTTGTGCCCCAAGACCAGGACATACTGGATCAAAATCAAAAACTGGTTACAAGAGATTACTGGGTACCAGTTTGAGCTCAGGCCAGAAATCTTCCTCTTAGGAATCATCAAAGATATATTACCGAAAGAAGTAAAATATTTATTGCTACACATTACAACAGCCACCAGAATAGCCTTTGTGCAGGTATGGAAAACTCCAAATACCCCTCATGAAGAATTAATAATACATAAAGTAACAGAAAGTGCTGAGATGAACATGTTAACATTGAAACTGAAAGAAAAAGATGACTCTGAATTCTTTTTAATTTGGAAAATTGGTATAAATGGTTAACAAACAAAACTAAGAAGTGAGACAAGAAACCTAATTGGAATAACCCTGAAGAAAGTAAAGCGTAATTTTGTAAATTATACAAAGATATAAGAATAGTAATCATAGTTAAAGCTATTATTTAATATTAGACAAATTTAATATAATGTATTAGGATATTTAAATCAAGAACTTGTATAGATGCCAAGAACGCTGTTGATACCATGATGGTTTATAATGTAATAAAAGAAACTCAATAAAAATATTTTTTTTTTTAAAAAATGTTGCTCTTTCTTTATATAGTAAAAATAAAAACTATTACCTTGCCAGTACATAAAAAAGCTGGCAAAACAGACAACAAGAAGAGATACCCTTTTTCTCCAACAATACGGCTTCCCCCAACAGGAAGTCCCAGCATGTTTTATAGGCATGAAATGAAATTAAGCCCCTCCCTCCAAATTAAGGCCTATATTAAAAAATGCAAAATGGTGGGGATGGCGGGGGAGGGGCTTGCTGTTAGGAAGTACTTTTGTTGCACACCCGGATATGGTGCTGCCTGTGTTGACCCCAATACGAAGTGCCCCACCAATGCCGAGGTCAACATCCAAGCCATCACCGCCTGCCCACCCAAAGATGCAAGGGGGGGAATTAAGTCACCCCCGAAAAGATGGCCCAGCCATTTTTGGGGGGCTCAAAAAAAATAAGACCCAGCCTTATTATATGAGAAACATGGTAGCAATGGCTAAGGACATGAAAATTGAAGAAAGAGACAAAGAGTCAAATTCAGGCTGCTGAAGACCAAGTCTTAAGAATAAATACATATAAAGCCAGAATTGAGAATACAGAAATGCCATATCTGCAAAGCTGAAGGAATAGTGAACCACATACTTAGACCCTCAAATGATAGTATAAACCAGGAGTGTCAAATTCAAGCCCTGGGGGATTCTGGCTAACATTGCGACAAGACCAGAAGTAGGGAATGGAGGTCTCCATTCCTGTGCTGGTTTCTCACCGTTTTGGGCTCTGTGTGGAGCTGAAAGCCGCCTTGAAGGGGCAGCGAAGCAAAGGAGAAGTGCTTGGTGAGATTCCAGGGAGAACGCAACTCCCCTGTAGAGTCCCTGAGATTTTTCTCTATGCCATGACAGAGAGAAGAGCAGGCCAAGATGAATGCTTCAAAGTTGGAGCAGCCAATGAACACCTAAGCGCAGTACTGGAATGGAGATTGGGAATGGCATTTGGAGAAGGGTGAGAAGAATCTTTTCTATTTCTTGCTACTCCCAAAAGATTATAACAGAGAAGAAGGGGAAAGAAATTTGTATTAGTGACAGATGGAAGATGAAAAATTTGGAATTATAAAGAACTTTAAAGCTTTTAAAAATTTAAAATTGGAAAAGAAACTAACCTAACTAACTAAAAGTTAGTTTAAAAACTTACTAAAAAAGAAACTAACTAAAGAAGAACTTTAAATTGGACTTGGAGATTGGACAAGATTTGGCATTAAAAGGCATTAATTTGGATAATTGTTCTAAATAAAAAGTAAAAATTGATTCTAAAACTTGGTGGAGCTAAATAAAGAAAAGGAAAAAGAGTGGCTGTGGAACTGGTCTAAAAGCGCCACTTGCTGACAAGAGAAAAATCCTGTAGATCCCTTCAACCTAAGGATATTATTAAAAGAAGAAACTTGGAAAAAATGAAATAAAACAAAGATATTACAACAAAACCCCTGAAAATTGGATTATACTATATTTAAAGAGCAAGAATAAAGGAGGATACTTCCTCTGGAATTATTGGTGTTTCTGGACTGATTAACAGAATAGAAGGAGCACCCATGGAATCACCCCTCTCACCTGTCATCGCAAACTTCTTTGAAACACTTTGAAACACAAGCTCTAGAACACTCTGAAACACAAGCTCTAGAAAAATATGATCATAAACCCAAACTCTGGCTCAGATACATGGATGACACCTTCATAATCTGGCCACATAGGAAAGAATTAACAGCCTACATCCCAAAACACAATTCACCATGGAAATAGAAGCTAACAATCAACTTCCCTTCCTAGATGTCTTAGTATACAAAAAATCCAATGGCTCCCTAGGACACACCATCTACCAGAAGAAAACACATACAAACCGCTATCTACATGCACTCTCACACCACCACCCAGCACAGATCAATTCCGTAGCCGAGACACTGATCTCCAGAACAAAATGCTTCGCCGATGAACAACACCTAAAAACCAAACTACACACTCTCACTAACGTACTAACAGCCAATGGATTCCAAAGAAAGAATACCCACCTAATCCAAAAAGAAACTCCAACCAAAACCCAAGACAGAGAACAAGAGAACGGCAAAACCCTCCTCCCATATATAAAAGGCACTACAGACAAAATTAGCAAGATCCTCCAAAAACACACCATTAGAACAGCATTCTACACAAACAGAAAAATATCCACCATCCGAAGAAACCGTAAAGACAAAATTGAGTTCGAAAACCAAGGAGTATACAAAATCCCTTGCACTGCCTGCCCATCACATACATTGGACAATAGAAGAGATGATTCCACCAGATTGTCAATTATTTGGAAGGCTGCACTCACAAACAAAAAAATCTCCACACCACAAGCCAGGCAAACACCTGGATACAAACAGATCCTCCCAGATACCTCCAGCTCAAACACATCCCAACCAGGCACCCAGATGAAACCTAGCTTCCTAACAAATGATACACGTTCATTTACTTGGACCCAGGCTGCACTAAAAGCCTCCAATACAGAAACACAATGTTGCCAGCTAATCTAGACACAATAAAAGACACAAAACAGACAGAACATATTAGAAACACCAATCAAGCAGAACACAGCAAACTCCAAGACCAATAAACACGGACTAAGACTCCATACCAATCAGGATGAAGAAAAAACCATTCTGGCACAGCGTAGGCTTGCCCCAAATTTAAAACTGAACCAGCTGTGAAAGTTTTGAAAGGCTGTGAAAGAGCTTGTTTTTGCTAGCAGAGTGCTCGGGCCACCACATGCATCACCAACACAAGTGACATCGAACTGTCTCTTCCCACCCTGGCCATGCTCATCCCAGCCCCCTGAGGTCAAACACATCCCTGATGTGGCCCTCAATAAAATTGAGTTTGACTGATTACAAACAACTACATGACAAACTAGCAACAAGGGGTACTGGAATATTTGTAATAAATAATAGCAAGAACTCCTGGACCCCGAAATAGACAAGGTAATAGAAAATAAATAAGTTACAGTATTCTAGCACTTTAGAATTCAGATAGACAAGCATGTGCCACATAATACTCCATACTTAACAATTACTGATAAGAAAGACAAAAAAGTGAATACTAGACACTGCAGTACCTGGCCAAATTATTTTATTTTTATTTTTTTTGTTTTTACATTTTTTGTTTTTATATTTTATGATTTTACATTGTGTAAGCTACCTTGAGTTGCCATGAATAGGCGGCAATATAAATAAAATAAATAAATAAATAAATAAATAAAAACAGAATAGAGAAGAAACTGGAGAAAATCACAAAGTATGAAGAGCTTCAAATAGAAATAGAATGACTGGGGCAAAAGATAGCAAAGGTAGTAATAGGCTGGTTGCAATCCCAAAACAGCGGGAGTACCACTTGAATGACATTTGCTTTGACAAAATCTCTCTCAGTTAATTGCAAAATGCAGTTTTAACTTAAACAAATTATATCCTGCAGTGCTTCAATACTATCAAAAGCAACATCTGCCTATAGCCAAACCCAGTTTAATCATCTGTCTGACTATTCAACAAATCATAATATGTATTGGTTCAAAGGTTTGCTTCAGCCACAGTGTCTTAAGTAAGAAGTTCTTTAAAAATGAATACATATATGAAAACATGATATGGTTCTCAAACCATTTCAGCTCAGAAAAAATAATCTTATATCAAGAGGTTGATTACAATTCGACTTCCGGGCATTGTAGACAATTATAACAACTGTTCTAAGAATCACTATCTATTCAGGAAACAGAGTTCGAACACATGAATAAGGCCTTGACAGGTAGTCCTCGAGTTATAAATGTAATGGAAACTGCCAATTTGTAACCTGAGGAGTCGTAGTAGTAAACCATGTAACTTGAAAATGATCACTTCCTGCTTTTGCCCACAGATTTGCTAATTGAATGCATGGGTTTTAAGTCGACAAGATAATTCAGGTTGGAGAAGGCCAAGAGGGGCCAAGTGTTTTCTGACCCACTGAGATATCTCATGCTTCCACCCCCATCCTTAGCAGAGCTAAGGGAAGATTCTTTGTCCATGGCAAGCCATTTTCAAGTTGCAGTTTGGTCAAGTGTTTCTTCAATTCCGCATTTGCTTTTTCAATTTTTCCACTGGATTCAGGATGCAATGAGGTGTGTAATTCCCATTTCACCCCCATCACTTCCATTATCCTTTGCAGAACCTTTTGGGTGAAATGAGTTCCTCTGTCTGAATCTATTGCTTCCATCATTCCATATCGTGGGATAATCTGTTCTAGTAAGATCTTGGTTACTGTGGGAGCTTATCTAGTGGGATAAGCCTCTACCCACCCCGTTAGTTGATCTTTGATCACAAGCAGGTATTTCCAACCCCCCTTTTCTGGCAACTCAATGAAATCAATTTGTGCTCTCTGAAAAGGCCAACCCACTAGGGGTCGCCCTCCCATCTCTTTCTGCATGCCGCTTTCTTATTTAAGCCCATGTCACACTGCACCAATGGATGCAAAGAGGATGTAAAATGGACAAAAAAGCTTGCCATCCATTAGTTAACGCGATATACTCACTGCCTCCATTCTGCTTCCTCTCTATCCATCCAGCATCCGTTTTTTGACGTTTCATCCACTCAGAAAGTTTTGAGCTGCTCAAAATTTTTGCGCAGAAAATGTATCCAATTCATCCGTTCTGCATCCGCTAGGCATCCGCTAGGCATCCGTTCTGCATCTGTTATGCATCCGCTATATCTGCTAGGCATCCGTTCCGCATCCGGGCAACTCGCATCTGCTCGGACGCAGGGAGGAAGAGGAACGGACGCGGAACAGATGCAGAACGGATGCAGAACGGATGCAGCACAGAAACAAAGCGTTTAAAATGGAAAAAACGTTCGCAGAGGGGACCTATCTCAGATATTAAGGATGTCTAGAGGATGCCTAGAGGATGCCTAGAGGATGCAAAGGGACACCTATACTGCCTATAAAAAGGGGGAGGAACTCACCTGGATCTCACTTTCAGTCCAGCAGCCCTGCTGTGCAGACCTCTGCAGCCTTCATCTGACTCTTCCTCTTCCACAGCATCCAGTCATGTCCACCGTGGATCGTAACACAGTCCTTTTGGCAGCCACCATCCTTCTGCAACAGTGCAAAGCCATCTACAGGCTCTGTGAACTCTACTACTGGAAGAAAAAGAGGTGGCCAAGAAGCGTCTGGGTCCGAAGATGGATCACCAGAAGAGCAGAGTACGGACTGTACAACAAGATGATGGTGGAGCTCAGGAACGAAGACACTCGGGCATTCTAGAAGTTCATGAGGATGCCTCCAGCCATGTTTGATGAAGTTGTGCAGCGGCTGACACCCAGGTTGACCAAGACAAACACCAGCTTCCGGCCCAGTCTGGAACCTGGGCTCAAGGTGGCACTGACTCTGCGCCACCTGGCCTCAGGGACCACCTACAGGAGCATGCAGTACGGCTGGAGGGTGCCACACAACACCCTCAGCATTGTGGTCAGAGAAGTGGTGCAGGCCATCATCAAAGAATACCTGGAGGTGCTCCTCCAGTGCCCCTCCACTGAAGAAGGCTGGAAGAAAGTTGCAGAGCAGTGGTATCAGAGGTGGAACTTCCCACACACCGTTGGAGCCATAGAAGGCAAGCACATGGCCTGCAAAGCTCCAGCCAAGTCGGGGTCCACTTATTTCAACTACAAGGGCTTCTTCAGCATCGTCCTCTTCGCCATGGTCGATGCTGACTACAAGTTCACGTACATCGATGCTTCAGGCAACGGGTCAGCTTCAGATGTCCAGGTATACAACGCCAGTGACCTCAAAGAGCGGCTGGAAAGCAACCTCATCATGGGCTTTCCAGATCCAGACCCCCTGCCCAATGACACACAAGATGTGCCCTACTTCATCGTGGGGGATGACGCCTTCTCCCTCAGAACCTACCTCATGAAGCCCTACACTTCCAGATGCCTCACCCATGAAGAGAGGATCTTCAACTACAGGCTGTCCAGGGCAAGGCGGGTGGTAGAGAATGCCTTTGGCATCCTGGCCAACAGGTTCCAGGTACTTCTCACCACCATGCAGCATCGCCCAGAGACCGTGAGGAGGATCGTGGAAGCTTGCTGCATCCTGCACAATCTCATGTGCACCCGCTACCCAATCTTGCAGAACAGGCTCGTGGACCTCCAGCAAGGCAATGGGGACATGGAGCCTGGGGAATGGAGGCAAGGGCGAAACCTGATAGACACTGAGGATGTGCAAGGCCCTAACAGAGCCTCACGTGAAGGGAAGAAGCAGCGCAATCTCCTGAGACACTGGTGCAACACCCCAGCTGGAACAGTGGAGTGGCAAGACAGGATGATAGATGATTAATGGGTGCTTCCTTCAGCCTGTCTCATCACACTGATTAGATTGGGCCATGTATGTTGGGTGGGCCTACAATGATCAGGGCATTTAATAAAGAGTTGTGTTTGTGTTGACATGTGTGGATGATTATTACATTGTTATTGATAATAAAGGGCCATAGGTGTGGCACCTGGGAGGGTGAATCAAGTGTGTGAATCAAAGATAAACTTTGATGAAGATGAACAACAAGCTGTAAAAGGAAAAAGACCCAAGTCAAGTGTCCAAATCAAGTCCACACCCAGTCTCTGGCAGTCTTCACAGTCACTCGGAGGTGTGCCCAGTCTCAGGGGTGAAGGGTCCAGGTGCTGTGGAGGTGGGTGCTGCTGCAGTGCTGGTCTAAAGCCCCACTGGGGTGCCTGGCTCCAAGAGGACAACAGGTGACGGTGTGTTGAGAAAGCTCTCGGATAGCTGGCTCAGACCCGTGATGCTGAGAGGTCCTTCCTCCATGCCATGGGGTGTCAGCCCCAGTACTGATGACAGATGTACTGAGGCTGGGCTTGGCTGTGGGATGGAAGTAGTAGTGTAGTGGGGCTGTCTGGTCTGCAGCTGGGTGAGGACTGGCGTGGGTGGCATTCCTGTCGTCGGTGGCATCATTGGTGGGGGTGGTATTGGTGGCATCAGTGGAACCGGTGGCAACGGTGTCGCCCGATGACTCTGTGCCTGCATTTGGAAGGGCTGCTGCCTGTGCTGCTGGACCTCCTGGTAGCCATAGACCTGGTAGGTGAGGGGCTGTGGGAAGCCTTGGAATGGGAGGGACATCACCTGGGGTGGAGGAGCAGACCTGGCCTGGGTGGCAGCAGGTTCCTCTGAATCTGGAGGGTTGTGAAGCAGCTCGGTGATCCAGTCCTTCACCACCTGGTACTGGGCTTCCTCCATGTTCCTGAGGGTCTGGTTGACATAGGTGAGGAAGGGCTTGCTGTTGGAGGATGAGGAGTTGGTGTTGACCAGCTGAGAGAGGAGATCTATGCTGGTGCGGATGGTGTCCCTGATCTCCAGCAGGACAGTGTGGCTCTGCCTCTCCTGCTGTCTGGCTCTCTGCCTTTCTGTGGAGGTAGAATTGGGGGTGGTGGATGCGGCTATGACTGTGGTGGACTCGATGTCTCCTTTCTCCCACCACACCAGGGAGTCCTCCACGCGCTCCACCATGGTTACAACACCTGTCCGCAGGTTCTCCACCATGGCACGCTCCACAGAAACCTGCCTGGAGACAGGGACTGACTCTCGGCCAGAAGAGGACTGGGTCCCAGCAGGCTGCTGGAGAGAGAGGGTTGTGAGAGGGGCTCCTGGTGCTCCTCGGTGCTGGATCTCACCCTCCAGGAAGCTGCACCTGGCCATGACGTAGGGCTCTCTGTCTGTCAGCTTAACCGGGGCCTGGCCAGATTTCTTCAGGTGTAGCTTCCCGTACGATGTGTGCATATGTTTCCACAAGCCGAGGAGCACCTCCAAAGTGTAACCCATACTCTCCGCCCTCTCTCTCCAAGCAGCCTGCTTCCGCTTGGTGTCCCTGTACAGCCGGTGTCCCTTCCGCCACAGATAGTCGTTCTCTCTCAGCCACTTCAGCACCTCATCCTCGTGTTCCTCCTCAATGAAGTGTTGCCTCCTCTCCCGTCCCCGCATACGCCTCTTCCTCCCTTTGGCAGGACCAGATGGGCCCTCATCAGAGAGGCTCCTCCACACCACCAGCAGCAGCAGCACCAGCAGGATCATCATTATCATCTTCATCATCATCACCAGCAGGATCATAATCATAATCATCATCATCATCATCAGCAGCAGCAGCAGCAGCAGCACCAGCACCAGCAGGATCAGCAGCAGCACCAGCACCAGCACCAGCAGCACCAGCACCAGCAGCACCATCAGGACCAGGAGCACGAGCAGGACCCGGAGAACGAGCAGGACAAGCAGGACGAGCAAGACCAGGAGCAAGAGCAGTACGAGCAGTATGAGCAAGTCCAGGAGCACGAGCAGGACCAGCAGGACCAGGAGCAGCTTCAGCAGAGTACGCAGTAGCAGAAGCACCACCGCCAGGAGCAGCTTCAGCAGAAGCTCCAGCACCAGAAGAGCGAACCCGAGCAGCAGAAGCCCCAGCAGAAGCAGAGTCAGGGACAGGGGGCGGGAGGATGGCCCTGTCCCTTTTGGCAGGGATGGCGGCAGGTTGCTGAGGCTTTTGCTTCTTCCCCATGGTTGTGGGGTTGCTGGCTGGCAGGGAGGCTGGTAGGGAGGCTGGCAGGCACCAAGGCTGGCAGGAAGGCTGGCAGAAAGCCTGGCAGGAAGGATGGCAGGAAGGATGGCAGGAAGCCTGGCAGGAAGCCTGGCAGGAAGCCTGGCAGTCACCAAGGCTGGCAGGCAGGCACCAAGGCTGGCAGGCAGACTGGCTGGCAGGTAGGCTGGCCAGGAGGCTTGGAGGCAGGCTGGCAGCAAGGCTGGCAGCAAGGCTTGCAGGCAGGCATGCAGGCAAGGCAGGCAAGGACTCGATGTATCCGGCAGCAGGTCTTTCCTCCGAATGCTGGCCATGTGCGAGCTACTTCCCTTTATATCCGCATGGCTTACACAATGCACCCCCTGCATGCACAATTAACGCAAGGCATCTGCTAGGCTTCCGCTGTGCATCCGCTAGGCTTCCGCTCTGCATCCGCTTCATCCGCTGTGCATCCGCTGTGCATCTGCTTCATCTGTTCCATGTCCGCTCTGCATCCACTCTTTCCGTTCCGCGTCCGCTTTGCTGAGGCCCCCCGGAAGCCTTGCGGATGCGCCATCCGCTCTCATCCACTTCCACCCACTGGGCTTTCGTTCCGCATCCGCTTTCCATCTGCCCTTCGTCCTCCCCCCGTCCGTGTTATCCGCTCCAGTTATGCAAATTTTTGCCCCTTTTGAGAGCGGATAACAATGGATGGAACATTTTGCTCGTCTGTTGTGTCTGTTTTGCATCCGTTGGGCAGTGTGACAGGGTCTTTACTTTCAAACAAATCAAACATTTCCAGCAGATGCTCTGAGCATCTGAGTGTCTGTGGATGGTAGTCCACATCCTCAGACTTCAATAGTGAGGTTTAACGGACATGACCAAGGCCTCCGTTCCCCAATGGCCTCCTTCATGAACTTTCTCCAATATTCCCCTCATGACAATGGGTGACACCACCTTGACTCCCTGCGACGTCTTCCATCCCTCTGGGGTTTTGACACATCCCTCTTTCTCCATCTCCAACTTTTCCTTTTTCTCTGGCTCCCATTCCTCCCTCTCGTCCTCCTTTTCCAGTATTGGTACAGATACCATTACCAACTCTATCTCCCCTGCAGCTTCCTTCACCCATTTGTCCGCCCATCGGTTTCCCACAACCTCTGGTGTGTTCCCCTTCTGATGTGTGCTCACATGGACAATTGATACTCAGCTGGGGATTTGCAATGCCTCTAAGTCTTGTTCTACTAACTGCACTTGCTCTATTTGCTTCCCATCCACCTTGATATACCCTCTTTCTTTCCAGATTTTCCCAAACGTGTGCACCACCCCCCATGCATACTTGGAATCAGTCCAAATCGTTACTTCCATCCCCTCAGCCAATTACAAGGCTCTGCTCAGGGCAAACAATTCACATTTCTGGGCTCACCAAGCAGCTGGGAGTGACCCTTTCTCTATTACCTCACCTTTCCTGGTTACTATTGCAAACCCAGATTTTCGCTTTCCATTTTCCACCCTGCTAGATCCATCTATAAACCACCTCTCTCCCTTCTCCAATGGAATCTCTTCTAAGTCCTTTCTAACCTTCGTCATGAGATCCACTTGCAATAGACAGTCATGGTCTTCCGGTTCCCACGCCTGCCTTCTCCCCTCCAAGAATTCTGCTGGATTTAGATTCTTGTCTGTCCCTATTACCACATCAGGACTGGTTCTCAAAATGGTTTCATACTTCAATATCCTCCCTTCGGTCATCCAAGTGGTAGCCAGCTGGCTCAACACTGAGTTGACCTGATGAGGCGAATGCACCACCAAAGCTCCCCCAAAGGTTAACTTTTTGCTCTCCACCACCAACATCACTGTTGCTGCCACAGCCTGAACACAAACTGGCCATCCTTTCACAACCGGCTCCAAACCCTTGCTTAGGAAGGCTACTGGCTGGTACTGACCCCCCCTCTTTTGGGCAAGGACTCCAACTGCTGTTCCCTGAGCCACCGCCACATACAAATGAAATGGTAGTTTCAGGTTTGGCAAGGCTAAAACCAGAGCGATTGACAAAGCCTTCTTCAGCTCTTCCCACCTTTCACTATCTCCCTCCTCCCATTCTATGAACTCCCTTTCCAGGCAACTTTCTATGCAAAAACTGTGCCAACACTGTGAATTGATCTACCCAGATTCTACAATACCCCAATAATCCCAACACTTTCCGCACCTCTGTCTTGTTCCTGGGAGGAGCCAAGCTCATGATCCCCTTCACCCTTTCAGGGACCAAGGACCTCACCCCCTGCTGAATATAATGTCCCAAATATTTCACCTTTTTTTCAACAAACTGAAGCTTCTCTTTTGAGACTTTCAGCCCTTGCTCCTTCAGCCAATTCAACAGACTCACAGAAGCCGCTCTCACTTCCTTCTCTTTCTCCCCAGTTAACAACAAGTCATCCACGTACTGAATTAGGATGATTCCTTTCTCTCTCTCAAACGACACCAACTTTTCTTCCAAAGCCTGTCCAAACAACAAAAGGCTCTCGGTATATCCCTGAGGAAGTACTGTCCACCTCAACTGCTGTTTCCTTTCACTCTCAGGATCATTCCATTCAAAGGCAAACAAGTCTCTACTCCCCTCCTCCAAGGGGCACGCCCAAAAGGCATCCTTGAGATCTATCACAGTAAACCATTTGTCTTTGGGAGGGATCCGCCCCAAGATGGTATAGGGATCAGGAACCACTGGGAATCTAGGAACCACTATCTCATTGATCCTCCTCAAATCATTAACCAATCTATACTTCCCATCCTTTTTTATTACTCCTAAAACCAGTGAATTGAATGATGACATAGTAGGTTCCAACAGTCCCTGTTTCAATAATCTGTCAATCACTGGTTTCAACCCTTCCCTACCTCTTTTGCTCAGAGTATATTGTGGAGTCCACAGTTTAGTTATTCCTGGTTGTATCTTGATCTGAATGGGCTGTATTGCCATCCTACTAACCCCTTCACCTCCTGCCCACACATCTGATGATATCTTCTCCTCATCTTCCGTTGTTAGCATTCACATGCGAACTTCTTTCCTTCTATCCCACAATTCTATTCCAAAAACATCCAACAAGTCTCTTCCTAGCAAGTTCACCCCTGAATCCGGAATATACAATATTTCGGTTTCAGTAACCACATCATTCAATTCCAATCTCACCTCTTCCAAAATCTTGACCTCTTGGGATTTCCACTCACCTCAACCACTTTTAAAGTCTGCTTTGACCTGCATGCTCCCTCTACCGGATCGCATACAGATATCCGGCTTGCGCCGGTGTCGATCAGGAACAGCCATTCCTGATGCTCAGGACCCACTAACACATTTACCAATGGCTCCCCACGGGTCCCTCTTGGGGAGCCGGAACTTCCCTAATCGTATAGGGCATAGCTTCGTTTCTCTGGGATTTTGGGACATTCGCGCGCAAAATGTCCCTCTTTCCTGCATCTGAAGCAAGTTCTACTCTGGGACGGCCGTTGGAATCGACTGCCTCGATTGCCCCCTGGACCTCCTCACCTAACCGGGGGTCTCCACTCCCTGCTGGGAAATCTTTCATCTCTCCACCTTGGCCTCGGATCTGACATCTGGGTCTCCCTGTTTTTCCTAACTTCATTCTTGGCTGCCGTTTGCACAGCAGCTACCATCATCTGAGACTTCTGTTTGGTTTTAACTGAGTCTCGGTTCACAAAAACTTGTTGGGGTGCTCTCATCAAATCTGTCATGCCCAAATCAGTCCATCCCTCTGTCTTCTGGATCTTTTTCTGGATATCTGGCCATGCTTTGGTGACGAATTGCATCTTCAGGAGAGTCTCGAAGGCAGGGGTTTCTGGCTCTACTCCGGAATACTTGGTTCACCCTTCACGGAGTCGAGCACAGAAATCCCCTGGGGACTCATCCTTTCCTTGTGTTATTTCAAATGCTTTGGTCAAGTTTTTCCCTTGAGGGATGGGCAATTTAATTCCTTCAATGATCATGTGTTTCATATCTCTCATGTGCTCCCTATGAGCGTTATTATTGATGTTCCAGTTGGGATCGGCTGTGGGGAACTTTGTGTCTGCAGCCACTGCTCCCTATTGCCCTGCATGTCTCCTATCCCAAGCAGCTATTGCTGCCCTCCTAATGAGGTTCCTCTCTTTGGGGGTGAAAAGGTGTCCAAGAATATACATCAGTTCTTGGTATGTGTATTCATTGGGCCCCAGAAACAATTCCAACTGTTCCGCCACTTCATGAGCATTCTCATGGAGTTTCGGAAGGGTCTTTTTCAGATCCTGTAACTCAGCAGATTTTATGGGGACAGCCACGAAAATGGTGACTGGATTCCCCTGTGCATTCATGCCATTTGGGACTTCTCTGACTGGGAAGGCTGACACGGGATTGGCCGACCTTCTTCCTAGAGTCAAATTCTCTAGGTCCTTGTTTAATTGAGCCAGTTCCCTTCTGAGTCCTGTATATGGAGGTGGAGGTGGAGCCTGGGCAACTGGAGCCGGCAGGGGCGGTGGTGCCAGGACTGCCGGAGCCGATGCCGGTGGACTCCCCATCCAGTCCTCAGTTTCGCTTTCCTCCACCTTGCTGACAAACTGTCCTCCTTCTGTTTCTGGTGGAACTGGACCTTCAAAGTGAGCATGATACCATACCTCCACATAGGGTATTTGCTCCTTCATCCACCCACCAACAATGTCCCAGAGATTCCCAACTCAGGGATTTACACTGTCCTCCAGCAGTCTCTGGATTCCCAGAGTTTAAGGACAGTATATCCCTTCTTCTATCCCGAAAGGCAACAAACTCACCTGATACACCCCTGGTTTCCCGGAGATGAAAGGAGTGTGGGCGTCCCCACTTCAGGTGATCAACGACACTCCAAGAGCATCAGGCCGGCTTCTCTCTCTCTTGTTCCAAGGATCATCTGCTGAGTGCAGTTACCCCGGATCCAACTGAGACAAGGGAGGGGCCCCTCTACAATGGGAGGCGGTGGCGCCACACTTACCCAGTCCCTTTTCTCCAGTTGAAATTCTGTCAAGGCCCACGTTGAGCACCCAGTTGTGAGGTGGAAGCAGATAAAAAAACCACCAAAAGATTTGTTGATCCAAGGAAAACAAGGTTTTATTCACGTGTCTGCAGAGACGGGTTCCCTCAGGCATTGAAGGAACACAGAGCAAAATTCAGGCAGCATTTTTATACCCTAACTGTCCACCCCCTCGTACGAGGGCTTGGCTCACATTCTTTCTGTTTTCAAATTGACACATATATTCGAAGGTTCATACTAGCTCCCCATCTAGCAAAAGCAGTTACACAGTTTCTTACATCGCAGCACTTTATTACAATTCCCCATTGTTCTAGCCTTATCTTGTTTTTTTCTCTTGAGCACAAAATGGAACACTTTCTTATTTAGCAGAGCTACTGAGTTTGAGACACACTTCCTTATTCAATTCAATGGGCCATCCAACATGACTTTGGTTCTGCTCACATCAATGTGAGTGATATTGAGTTGGCCACACCCAGACAATAACATGACCACCAAGCCATGTCTACCCAGTCACATAACCACCAAGCCATGCCTACCACATAAGCCACACCCACAGAACTGGTTGTTAAAAATTTCTATCCCACCCCTACATAGATCTGATGATCAAATGGAGCTGTCTCCTCTCTAGCCTCTCTGCTATGGTTTCACCTGGAGCAAAGGCTTGCTGAGGCCTACAGGGATGATAGATTGTGCCCCTATAGGTTCTGGTCATTTTTGCAAAAAGCCTTTGTTGATGAAAATGGATCCAGGAGGGGTGCATGAGTCCCACCAGGCCTCTGCTTTCATTGACAAAGTCCATCCTCAAGTCCATTGCCAATGAAAGCAGAGGCCTGGAGGGACACATGTGCCCCTCCAGGCCTCCGTTCTCAGTGGGAAAGGTTTTTTGCAAATATGGTGAAAGGCTTTGCAAATGGAGGGAAGGCTTCAGTGCTTCAGGTCTTCTTTCTATCTGCAAAGCCTTTTGCTGTAGTTCTCATCTAGGCCTGCATTTGCAGAGAACAGAGTCCTAAGGCCAGAGATCAGGAGAGATCAGTTCCATGAGATTTCATGCCACCGATCTTGTGTGGTCTTGCAGTACACTAGGCAAATGCACTAAAGGCCTTTCTCTGCAAATGCACTAAAGGCCTAAAGCAGCGAACAGGCCAAAAAAACAAAAGGCTTGCTAGATCTTCAAAGGTGGATATACACAAGTATATTGGCTGTAGAAACCTGGCCAGGGGGAGTAGGCAGGGCAAATGTTGCAGATCCTCTGCAGTCATTCACAAATGTGAATGACTGCTGTGGTGTTTCAATATTTGTAATTTTGGGACTGTGTTGTAAGTACTTGGAGGGGTGGTGGTATTTTGGAACTTCAAATAGTTCCTAAGTAAACTGTCATAACTTAGGGATTATCTGTAACTGGTTTGATACTTCAATAATAAAATCAAGCAGTCTACTTTTCAAGATATTTTGAGGATGCTAAGGACACTTCTAAAACCATGCCATGGGCAATTGCATAAGCTTCACTATATGACTGGGGACCTCAGTTGCAGAGGTTTTATCTATTCACATAAAAAAAACCCAGTTGAAGATGCACATGCTTAAAATTGAGTAACTTTATCTTTTGGAACAGCAAATACAGGCCTTCATTTGAAAGTGTATGATGAGCCCATGAGTTCAAAGCAGATCCAGATAATCTAATCCTGCTCACCCTGCATAGTTTTTATACCTAAAGAGAACGTTATGCAGCATAGCTCAGAGTGTGCCGAATAGTACAAAGGAGGGAGATATACACAAAATGCTATATTTTCAAAGTTCAGAGTCACAAGTTAAAATAAATACTACAAAAATCAGAAGAAGAAAAATAAATAAATTGATAGTGTGGAAGCAGCTGCTGTTTCTCATCAATTTATCATATTTGAGAAAGCATGGAGGAAAGAGTTAATTATTTCATAATTAACATCTAGAGCTGTTCTGTTCTGAGAATAAAGGTACGCGAGACCAGTGTTCCAACAACAGCTCTTTATTAAAACAACTCAGTGACTTGTAGCGGAACATTTGCCGAAGCCGCGGCAGCCCTTTTTATAGTAGCTGCTCGTGGCTTGTGGACAATGACAGTTCTTTGAGAATTCCTGCCATCAGGTGGACCAATTGTAATGGTGCTTTATTGACCAATCCTAGTGCAGCCTGCTTGGCCAATCAGATTTAGTTATTTGGAGTCTTCTAATTTCTATACACAACACCCCTCCCCTCTTGGTTTCGTCTGACGTGTGTAACATAGTCACGCAGGTAGGTGGGGCTTTTGCGGGTCTTACTTGACCTGCACAGCTCAGTCTCAATGTGGTCTTCCATCGGTTCAGTCAGGATTGCCTTTTCTCCACGTTTTCTCCATGGAACCTCCTGGAAGGGTGAGTCAGCCTTGCTGCTCCCGCCCGGGTCTCTTGGGCTGGATTCAGCTTGTCCATTTGAAGCCGGATGAGCCAGCGCTGTTAGGGCATGTCGGATGCCTTGTGCAGCTAGGTATTGTTCAAAAGCTAAAGCAGTAAACTGGGGGCCATTGTCAGATACTACTACATCTGGCAGTCCATGTGTGGCAAAAAGTTTGTTCAATTGTTTTATGACTGCGTCAGTAGTTGTGGACACCATAAGGATAACCTCTAGCCAGTTGGAATAAGCATCAACAATTATAAAATATGTGTTCCCTTTCGTTGGCCCAGCAAAATCAATATGGAGTCTCGATCATGGGCCTCTGGGAGTTTCCCATTCCAGGACTGGTGCAAGGGGGGGGGGGGTAGGCCTTGATTTCTGGCAGTCATGGCATGTTGCCACCCATTTTTTGAATCTTTGTCCAGCCCTGGCCACTAGACGTAACTCCTGGCCAGGGCTTTCATTTTTACCATGCCTGGGTGTCCCTCATGCAACATACACAATACTTCCTCCTGCAATTTTGGGGGAATTTCCACCCTGTCCCCCCACAGTATACAACCCTTTTCAATGGACAGTTCAGTCTGCCGGGTGTGAAAGGGTTTAAAAGTCTCATCTCTATCCTCATCTGGCCAACCTTTACCTACCCAATACAGAATTCGAGCTGTCAGCAGGTCTTTCGTGGTAGCTTTAGCGAAGTGTGCTGCGGTTAGTGGAAGATTTGGCCATGTCTCGATCTGAAGAGTGGGGATGGTGGAAGCTGGGTCGCCTTCCTTGTCAGGCAGAGGGGAATGGCTTAAGGCATCCGTATGGGTGATGGTTTTTCCTGGGCGATGGATGAGTGTGTAATTGTATGCAGTGAGGAATTCTGACCATCTCGTCATTCTTGGCAATAGGATGTTCGGGTTTGGTTTGTTCCCTGCCAGAATTCCTAGCAGGGGTTTGTGGTCTGTGATAATAGAAAATGTCCTACCATATCGGTATTCATGGAATCTCTTGATGCCTGCTATGATTGCGAGGGCTTCTCGGTCAAGTTGGCTGTAATTCACCTCAGATTTTGACAGTGTTTGGAATAGAAGGTGATTAGTGCTACCATCTGGTAGCCTGTGGCTCAGTATGGCGCCAATTCCAAAAGGCGATGCATCACAGGTGACCGTCAGTGGCAGGATGTTGCTGTATTGTATTAAAACGGTGTTGGATGTTAATAAGTCCTTGATGTTTTGGAATGCTGTTTGTTCTCAGTGGCCCCAATTCCAGACAGTTTTTTTATCTAAGAGCTGATGTAATGGCTCTGCTAGGGTTGCCTTTTGGGGCAGGAAGACATTGTAGAAGTTAATGAGACCTAAGAATGCTTGTAAGTCTGTTTTGTTCTTTTGTTCAAATGCAAATGTAAACTAGCCACCAATCAAGTTGAATTCTTAGGCTACCTTATAGATGAGCAAGGGATACACCCCACTGAAAAGAAAATCAAAGCAATTAAAGACGCACCCAGACCTAAGAACGCTTGTAAGTCTGTTTTGTTCTTAGGTCTGGGTGCGTCTTTAATTGCTTTGATTTTCTTTTCAGTGGGGTGTATCCCTTGCTCATCTCTAAGCTAGCCTAAGAATTTGACTTGATTGGTGGATAGCTTACATTTGCATTTGCTGCCCTGGCATTTCCTATGATTATTGTTTGATGTGTTTCTTCCCTGTCGGTCATTCGCTGGTTTCTGTTCTCTCGGCTCCATTGGCTTCCGGCTTCTCTATCTGTTTCTGCGGGGGGTGCTGCTGCGTTTTTTTGGACTATAGTCTTTTTGTTTCGGCAGACCCTTGCAATGTACCCTGTTTCTCACAAAATCTGCAAAGGGCATCCAAGAATCTGTATTCAGATCACGGGTGGTCCTACCTGCACCCAGCACACTGGAATTCTCACCTCCTTCCTCTTTTTTCCTGCCATTTTCTTTCCGACTGAAGCCGATGTATGTCATCATCGGTGTCGCTCGGGAAGTCGAGGTCTTCATGGTGGGCAGTCATGGTGGGTTGTTTTTGGTTTCCTTCCACCTTCTTTTCTTGGGTTTGGTTCTGTGGTTCTGGATTTGTTGAGTTCATTTGGTGCATGGTGGCTGCGGATTTCTTGGCTGCTTCAGTGGCGGTGGCTTCTGCGATGGCCTCAGCCACTGTGATATTTGGTCTGTTTAGTAGCTTGCTTTGGAGTGTAGCATCCTTCAATCCGAGGACCATGCAGTCTCTCATGGCTTTGTCCATGTTGAGAAATTTGCAGGCTCCTCCGATATTTCTTTGGGCTACTTCGAAATCTCTGATGCTCTCATCTTCTCGTTGATCTCACTTATAGAATTCGTGCCTTTTAATAAGATTGGAGACCACAGGAGTTTAATGGGCTCGTAGCATTCGGTTTAATTCTGGCCATGCCATTTCTTTTATGTCCTGCGGTTTGGCTAATGCCTTGGCCATTTTGAAAACAGCAGGGCCACAGTGCATGAGGAATACAGCTCTCTTCCTCTGGTCGGTTATTTCTTGTAGCTCGTTGCTTTCTAAGAACATCAGAAAGTGGTCAATGTATGACTCCCAATCTTCTTCGGCTGGGTTGAACGGTGTGGGCGATGCATTGGTACTGGCCATTTTGGTTGCTCAGTTCTTGTTGCCGCATGCTTCAGTCTCGCTCTTCTAAGACGATCCCATCCTCGTCACCAGTGTTCTGTTCGGAGAATAAAGGTATGTGAGACCAGTGTTCCAACAACAGCTCTTTATTAAAACAACTCAATGACTTGTAGCGGAACATTTGCTGAAGCCGTGGCAGCCCTTTTTATAGCGGCTGCTCGTGGCTTGCAGCCAATGACAGTTCTTTGAGAATTCCCGCAATCAGGCGGACCAATTGTAATGGTGCTTTATTGACCAATCCTAGTGCGGCCTGCTCGGCCAATCAAATTTAGTTATTTGGAGTCTTCTAATTTCTATACACAACAAGAGCTATTACAAAATAACTAAATATGGACAAAAATGTGCAAGATTTTCATATTTGGGGAGTTTGTTTCTTATCCCAATTTTATTAAATGAAGTCCTTATAAGTTATCAATCTCTAACTTGGTGTCGTGTGATTATTCTGGATGACAATTCTCAGAATGACTATGCTGGCTAAGAATTCTCTTTGATTAGTTTCCATCCATTGCTTCTT
>BLBF01000037.1:10754856-10794166 GCA_015471245.1 Laticauda colubrina
TAGTTTCCATCCATTGCTTCTTGTCCTGCCTTCAAGTACTTGCAATTAGAATATGCCTAGCAGGTAAGAATGGGTGCTCCAAAGTGACAAGAAAACAAAAACTAATACATATCATTTTTTCTTTCTTTAATAATAGTTTGTATTAATTTTTATTTTCCTTTTTAAGCCTTTAAACAAAATTATATAAAAAAGTAAAAATACAAACTAAGAAAACAAAAAAGAAAAATAGTTTAATGCATATATTTAAATAAAATTAAATATTTTTAATTTGTTGGAAATGTGTGCTCTATTTATTTTGGAAAAGGCAATATTTTCTACCATCAAAGAAAGCAACAATATATATTAGCAAGGCAGATATATTTGTGATATTTTACCATAATATTTTGCAAATTGTACTGTTCATATAATTGTAGTAAACCAATGATTATTAAGAAACATAAAATATAGATATCTTTTTATTTTTTTCCTCAAATTATAATAACAGTGAAGCAGAATTAAGAAGGAACGTACCTACAAATCACAAATTCTTTAAAGTGATAATTCGCAATATCCTTAATGGATATGCATTTTCCATTAGCTACCATCATGTGCAAAAATGTCCACTTTCTGAACATGCTAGCCAGTGGTGGGATTCAAAATTTTTTACTATTGGTTCTGTGGGCATGGCTTGGTGAGCGTGGCAGGGGAAGGATACTGTAAAATCTCCAGTCAGAGGTGGTATTTGCCAGTTCTCTGAACTATTCGAACTATTTCTGCTGCTGGTTCTCCAGAACTGGTCAGAACCAGCTGAATACCACCTCTGATGCTGGCCATTCTCTGCCACAAAAACATGTTCCCAAGCCTGTTCCATCACAACTTATTGAAGGGAAGGAAGAATCACTAGTGTTTACTAACTTTCTACAGTACAGTCTAAATGGAATAGTATGCTTTAACAATACTCATATTAAAAATTCATTACCTTTGGACAGTTGCCATGAAGTTTTATTGGACTATAACCTTTTCAACCCAAGAAACTATCGAATAAGGTCCAAGAGAGAAATACTGCCCTGCAGAGTCAGCAGGGGATGAAGGAGAGGGAATGTCAATTGTGTATCAGAATATTCAACATCAATGTAGGAAGTGACAAGCCTGAAGTAGACAACTGGTGTAAAATATTTGGGGATGAAAAATGGTTCACATATAATTAAAATATGATTGCTTTATGAAGGTGCCAAGAAGACTAAAATACTGTTAATATTTTTTAAAATGGTCTTTCTGATCTAGAACAGCTGGTGACCTGATATTTCTTTTGGAAAAGTTCCTATTATCAGATATAATAGGAATTCAGGCAGGAGAACAAAAAATGGAGCTAGAATGATTAGTTCTATCCAAATGGTAGCATGGCATGGGAGCAAGTGAAATAAAGGTGCTTTATGTAATTTTTGTACTCATATTAAAATGGATTTTAAAAGATTTTTATGGGTTTCTGTTTTTTTAGTAAAACAAGTACTATTTGGATTAAAGAAATAGTGATGGTCTGTAATAGCTATTTTTTTTTTGTCTATAAAATAATTGTGCTATTATTTCTTAAATCAGCAGCCAAAGATTAGCATGACATTTTATGTTCTTTGTCAACTGGATTCAGTATCTAAGAGTTTATTGATGGGTTACAGTTGGTTACCAACATCAAAAACTTCTATTTTGCTTATAGTTCCTTTGACCTCAAATTTAATAAATTCTGAGCCAAACTCCATGTTACAAAATGGCACATACAAACTAAAAAATAATCTGTTCAAGAACAAGGAATGCAATTACACAAAATGAAATCTGGATTATTGTACTTTTGTTTTTAAGGGTTTTTACAATGAAAATACATTTGTTTTTACATGTTTCATGAAGAATTCACTTTGACTGCACCTCTTATGGACAACATATCTCCCAAACTACTTTGATAGGATGGTATTCAGAGCACCTTTTATTTGTTAGAGATTTGTGGCTACTGGTACCATTTTCTTCAGCTCCTAAAGAAATGCAGCTAGTTTTTGACATCATCATCATTATCATCCTGCATTGGGGAAGTGAATAAAACTGGGTTGCTTCTTGCAAATTCTTCAGAACACTCCCCCAAAACTGACAAAAACTTGACATCCACACACCAGTAATCTCATTGCATCATTACTATGCTCTTCTATGGATCCTGGAGACCAAAAGAGTTAACACGCTTCTGTAAAAAGCTTACCTACCATAAAGATCCTTGATCTAAGACATTATTATTATTATTATTATTATTATTATTATTATTATTATTATTATTATTATTATTATTATTATTTTTACATATAATCAAACTTGTTCCTAGCAAAACTTACCACCATGCCATTTTTCATACATACACACACATAGAAATAGACCACGGACTTTTCTGTTACGACAGTCTTCAGGGCATCAGCAACCATACGGACTTCCTTCAAATTATTTTCCTAACACAAACTGTTCATTTGTGTTTCTGTCTGTATGCCTTGCTGTATTTTGCACAATGAACTGCTTATCACAACATCACTTCTTCCAATTCTAGCCAGGTGGAAATATCTTCTTCAACACATTTAATATTGCTGTAAATGTTAAACACTGCAATCTCAAAGATGAGGAAAAACTCAACCAGAGGGTATGCAATTTTTATTAGCCTTGGGAGCACAAAATATCATTGTGTTGTGGCTCTAAATTGCTGGGTAAATGGTTTGTGAGGCCATGGTTGAAAAGTTTACACCCCCCCTTTTTTTTTCAATATGTGGAATTTGAAATAGTTTTAAGGAGCAAGATCGATGCCTTAAAGCCCAGCAGACTTTGGACCTCTAAAATTTGTGGAAAATATGTGGAGGGGGGATAGCCTGATATTTTTCTGGATCAGAATTCAAAACAAAACAAAGGATGCCTTAAGCTACTCTTTTCACCACTTAAAATCCTCTCACTACCCAAAATGAAAAAGCTGGTTTGAAAACCTCAACACTTCCCAATCCAGTTTTTGAAATCCCAGATGGGATCTAAAGACCCCATGGAGACCCATTCAGAAATTTGGGAGTTGAAGTCCACACATGTTCAAATTGCCATGGTTGAGAAACACTTCTTCAGAGCAAGGGTCTCCACACTTGGCAACTTTATGACTTGTGGACTTTGCTGGCTGAAGAACTCTGGGCATTGAAGTCCACAAGTCATAAAGTTGCCAAGGTTAGAGACTCCTGCTCTAGAGCCTTAACTTGTGTGAAAGGCTGTAGTTGTATAAGCAGCAAACAGAAAAACAAGAAAGCCTTTCTTCAATATTTTTTTCTTGCTCCATTAGTGTCTACTGCACACCCTTGCTCCAAAGCAGCCTTTCTGGAGAATTGAATAGTCTCTTTCAAATATATAGCTTCCAGCTTTCTGCTGATTAATAAGAGAACAGAGCAGATTCGGCATAATTTCAAACACTTCTTTGACAGTATAGTCATTACCCTAGTCACTGAGGTAGCTGTAAATATTCAGAACAATTGCTTTTCAAATTCCTGCATTCCACAAATGAATCACTGTGCCCTCTGTCCTTACACTGAAAGGAAGGCGAAAGACTAGTGACCACGTTGTCAGGAACTGAAGAGTGAGGCTTATGTTTATGCCAGTGTATTTAAAGATTTCACTATGCTGATTAGTATAGCCTGCCTCTCCATTTTCTTGATATCATGTCCATTTCTATTGTTTTGAGTCTCATTAAATTTTTCTCATTTTCTTCTTATAGTCTCCTCCATGGTTCAGAAAATAGAAGAAACTTCAAGCTATCCTTAATATCTGAAAAAGTAGGTAATTTCAAAATACTTAGTCCACATGTAGTGTTAAAAATATACGAGAAGATATTCTTGCTAGTCTTTGTTGTGAACTGTTTATAGGATCCAATACACATGAGTGTTCAAGATTGTTCCATATTAACATACTTCAAATAGTCTATTCCTATTGGTCAAGAAATACTAGAAGCTCATTGGTTCCTGTTTCGACGCTGATTGGCCAATAATAGCTAACCCATGATTGGCCAACTCAGCGGCGGGAAAAACAAGTAGCCGTCATTGGCCACTAGCCGCAAGCAGCCTCTCTATAAAAAGAGCTGCCGCGGCTCCTGGTTCAGACGGACTTTCTGCACTAAATAAAAGAGCTGAAGTTATGCTGGTCTCCAGTCTCATTCTTCATGAACACAACACTGGCGACGAAGGTGGGATTTTGAGAGAGGAGACAAGTCGAGTACGTGGCATCAAGAACTGAGCAGACGAAATGGCAGGAACCAACTCGCCACCCACACCATTCAACCCAGCAACAGAGGACTGGGAATCCTACATCAATAGATTCCTCATGTTCTTGGAAAACAATGATTTGCAAGGAATCTCAGACAATCGAAAAAGTGTTCCTGACACACTGTGGGACCACAGTGTTCAAGATGGCCAAGGCACTGGCAAAACCAGAAGATGTGAAACAGATGGCCTGGCCAGACCTAGAAAAGCTGCTGAAGGCTCACTGTGCACCGACCGTCTCCATATTTGGAGACACAAATTTTACAAACAGGACCAGAGAGAAGGTGAGAGCATTGCAGACTTTGTAGTGGTTCTCAGGGACATTGGAGGGGCATGCAAATTCCTTAACATGGACGAAGCCATGAGGGATCGCGTGGTTCTCGGACTGAGAGACCTTACCCTATAAAGCCGGCTGCTAACCTGGCCAAAGATTACAGTTACTGAGGCTATTGCTGAAGCCATGGTGGCAGAAGCAACTAAAAAATCAGCAGCCAATATGCAGCAGATGAATGCGAATTCATCCAAAACTCTGACCGAAATGAGCCAAGGCTCAGAAAAGAAGGCAGAGAGCACACACAAAACCACCACACAGTACGCCGAGAATGGATCATCTGGAATTGATGACGACAATGAGGAGGAGATCCACAGACTCCAGGCTGAACAAGATCAATGGCTGAAGAAAGGTCGTAAGTCAGGGTTTCAGTGCACCGGGTGCAGAGGAGACCACCCACATTCTGAGTGCCAGTTCTTAGATGCTGTGTGCCGGTACTGCGAGAGACAGGGTCACATCGCAAGAGTATGCCGAAACCACAAGAGCTACAGGCCCCGATGTAGAGACAACACACCACCAAGAACTAAAGATAGACAAACGTGGAGCCATGAGAGTTGCGAAAGCAAAGGCAAGCAGCTAAATGAGAAATATAGAAAAGAAGAAACACCCAAACCATCACCATCGGTCACTCTAACGCAACAAATGGCTGAAGAGTACATGTAGCAGTCCGGATCGAGGGCCAAGAATGTAAAATGGAGGTAGATTCTGGATCGTACCTATCGATGGTGTCATGGGATACCATTAAAAAACTAGTACCGCACATTGGCAGAGCTGAACTAGAACACCAATCGCTAATCCTAAAGGACTACCAGGGAAACAGAATACCAGTAGTCGGACTCGGACATTTCCAAATAATTTTCAAAGAACACAAGAAAATCTTGCTGCTAACCATCATAGACCGAAACTGACCAAGCCTATTGGGACTCGAGTGATTCGAACCTCTAGGAATTGGAATGACCGGCATTAACAGCATCGCCAACACAGACTGGGAGGAGAACCTGATGAGGGAATTCCAGGACGTCTTCGATGGAAAATTAGGCAAGTACCGAGGGTCCCCTATTTCATTTAATTTAGATCCAACAATAGCTCCAATTAGGCTGAAGGCGAGGCAGGTCCCCTTCGCACTAAAACCAAAGATTGATGAGGAACTTAACAAACTAATAGCACAAGGTATTTTGGAACCCATTGACCACGCCAAATGGGAGACCCCAATTGTGACCCCAGTTAAACAGGATGGGTCCATGAGAATCTGTGGGGACTACAAGGCTACCCTGAACCATGCACTACAACAAAGTGCGTATCCTGTTCCGGTAGTGCAACACCTACTACACTCATTGGGGAGAGGCAAGGTCTTCTCAAAACTCAACCTTGCCCAAGCATATCAACAATTACCAGTCCACCCCGAAACAGCAGAGGCGCAAACGATCGTGACTCATAGGGGAGCCTTCAAATGCAAAAGGCTGCAATTTGAAGTCAGCGTAGCCCGAGGAGTATTCCAAAGCCTAATGGAGTGGTTATTACAAGGAATAAAAGGAGTAGTCCCATATTTTGATGACGTGCTAGTGTCAGCCAACGACGAGAGACAACTGGAAGCACGTCTCAGAGTGGTTTTACAAAGGTTCCAGAAGGCAGCACTCAAGGTAAAAAAAGAAAAGTGCCAATTAGCCACCTCAAAAGTCGAATTCCTGGGGTATCAAATCAACAAAGAGGGTATCCACCCCACAGAGAAAAAAATTAAGGCAATCAAAGAAGCGCCTAGACCAAAAAACAAGGTAGAATTGCAAGCATTCTTGGGACTTATAAATTTTTATAACGTTTTTCTGCCACAGAAGGCAACAACGGTGGAACCACTACATAGGCTTTTGGACAAGGCAGCCACCTGCACCTGGGGACGATGTGAAGGGACAGCATTCCAGAGGGTAAAAGACCTAATCATTTCCGACTCGGTATTAATGCAATACAGTGAGACACTACCATTAACAGTCACCTGCGACGCATCACCGTTCGGCGTTGGAGCCGTACTCAGCCACATCCTGCCTGATGGGAGAGAAGCACCGATCGCATTCTACTCCAAAACACTATCAAAAACTGAACGTAACTACAGTCAATTGGACAGAGGCATTAGCAGCAATATCCGGTGTCAAATGGTTCCATGAATATCTTTACGGTAGGACTTTTACCCTTGTTACAGACCACAAACCTCTTTTGGGAATACTAGCCGGGAACAGAGCCACCCCAAATAGAATGACAATGATCCCCTAGAATGACAAAGTGGTCTGAATTCCTGGCAGCCTACAACTATAAACTGATTCACCAACCAGGCAAAAACATTTCCCACACCGATGCGTTGAGCCATACTCTCCTACCAGAACTAGGAACTGATCAGGCACCAACCACATCCACCCTACAGATTGAGACATTGTCAAACCTACCGATAACCGCAGTGGACATTGCAAGATTGATGGCAAAAGACAAAACCTTGTCACAAGTCTGAAACTGGGTAGGAAAAGGGTGGCCAGAAAACGAGACAGACGTTAATTTTAAATCTTTCAAGAATAGGCAAACTGAACTGTCATTATTAAAAAGTTGCATATTATGGGGGGACCAGGTGGTAATACCAGAACCGTTACAAGAACAAGTACTGAGCATGTTGCATGAAAGCCACCCAGGCATTGTACAAATGAAATCCCTGGCAAGGAGCTATGTATGGTGGCCAGGAATGGACAAGAATATTGGGAAATGGGTTGAAACCTGTGGGAAATGCCAAAAATCCTGACCTGCACCCCCTTCAGCACCTATACTAGATTGGGAAACACCGAGGGGCCCCTGGTCACGAATTCACATAGATTTCGCAGGTCCAACAAAAGGATATACATTTTTAATCGTAGTAGACGCTTACTCCAATTGGCTAGAGGTAATTATCATGAACTCGACCACCACAGAAGCAGTTATTAAACAACTATGGAAACTATTCACCACACATGGGTTACCAGACTTGCTCATCTCAGATAATGGCCCACAGTTTACTGCACTAACATTTGAAAAATTCCTCGCTGAACATGGCATAAGACATGCTTTGACAGCACTGGGCTGACCGGCTACAAACGGCAGGGTGGAACGCATGGTCCGATATACCAAAGAAACTTTAGACAAATTAGATTCAGGGGACATTCAGGAAAAAAATGAAAAAATGCTCACCATACAAGACATAACACCGAGCGCTACTACAAATAAAAGCCTGGCAGAATTACTAATGGGCAGAAAATTAAGATCACAATTAGATAGGTTATACCCAACATACACCAAAAACCAACTGACTCCTCCAGCAGATACTGCACATTCGAACCAAGAAACTTAGTATATGCAAAAAATCTCACCAGACACCCACTGTGGGTACCGGTGAAAATAACTCAAATAACAGGACCTCGGTCCTATAGACTAGAGACAGATGATGGAAGAATCTGGAGGGGACACATTGATCAGTTACGATCATGAACACTAGAACGCACCACTGACACACCCAAACACAAAGACCAACACACACACACACCAGAAACAGCACAAACACTACACAAAAATATTAATAGACCAACCAGAGAAGGGGGAGACCCCTTAAACACAAATCAGGGTGGAGGGGGAAACCCTCCGGCAGAACAAGAAACCCCACAAAATCAAAATATACACAATAAACAACATTCACAAATAAATTCAGACAAAAACAATGACCTACCCGCAGAAGTCTTTGGCGAAGAGGAGCAGGAGGCACAAGAAGACCTAGATGCCGCTCCGGAAGGGAGCAGCCAAGCCGACTCTACCAGCCCAAGTAGGCCGGGTGGGAGTGGCATGGCTGACTCCACCCTCCAGGAGGTTCCACAGAAAAGGACGGGAGAAACAGCGATCCTGTCCGAACCCGTTGAAGATGACGACACAACTAAACTGTGCAGGTCAACTAGGCAACCTAAAAGCCCTGCCTAATTAAGTGATGACGTAAGGTAGGACCATACTAAGAGGGGAGGGGTGTTCCATATTAACATACTTCAAATAGTCTATTCCTATTGGTCAAGAAATACTAGAAGCTCATTGGTTCCTGTCTCGACGCTGATTGGCCAATAATAGCTAACCCATGATTGGCCAACTCAGCGGCGGGAAAAACAAGTAGCCGTCATTGGCCACTAGCCGCAAGCAGCCTCTCTATAAAAAGAGCTGCCGTGGCTCCTGGTTCAAACGGACTTTCTGCACTAAATAAAAGAGCTGAAGTTATGCTGGTCTCTGGTCTCATTCTTCGCGAACACAACAAAGATAATTCTAATTACAACATTTAGAGCTCATTCCAAACAACAGGCAATCATTTATTCTCACTCCCTGCTTCTCTCTCAGTTTCTTTCTTTCACTCTTAGGAATGATTCTCATGAAGTAATTTTGTTCTTTAATGAACTCAGTAGCTACCCAACATCTCGTTAAACATCTTGTCCCTATGTTCTCCAGTGCATAGCATCTGGCAATAAAAGAGTGTTTCCCTCTCAGGATTTACTAATTCTTTTAAAACAATGTGACACTAACAAACTAACACTTGTTACAAAACTTCCTTGTTACAAAACCTTCTGGACAGAATCCAGAATTTCAGTGCTTAGAGCAGAGAAAGTGATTTGAGTCTCTCATTTCATTTTAGCTGTTCTGATTAGACCTTAGATGAGGGGTGCCCAAACTTGGCAACTTTAAGCCTTGTGGATTTCAATTCCCAGAATTTTCTAGCCAGCTTAAAGTTGCCAAGTTTGGAGACCTTTTCTTGGTTCTCTAAAATGATCTTCTCTGCCTTTTTGGATATGTGACAGACCCCAAAGCAAAATTCTACAAATCTTCATGGAAAAACTCTGTGTGATTGCTAAGAATTGAAAATGACTTGATGGTACAATATCTTCATCCTTGTCATCCTCATCATTTTTTGGGTTTGTGTTCAACTTGTTTTAGATTCAACTTGTAGTCTATCAAAACACCGACATCTTTCTCACAACTGGCAAGCTGTATCTCCTCTATCCTACACTAATTTTTCTACTCTTCCAAATCTGAACCATTGTTTCGGTAAAATACTTTCAATCTCTTATTTTAGAAAAACACATTATAGGTGAAATAAAGCATTGATTTATAAATATATATGGCTCTGCCATAGTTTTAATATGACTTCATTGTTTATAAGATTCTCCTATAACAAATGGAATCATATGCCCTAACTCTTATAGGATTTTACTCCTTTGGATCTGACCTACCTTCAATCTGAGTTAGAAAATCTTCTGTTCTGAGTTCTCTGATGCTAATGAAGTTCTCTATTTTTTTCTTCCACTTGATATTATGAACTCCAGGATAATACAATTATAAAGAGTCCAATTACCTTCACTTCAACCAATTAATCCCTGCTGATAAGGCCAGGATAACAGATACTGATTCCATATGATATTCTTGGCCTGATTTACACACACACACACACACACACACACACACACACACACACACACACGGAATTCCATGATTTCATTATGTAAAGCACAATACCTTTCCTTTTCTGATGAGTCTGTTCCTTTTGAATAAATTGTAGCCTTCCAAACAGTGTTTCAATCACATGTATTGTCTCACCAAACTTCTATGCCTATAACATATTTGTCCATCTGTGTTAGGATTTGAAACTCTCCCTATTTTTTCCATGCTGTGCACTTCAGTGCAGAAATATAGGAAATTGTGAATAGCATTTCCTAGCAGCTTTGCTGCTATAACTCTTTTCAAGTCATTCTGTCCTCTATTATGCATAGGTCTTCTGCCCTCATGCTTCTTCCTCATGCTCCATGCATTTTTGGCATGAGTCCTTGGCAGTATATTCAATTCTACACTTCTGTCACCTTCTTTCTTTGCTTTAACACCCTCCCGATGAAATTGGCAAGGCACTTGTCAGACATGACCTTCCCAGTTTGGGGATATAAATTATATTATTATAATATAATAATATAAGAAATATAATTTATTTATGCTGAATAAATTATATCTTCCTTAGGAGGAAGTAATAAAATACTAATAACTGCATATCTCATTGGTATGAATACCTTATCCTAGTCTTTTAATAACATAGTTTGTTTTTATTCTAATTAATTTAACTGAAAATTCACAAAAGGGTTCATAGAGGAACTGTAATTTTAAAGAGAGAATATAGAAAAAAAGAGAGTCCTCTCTTTGCTATTTGTGATAAGGTCACTGTCTCCCAAAACACAGTGAAATACTGTAACTAGAAGGAACAGTTTGCCCAGTAGACAAATTGTGCAGAGTAAAAATTTTATTTATTTATTTATTTTTGTTAATTTCTTACAAGATAATAGGTATAAGTAAAAACATAGTTATGAATAAACGGATACATATAAGAAAAATAAAAAAATAAAAAGAAACAATAGGACAGGGACGGTAGGCACATTGGTGCACTTATGCACCCCCCCCACACACAGACCTCGTAGGAAAGGGGTGAGGTTAATAGTAGAAAGTCTAAGGTTAAAGTTTTTGGGGTTTGGGGAAGAAACCACAGAGTCAGGTAGAGTATTCCAGGCATTGGCCACTCTGTTGCTGAAGTCGTATTTCCTGCAATCAAGTTTGGTGTGGTTAACCTTGAATTTGTATCTATTGTTTGCTCTTGTGTTGTTATGGTTGAAGCTGAAGTATTCATTGACAGGTAGGATATTGCAATGTATGCTTTTATAAACTATACTTAGATTGGACTGAAGGCAACGTAGTTCTAGTTTTCTAAGTCTAGAATTTCAAGTCTGGTGGCATAAGATATTCTGCAACAAGTAGAGGAGTGGAGAACTCTTCTTGTGAAATATTTCTGGACTTTCTCAACTGTGCTAATATCAGATACGTAATGTAGGTTCCAGAATGATGAGCTGTATTAGAATATTGGTCTGGCAAATGTTTTGTATACTCTAGTTATTAGCATAATTACCAGAGAAAAAGCTACGTAGGATTAGATTAACAACTCTTAATGCCTTTTTGGCTATGTAGTTACAGTGGGCTCTTGCACTTAGGTCATTAGAGATAAAGAAAATCCATTTATGATGACACAAAGATATTGAAAATTTGATGTGAAATTAGTCAAGTGGGACTTGCAGTCTGTAAAGTTGATTTCAAGTAGATTACAAGTAATAAGAAACCATCCAACTGATAAATAAATACATAAACGTTTATTGTTGATTTTGCAAGTTTGGCAGTAATGCATAATTAATAGTCATGGGTCTTGTCTATAATTTTTAAATAAGTAAGTGCATTGAAATTTAAATTTTAGTTGGTAAAAAAAATCATTTTTTAAAAATCAAAGTTACTTCTTTAAGGCCAATAAGTATGTACTATATTTGTTTGCTGCTTGTTACTTTCATAAATATACAAATATTTTGCTATAGTGTTTCATTCATCATAAAAATGTGTAAAAAAAAATCTAACATTCTTTCACTCCAACAATCTGGTGGTCTAATCTTAAATTTTCCTTGCAAGACTTGGAGATCCATACAACTTCTCATGGAATTTTTCCCCTTTTTTGCTACCACTAATTTTGATTAAAAGGGTAATATCAAATTAAATGATTTACAATTAAATTGTAAATCCAGTGGGGGGATGGATAGAAGAGTCAGTTTACATGAAAAGAGTGGATAGGGTTTTAAACTAAAATATTTAATCTAAAAAGGTTTCTGGTGGTGACATAATTCCTCTTTGCTCCACCCACATGTGGTGAGATACATCTACAAGTTAGACTAAAAAAAGAGTATCTTATGAAATCTTGCGAAGGCAAAATTTAGTATGACTTAATTTTGAAACCAGAAACAGCATAAAAATACAAATCTATGTGATCTTTTAAAAAGTGCTATAGCTCAATGATAATCCATGAATTTTATGAACACAAATTTCCAGAAATTCCAAATGTGGTATCTATATTGAACTAGATAATAGGTAGTACATATACATAAAACTATTTATTTTGTTATTTATTCAATTTTATATAACTGCCCATCTCAAATAACTCTAGGTAGTGAACATCATAACTATTAAAAAGTTACAGGATAGTACAAAATTAAATATATGTGGAAGCTGAGAATAAATGTCATCATATATGTTAATATAGCCAGGAAATGGGATCCTTCACACATTCAAGGGCTCAGACCCATAGTCAGATTTTCATAGCCTTACAAATGGGAAAGAGTGTCATCCTATGAAGGGAGAACAATCCAGAGGGCACGAACTACACAGAGAAGACATTACTCCTAGTCCTTATCATCCAACATTCCTTGCCTGATGCAAGTCATAGTATGCCAACCTGCCAAAGCAAACTGAATAGCAGAAACAACTGGGAAAAAACAGTTGCTCAGGTAACCCAGTCTCATGCTGTGAAGGGCTTTAAAAGTGACACTGAACACCTTGAATTGTACCCAGAAACACACTGGCAACCAATGCAGCTCACACATTCCCCCCTTTTTAACAATCCCAGCCCTTAAGTCCTCTTAACTTGTGAGCGTAGCTTCCAGGGTAAGCCTGTGCATTGGGTGTTGGCCTCTGGAGTAACACCTACAGGGGCCTGTTCCTCTTTGTCTCCTATTTGTGGAGGGACAGCTTCTGGAGTGTCACCAGAAGGGGAGACGTTCCACGTAGTCCTCCGGAACGTTACCTTCAAGGGATGGGTGAGGTCACTCTCCACTCTCCATAGGATAGGCACAGCCAATTTCACTCAGGATCAATGGATCCAAGGCTTAATTTCAGCTACCTTAACAGCAAGGGGAGAACACATAACAACAATATGTGCCATTTCCACTTTGGGCTTAACACCTCCCTTTTCCAGTCTTTGACCCAGACCTCCTGTCCCAGATGTATGTTATGCAGAGAGGTCACCAAAGTATGGGGTTTACAAGACAAAACATACTGTTGTAATCCCTGGACTACTGTATTAAGTGCTTGTAGCTGTTTCAATTTAACAGTGTCAGCCACATGTGTAGCACATGGGGCATTGGGGCGAAGCAGACCGGGGACCCTTCCATATAGCAATTCAAAAGGGGACACCAGTATGCCCTTCTGAGGGGCACACCACACTGCAACCAGAGCCAAAGGTAAAGTGTCTGGCCACGTAAGGTGGGTTTCCTGACAAATCTTAGTTAATTTTTCCTTAATAATCCTGTTTACTCTTTCTACTCTGCCCCCAGAAGGGGCGTAGAAGCTACAGTGGAGCTTCCAGGTGATACCCAACATAGTAGCTAGTTTCTGGGTGGCTTTATGGATAAATTCAGGACCACTGTCTGAATTTAATGGTAGGCCATACCGTGGAATTATAATCTGGAGCCTTGTGACCTCAGTTGCCTTTTTTGTCCTTGTTGGTATGCATTCAGGCCATCCAGTATAGGTGCATAAAATGACCAGCAAAGCTCTATATGGGCCAGATCATGGCATATCAGTAAAGTCAATCATAAGGGAATCAAATGGGTAATGTTCCCTAGGTTGTTGGCCAGGTGGTGGTTGAGGCCCTTGTCTGGATTATTGGTAGCACAAATTTCACATCTGGCACAGACATCAGCTGCAATGCTGTGTATTTTGTTAATGTAAACCTCTCTTTGTAAAGGACTTGCCAGCACAGTCTTCCCAAGGTGCAATTGCCTCAGCATCCCATGCCATATGTCCTGGGACAAAAACCCATTGGTCCAGCAGAATCCACCAATACCCTTCTTGTCCTGCCTCAAGTGCCTTGATCTGATTTAATTCCTCTGTGGAATATTGAGGTTTAACTTGTCCTTCTGGGACCCACACTGCTTGCATAGTCACAGTCTTTTGGGCTGCCTGCCCAACTACTTTCTGCTTTATCATTCTCCTTTTGTGTATCAGAGAATCCTCTTTGATGACCTCAACAGTGCATCACTGCTACCTTCTTGAGTGCCCACACACTATCCAGGAGGCGTAATATCTGGGGACCATACTTGATATCCTTTTCCCCAGCTGTAATAAGGCCTCTTTCCTTATACATTGCACCGTGAACTTGTACAGTGAGGAAGTCATATTTAGAGTCTGTATATATGTTGACACATTTACCTTTAGCAAGTTCCAAAGCTCTGTTCAGTGCATGTAATTTGGCCAACTGGGCACTTGTGCCAGTAGGGAGGGGCTTCGCTTCCCAGACATCATTTAAAGTGACTTCTGCATACCCTGCCCATCTGATTCCATATTGCACATAACTGGTGCCAGGAAGAGGCACATTACTCATATTGGAGCAGCTGGCATATGTTTCCTCAATAGTCTGAATACAATCATGTGTGGTTTCCAAGTCTAGTTCAGGTAGTAATGTAGCTGGATTTAATGAATTAGATTGTATGATGTTAATCTTCGGGTTATGAGTTATTAAACCTTGATATTTCAGCATTCGTGGGTTGATGTGCCACAAATGGCCTTTTGTTTCCAAGACAGCTCTAAGGGCATAGGGAGTGTAAATGTCTAGTTCCTGACCAAAAGTTAATTTTCTTGCTTCCTGTGTTAAAAGTGCAGTCCCAGCAACAGCATTGAGACAAGCAGGCCATCCCTTTGCTACACTGTCCAGGTGCTTGGAGAGATAAGCCACAGGATGATGCCATGTTCCCATTCTCACATTTTGTTTTGTATCCAGAAACAACTGAAATGGTTTTTCCAAATCAAGGAGACCTAAACTAGGGGCATTTAGCAGGGCTTCCTTGAGCACCTTGAAGCTTTTGACTTCCTGTGCATTCCACCGCAGTGGTTCTTTATCGTGTCCTCTGGTGGCTTCATACAGAGGCCTGGCTATCAGACTAAAGTTAGGGATCCATATATGACAAAATCCAGCGGCACCTAGAAAACCTCTAAATTCTCTCCTATTCTTATGTATGGGGAGCTGACATATGGCTTCCTTGTGTTCATGCCCTAAGGTTTGTTTCCCCTGCTCTATCTCATAACCCAGATATCTGACCCTTTCTGAGACCAGTTGTGCCTTTTTCTTGGATGCCTTACACCCCAGGTCTTGCAGGAGGAGCAGCAACTTGTAGTTATTCTGCCAACAGTCATCTTTCGTCTGTCCCGTAACTAACAAATCATCGACATACTGCAGTAACACATCCGGAGATGGGGTAGTCAGGGCCTCTAAATCCTTCACTAAAGCAGTCCGAAATAGGGTGGGTGAGTTCTTGAATCCCTGGGGTAATCGTGTCCAGGTATACTGCTGTTTTCAGCCAGTCAAGGGGCTCTCCCATTCAAATGCAAATAAATAGTGACTCTTTTCATGTACTGGAATTGTGAAGAAGGCGTCCTTTAGGTCAATGACAGAGAACCACTTAGCGATCTGGGGGATCAATCCCAGTATGACATAGGGGTTTGGCATCACTGGGTCTATTGTTCCTGAAGCCTGATTAACGACCCTGAGATCCTGGACCAGCCTAAATTTACCCTCTCCTAATACTCCAATAGATAATATTGGAGTATTCCACTTTGATTCTGTAGGAACCAAAATGTGATGTGTCAAATAGAGGTCTATTACTTCCTGAACAGCTTGGACAACGTGGCTTGGCTAAGCATGCTGCCGAATATGAATGGGTACTTTCACTGGGAGTTCTCCCACTATAATTGGAGAGTGGTGGCTTGTGAAGCCTGGGGGTGGTGGTGGTTATCTTCTGCCCACAACTGTGGCATGTCCAAGTCTCTCCATTCTTCAGCATGCCCCACCTCTAGAGCTATCATCAGTCTCCACTCTTATTGAGGCACCTCCATCTTAACTGTCCCATATCTCAGTTTCATTGTACCATCTTCTTCGAAAGAGATTTGGGCTCAGAGTTTACATAACAAATCTCTTCTTTGCAGCAGGATGGGGCAGTCTGGCACATATATGAATTGGTGGGATATGGTTTGCCCTTTTGTGGTGCCAGAAGGGTTCCAGAAATGGTTGTTGCAAAATACTTCCCATTGCCCCCTGTATGTTAATGGAGTAAGGCGAGGGTTTTGTTAGGGGTTGGGTTAGGACTGACTGAGTGGCTCCAGTGTCAACAAGGAAGGTGACGGGTTTGCCTCTTACATTTAGAGTGACCACAGGTTCTGGGAGGCAGGCTGAACCAGGTCGGTTTCAATCCCACTCCTCCATTTTTGCCAGGCCTATGAGGGGGGTTGTCGGAAAACCTTCTCTTTGTCCCCTTCCTCCCCGGCTTCCCCTCAGAACCCCTCAGTGGTCTTTCATAAAGTTGTCTCTCCTTCTGACCAAACGCTCATCCTTATTTCATTCAGGGCATTCCCCCTTCAAGTGGCCTTCCTTTTTACACATAGAACACTGGTTGCATCCCAACCCTGGTCTGTCCCCCCTTCCTCTGCTGCCTCCTCTTTCCCTTGAAGTCCACATCATTGCTGCAGCCATCAATTCTGCTTTCTGCTGCATCTTCTGGTCCTTCTTCCTCTCTTCTTCCTTCTCCCTATTCACAAATACCTTTCGGGCCACTTCCATAAGTTCACTCATAGACTTTCCTAATGCTCCCTCAAGACTTTGCAACTTTCGACGTATATCGGGAGCACTTTGGGAAATGAATGCCATAGCAAGCATTTGGGCATTTATGGGTTCAGTGGGATCTATGGAAGTATACAGTTGAAAGGCTTCAATGAGGTGGGCATAAAATGCTTCCGGACTCTTGGTGGCCTCTTGCAACACCAAGGAAGGCTTGGACATGTTAATTGAGGGTTTCCTGCTGCTCAGATTGCCCGCACCACCAATTTCTGATAGTCTTGGATATGTCTCAAATGCTCGTAAGGACTCCACTTAGGATTCTTGGAGGGAAAATTCACCTCAACATGTTCCTCAAGGCTTCCTCCTGGCATAACATCAGGTTTCAGGATCTTGGTCACTGCAGTCCTTATCTTTTTCCTCTCTTCTGGGTTAAACAAGGTTCCCGTGAGTTGTAGAAGATCCATCCATGTTGGGTTACGTATATCTACAATAGTTTTTACCAGATCCACCACTTCAGTTGGTTTTTCACTAAAGGGACCATAATGGAGTTTCCAATTAAGTAAATTGGAGATAGTAAAGGGCACATGCTGGAATAAGGGAACAGTAGTAGTAATGGAGTGATCGTCCTTGTCTACTACTAATTGATCAACCTGCCTAAGGGGGGCAGTTAAGGACATCTGTTCAGTCTTTGCCCTTGTTCTGGCTGCTACTGGTTCTTCTGCTTCCTCCTCATCAGCAGGTGACCCCTCTTCTGCCCCCTGTGTCTCCTCCTAGGGTCTATCTGCAGACTTGCACTTCTAGGTGAAGTCCAGCCTGGACTGATAGGTCCAGTGTGTCTAGGGGGTTCTGGTGGAGGCTCAATCTCCGAGCCCTCTTAGCATGGAGGATAGCTGATCTAACCACCACATTGATCCTGAGGATCCCGAGGACACTTCTTCTGTGGAGGCTCTTCTCAATCTCTGGGAGGGTACATAAGGCAGCGGTTGCAGCAGTTCTTCTGGGCATCTTTGTAGGACTGGGACAGTCTTCTTGATTTTAGGATGTGGCAGGATATGTGATATTAGGAGCCTACATTATTGTACCTTGCATTTTTAAAGCCAAGGTGGAAGATGGCATAATAAATCAAGCCAGACATCAATGTAGGGAGCCTGGTCTGGGGGTCCTAACATGGGGTGGAACACTATCTGATGCACCCTAACTGCTATTGAGGGATCTAAAATGCCCTTATCGGGCCAACCTACTCCAAAAGTTGGCCATTCCTCACAAAAGACCCGCAATTTATACCTACTCTATGTAAGACCATAGTCCTGGGATGCATATGCTATTTGAATAGCATATCTATCTTAAATGCTTTAACATACATCCCAACAGGGTGAGGGGCATACTTGCTCCATCTCCCATGAGCCTCCCAGGGCACCAGACAAGACAATTAGGAAAGGGGTTACAAGAAGAAGGTAAAGGGGTCTTTCTTCTCGGGACAACACCAAGGATTCTTCCACTAACTCACATCCAACCCAGGGATCCGGGTGCATACAGTCTCCGATGGGAACTGTGAATGTCTTTCACTTTTTAGTGGCTGGACACTCAAAGCCACCAATGGGAACCACAGTAGCCTTTCACCTCAACCACTTCCAACAATCCTCCTACCTTTGCTTAAAGAGAGGGTGATTAGTCCTCTCCTCTGTCCCTGTTTACAGGGAGGGATAGCTTCCAATACTCAATACTTGCCTTCTGGCAAGCTCTTCTCCACCGGCTGGCTGGAAAAGGTCCTGGTCTCCATACCCTTCACCAGTGGTTCTTGGAGGTGTTAACCACCACCGGCGGAACCCTGCATTACCGGGAAATCCCTCAGATTCAAAGGTCTGATGGCATCTAGGAAGTTCCCTTCAACTCACCAAGCACCGGCACTGGGGTGAACCTTCCACGAAGCCTCAGGGCTCCTTTAGTCCTGCCATGGTTGCCAGAAATGTTGCAGCAGATCCTGCTTCCAATTCAAGACAGAAGACCACGAAGGGTTGGAGAACACAGATTTATTTGCGCAAAATGGTTCAGAACATTAACATGACAAATTCTGAACCCTGGGCTACTCCCGAGGAGTCACTTTTATTTAGCACACAGCCCCAGCTTCAGCCGGGGCATTTTCTCTTATCTAGCTATACCATATCATAAGTACCATGAGAAAGGAGAAGTAAGTTAGAGTTGGTCATCTTGCACAATTCCTCATATATGGTAGTATATTACACTATCTGTCACTTTCCATACCCATCCTCGCCATACAGTTTGTTACAGGAAAATAGTACAAAGGTCAATATGTTTATATTCATATTCAGAAAGTTCTCTATACTATTCCAAAGCTTGCACCATAGGGATTAAGCAACTTCTGCTAATAAGATTTGCAGTTTAAGCAAACTAACTTCTGCTAATAATATTAATACTTTTCTGGTATTTTTCCATACTGCTTCAATTGCATGGGTCAAGAATCTGACACTAGTTATTTGCCCCGCAGCTGCATTTTGTGCCAATTAAGTTTCCAAATGCTTTACAAGAGCAGCCTCATGTACACCGTGGCTGCAATAAGAGGTCACTGGAGCATGAATTACTCTGAGTAGAGCCTCACAGCCCATGAATGAAAAAAACTGGTGCAGAACCTGAAGATGTGCAAAGTTTATCCTAGCCACAGTTTGTCACCATTTTATTCACCAAAGTGAATGAGAAAAGACAAACTTGGATTAGGTGGATGAACAGAAATGGAAAGCAAAGCAAAAAAATAAATAAATGAAAGTTTTGTGGGTAAGGATCCTAAAATATCCTTACCCACAGTGCAGCCTTCCATTTACCTGGGATTTCAATGTAGCCTATAATCTCTACACATCATAGTTTAAAAAATATGGACATTTATATTCATTGAGAAATTATGGGAATTTTTAAAACTATACATTAGGGTACCAGGTTGGGGAAGGCAGTGGTAGCTTTAGTCAGCTTCCTTAGCAAGTGAGGTAGTTTTTAGTCTCTACTATCTTTTAATTCAGTTGCCATGACTTCTTTTAATTGCTGTGTTTTATTCTTCAGTGTGTCTGGAGTGCAGATGGCATTTGAAGAACAGAAGACATCGTCACAATTAAGAGGCAGAAACATGAAATGAGGTCAGCTTTATCTGCAAAAGATTAAATGCAATCACTGGAATAAGAGTCAGGCAACCTTGACCCTTAAACTATGGAAAGTAATAAATCACTACTGTAAGAAAGAGGTACCATTAAATTGTCTGATTGCAAAGGGGCATTAATTCATTCAATTAGTAACGATGAAACAATCAGCAAAGCAAAGTGATCGACATATGCTTCAGGAAAATGGTGGCTTTTAATTAATCACCAAAGATTTGTTGCATAAATTATTCCATTACTTGACTCTGAGCACTTCATGTTTCAGTTAAATCACATGAAAGCAGATGAGAAAGAGCCATGAATGTGTTGATGGAAAATTGCTTCCTGATGGTGTATTGCAGGGGTATCAAACTCGATTGCATTGAAGGCCACATCAGGGTTGTATTTGATCTTGGGAGGGGCAGGTGGGCATGGATGGGGTGGGCATGGCCAGCTCAATGTCACTCATGTTGGGGGCACCTGTGGTGGCCTGGGTGGGACTGGGGGAAGCCATTGTTTCCACCAGAGGAAGGTGAGTCTAGGAAGAGCACCAAACCCTTTTCCTCCAGCCTCGACATCTCTCTCAGACTACATGTAGAATCCCCAAACAATGGCACAGGCTATCCAGAGCTCCAGGCAATGAAGGGCAAGTGCCCAGCCTGGCCCTCTAGTTCCCAGGGCCCCAGGAACCCACACTCCAGTCCCATTTCCCTGAGGGGGTCCTTGACTGCGCTTACCTCCATGGCTGCTGCTGTTGCTGTTCTCACTTTTCTTGGCCAGGTTGCTCAAAGTGTGTGCAAAAGGGCAAAGTGTGTGGGTCAGAGGGAGGCCCACTCCATCTCCATGCAAGGAGACCTGGCTGTAGCCAAAGCATTCTCAGCAATAGGATAGGAGACCACCACCCCTGGTCAGAAGGAAGGGACAAAAGGATGGCAAAAGGATAGCAGGGCTGATGGTGACCAAGTACTAAACATACAAACCTTCCTTTCTTCCTTTTCTTCTTTTTCCTTCCCTCTTCATTCTACTTTCTTCTTTCTTCTACTCTTTCCTTTTTCCTTCCTAGCTCTCTTCCCATCTACCCTTCTTTTTCTTTGTCTTTGTCTTTCCTTTTTCCCTTTCTCCTTACTTGCCCCTTCTTGGATGCTCAAATGCAAAAGGGAAAACATTTTCCCTTTTGTTTTGTTTTGCTTTTAGTTTGCTTTGCTTGTTATCATATGGCACAGAGCTCAATTTTATGTACTATATATACATCAAATATACTTTCTGGATTCTGGGAATATGATGGCTTCCCAAACCTACAAGGGCCTAGGGTGGGTGGGCCAACAGAGTCACAACAGAATCCAAACCTACATGTATGTAATGTTTCCTTCCTGTTCAAATAGCTGGGTGCAGAAAGCTTTAACTGGGAAGATTAACTTCAAACAATGTTTTTACTGGTCGTCCTTGATTTACAAAGGCAATAACTTCCAGAATCATCATTGCTATGCATTTATTTATTTATTTGTCAATAGCTTACAAGATAATAGATATAAGTACAAACATGAGTAAGAATACAGGAAATAGGTATGAATAAATGGGGACAATAGGACAGGGACGGTTGGTGCACTTACACTATGTTATGCATTATGGTCATAAATTATGACATTATGTGACTGCATATTGCAACCCTGGAAATCGTTGCTTGGCAGTCCCAGTTGGTATTGTAATTCTAAGACCATACAGGTTATGAAAGCAGGGACCTTGTTCCGTTTGGGTAATAAGGTACACGAGACCGATATTCCAACAAATAATAATACTATTCTAAAGGAGAAGGATTTTACACAGCGGATGGAGAAAGAATTGGTTTTTTTCTTTAGAGAAAATAAAAAGGAAGATACTTCAATTCAGAACATATGGGACACAATGAAGGCATATGCTAGAGGCTTGATAATAGACTACACAAGGAAAAGGAACATTAGGAAAAGGCAAGCCATGGAAGCCTTAGAAGATGAGTATAAAAGACTCGAAAAAGAATTACTGAAAATGCCACAGAAAAAATACATTAAGCTAAAGGCTAGGTCACACTGGCCGATGGATACAAAACATATGCAAAAAGGACACAGCGGACGAACAAAATTTCGGGGGTGGCTCCATCCGTTGTTATCCGCTCTCAAAAGTGCCCCAAATTTGCATAAACAGAATGGAAAACAATGGAAAGGAATGGACGGGGGTAGTACATAGCGAGGATGATCAGTGGATGTTTGTAGGAAGCCTAGCGGATGGAAGTGGATGACACATCCGAAGGGCTTCCGGGGGAGAATAGCGAAGCGGACGCATAGCGGAAGGAGCGGATGTGTAGCGGATGAGGCGGATGCATCATGGATGCCTATAGGATGCATAGCGGATGCATAGTGGATGCATAGCGGATGCATAGCGGATGCAAAGTGGTCACTGTGCATGCGAGGAGGATGAATTGCATCACCTCCGTGGATATAAAAGGATGCAGCTCACAAGCATTCAGCATTCAGAGGAAAGACCTGCTGCCAGAGACATCTTGAAAGAACACCATGGTTCAACAGTCAGGGAAGAAGAGAAAGCCTGTGCCTACTCCTGCCAGCCCTGGCAAGAAGGACAGAACCACCATCCCACCCCCTGACTCTGAAGCTGCTGGTGCTTCTGCTGCTCCTGGTGGTGCTCCTGGTGTTGCTGCTGCTGGTGCTTCTCCTGCTGGTGCTTCTCCTGCTGCTGGTGCTGCTGGTGCTTCTCCTGCTGCTGGTGGTGGTGGTGCTGCTGGTGCTGATGGTGCTTCTCCTGCTGTTGCTGCTGGTGCTGCTGGTGCTTCTCCTGCTGGTGCTGCTGTAATGGACCAGCCCCAAGGCCCTCAAAGCCCTGCTGCTGAAGGCCCTGAAGGCCCTGCCAGAGGGAGGAAGAGGCAAGGCAAGGAGAAGGGAGAGAGGAAACAGTACTCCATTTCCGAGGACCATGAGGAGGAGGTGCTGGAATGGTTGAGGGAGAACAAGTACCTGTGGAGAAAGGGCCACAGGCTCTATTGTGACACCAAGAGGAAGCAGGCAGCGTGGAGAGAAAAGGCAGAGAGCCTGGGCTACACTGCAGATGTATTCCTGGGATGGTGGAAGCACATACACACCGGGTATGGCAAGCTGCACCTGAAGAAATCTGGCCAGGCCGCTGTCAAGCTCACTGACCGGGAGATGTACATCATGGCCAAGTGCAGCTTCCTGGAGGGTGAGATCCACCACTGAGGAGCAGCCCCTCTGTCAACCCTCTCCCTCAGACAGCCCACAGAGAGCCACTCCTCTTCCAGCCAGGAGACAGCTACCATATCCAGGCAGGTGTCTTTGGAGGGCCCCACGAGAGAGACCCCCCTGACAGCTGCACTGCCCATGCCAGAGGATGTGGAGGATCCCCTGTCTCAGATGGAGCAAGAAGAAGAAGCAGCCAGAGGCCAACCCACACCCACACCCAGCTCCACCTCCACAGAAAGCAGGCAGAGAGGCAGACTGGAGGGTCAGAGCGACACTGTCCTGCTGGAGATCAGGGACAGGACATCAAGACTAACACAGATCTTCTCTTTCAGCTGGTCCACAGTGATATGCCATCCTCTAACCGCAAGCCCTTCATCACGTACGTGAGCCAGATCCTCATGGACCTGCCCGAGGCCCAGTACCAGGTGATGAAGGAGAAAATCACAGCACTGTTGCACCTCCCTCTAGGCCCAGCTGAACCTGCTCCACCCACTCCAGGTCTGCTCCTCCACCCCAGGCGATGTCACAGCCCCTCCATGGCTTTCAACAGCCCCTCACCTACCAAGGCTACAAGTACCAGGACTTCCCACACCAGAGGCATCCCTTCCCAGTCCAGGCCCAGGTTCATCGCACGACACAGACGCCTCACCTGACCCAGCTGCACACCAGACAGCCCCACTACACTCCTCCTTCCTCCACCCCACAGCCAAGCCCCTCAACGGACAATCTGTCTTCAGTATTGGGTCTGACATCTCAAGTCCCTGATGAGGGGCCTCTCAACCTCACAGGACTGAGTCAGCTCTCTGAGAGCTTCCTGAACACACCATCCCCTGTTGTACTCTCGGGGGCCAGGCACCCCAATGGTGCCTCAGACCAGCACTCCAGCAACAGCTACCTCCACAGTCCCTGCCCACTCGACAGCTGAGACCATGGACATGCCTCAGAGTGACTGAGAATAGTGCCAGAGACTGAGTTGTTACCTGTTCACCTTATCTTTGCTTAAAGACACTTTACTTCGGTAATTTTGCTTTTTTAATAAAGTCATACAGTTTACTTAAGACATTTGTTAATAAAGGTTATCTTTGCTTCACACACTTGGTTCATTTTATTTACTTAATAAAGTGTTGGTGAAAACTTTGAAAAAAGGGTTAAACCTTTGCATGCTTGTGGGATAGGTAAGGATAGTTGTGAGATGGGTAAGAATAGATGTGGGATGGGTAAGGATAGTTGTGAGATGGGTAAGGATAGTTGTGAGATGGGTAAGGATAGTTGTGGGATAGATAAACCTCCTGTGGAAGCATAGTGGGACTGTATGGTCCATCCTCCCAGCTGCCCACACATATAGCCCTTTATTATCAATAACAATTTATTCATTGATCAACACATTTCAAAATAAATAAAACTCTTTATTAATGCCCTATTCATTGTAAGGCCACTCAACATGCATGGCACAATCTCATCAGTGTGATGAGACAGGCTCAAGGAAGCATCCATTAAGCATCTACCATCCTGTCTTGCCACTCCACTGCTCCAGCTGGGGAGTTGCACCAGTGTTTCAGGAGGTTGCTCTGCTTCTTCCCTTCACATGAAGGTCTGTTGGGATCTTGTACATCCACAGTGTCTATCAGGTTACGTCCTTGCCTCCATTCACCAGGCTCCATGTCCCCATTCCCTTGTTGACGGTCCAGAAGCCTGTTCTGCAACACTGGGTAGTGGACGCGAATGAGATTGTGCAGAATGCAGCAAGCTTCCATGATGCTCCTCACAGTTCCTGGGTGATGCTGCATGGTGGTGAGAAGTACCTGGAACCTGTTGGCCAGGATGCTAAAGGCGTTCTCCATCACCTGTCTTGCCCTGGACAGCCTGTAATTGAAGATCCTCTCTTCACGGGTAAGGCATCTGGAAGTGTAGGGCTTCATAGGTTCTGAGGGAGAAGGCGTCATCCCCCACGATGAAGTAGGGCACATCTTGTGTGTCATTGGGCATGGGGTCTGGATCTGGGAAGCCCATGATGAGGTTGCATTCCAGTCCCTCCTTGAGGTCACTGGCGTTGTATACCTGGGCATCTGAAGATGACCCGTTGCCTGAAGCATCGTTGTACATGAACTTGTAGTCAGCATCAACCATGGCGTAGTCAGCATCAACCATGGCAAAGAGGATGAGACTGACGAAGCCCTTTTAGTTGTGATAAGAGGACCCTGAGTTGGCTGGAGTTTGCAGGCCACATGCTTCCCATCTGTGGAAAGTTCCACCTCTGATACCACTGTTTTGCAACTTTCTTCCAGCCTTCTTCAGTGGTGGGGCACTGGAGGAGCTCCTCCACGTATTCTTCGATGATGGCCTGCACCACTTCTCTGACCACAATGCCGATAGTGCTGTGTGGCACCCTCCAGGCATACTGCATGTTTCTGTATGTGGTTCCAGAGGCCAGGTGGTGCAGAATCAGTGCCACCTTCAGTCCAGGGTCCAGTCTGGGACGGAAGTTGGTGCTTAGCTTAAAACTGGGTTTAAAACTGGATACAATTAAACATAAAATGAGTTTAATAGAGAAAGAAAAATTAGCACAGAAAATTAGAAGTGCGAAACAGAATTATTTTGAGGATGCAAACAAACCAGGTGGATGGTTAGCATACAAATTGAGAAAGGAAAAAGAATCAAGGAAAATACCGCAATTAATAGATGATCAAGGTCAAGTTTACTATGGTAATAAAGAGAAGAAGGAAATCATTCAAGACTTTTATGGGAAATTATATGAGCAAGAGAATATTGATGAGCAAAGAGTTAAACAGTATTTACAGAATGCTAAACTACCTAAGATACCTAAAGAGGCTGAAAAATGTTAGAAAGCAGTATAACCATGATGGAGTTAACCGAAGCACTTAAAAAACAAAATAATGGGAAGGCACCAGGCCCAGGTGGACTTCTGGCAGAATTCTATAAAACATTGCAAGAATCACTGAACCTTCCATTGCTAGAAGTCATTAATGAAGTTATGCTAAAGAAGAAGATACCTAAAACATGGTCAGAAGCCTACATTACACTTATTCCAAAAGAAGAGACTGATCCATTACAAATTAAGAATTATAGAGCCATTTCTTTATTAAATGCAGATTATAAAATCTTCGCTTCAATATTGGCAGAGAGACTCAAAAAATATTGAAATAATTTTATTCATTCTGACCAAAATGGATTTCTGCCAAAGAGACAAATTAAAGATAATATGAGAGTAATATTGGACACTTTGGAATATTATGAGGCTCACTCCAAAAAACAAATGGCTTTGATATTTTTAGATGCACAAAAGTCATTTGATAATATGAACTGGAGATTCATGTTATTATTATTGGAACAGATGGGCTTCGCCAGAAAATGTATTCAAGCAATACAAGCCATATATTATAAGCAAACGACAAAGGTAATGATAGAGGGAGAATTAACAGACTCTATCAATATAAGAAAAGGTACAAGACAAGGTTGCCCACCATCACCTTTGCTATTCATATTAACTTTGGAAGTGTTAAATAGAAACATTATAGATGAAAAGAGTACAAAAGGAATCAAAATTAAAAAGGAAGAATTTAAATTGCAAGCTTTTGTGGATAACTTGGCCTTTATTTTAGAAGACCCTCTAGAAACAGCACCAAAACTATTAGAAAAGATAGAGGCATATGGCAAGGTGGCTGGCTTGAAAATAAACAAAGATAAGACAAAGATTTTGACAAAGAATATGCTACTAAGACAAAAAGAAGAATTGGCAGATGTATTGAAAATTCAGCCTTCAAGATCTTCTACTATCGCTTTGCATCTTTCGACTGTCATAAGTAATGGGGGGGAGGAGGAGGGGAGTCTGGGAAGCGAGCTAGAGGTGTTAAATTCTACTGTTGTATAAAATGAGGAGGAGGGAGCTTACATTCAGGTTTAAGTTTCTATTTCTCGCTTAGCTTTCTTTTCTCTGCACAGCTGCAACCCTTTATCAAAATATGCCAAGGTCAATGTACAGGCCTCATCACCACCTGAAGATGTCCACATGATCATATTCACAACTTCTAATTGGAAGATTCAGTTGAACTATTGGGGGTGGGAACATTTCCATCACTTTGTATATGTGGTTCACGTGTCTAATTTCTCAGATTCAGAATTCTATGGTTGCTATCACTTCATTTTCAGTAAAAGATATCTTTTCTCTAATTTAAAGAGTTAAAGCATTTCTTTCTTGAATTTTGAATGGAGCACCAGCTGACACATATGGCAAGGTGGCAGGCTTGAAAATAAACAGAGATAAGACAAAGATTTTGACAAAGAATATGCTACTAAGACAAAAAGAAGAATTGGCAGATGTATTGAAAATTCAAGTCAAGAATAAGGTTAAGTATTTTGGGATACATTTGACAGCAAGATGTAGTACACTAAAAGAGAACAATTACACTAAACTTAAACAACAAATAGCATTAGATTTGATGAAGTGGGAGAACTTACAATTGTCACTAATAGGGAGAATTTCAACAATCAAAATGAATATTTTACCCAGAATTCTATACTTGTTTCAAACAATACCAATTAGGCTTGGAAAGGACTACTTTGAAGATTTAAACAAAATTGTGTTGAAATGTATATGGCAAGGTAAGAAAGCGAGAATAAAGTTAAAAATCGTACAAGATGCTAGAATTAGAGGAGGATTTGGTCTGCCTAATTGGGAGTTGGACTACCAAGCTACAAACTTGACATGGGTTAAGGAATGGATAACATTAAGAAATACTAGATTGTTGGCATTAGAAGGAAATGATTTGTTGTGGTGGTGGCATGCCTTGTTATGGTATAAAGGAACTAAAATACAGGGTTATATTAGAAGACATCATATACGGGAGTCTCTGTGGTTAAATTGGGAGAAGATTAAAAGACAATGTTATTTGAAAATTCCAGTCTGGTTATCGACTATTGAAGCATTTTCTTTTCCTATAACATATAAGAAGGAACAAACAGTTAGATATGGGGAAATTTTAAATGAAAAGGGTGAACTTAAATCGATGCAAAAATTAGAGGAACAAGGTATAAAGATGAATTAGTTTTCTTATGCGCAAATATATACAAGGTATGAAAAAGATTTTAAAACAGAAGGTTTCTATAATAAATTGACTGATTTAGATAAGATTTTGACAGGTACTGATGAAAAGGTGATTAAAAAACTGTATGGATATTTATTAGAAATTAAACTAGAAGAAGAACAAGTTAAAGAAACTATGTTTGCTTGGGGGAAGAATTTTGGATATGGGATTGATCTAGAGAAATGGCAATAATTGTGGTCTCAAAATTATAAAATGACAATGTCAACAGCATTTAAAGAAAATTTGTATAAGATGTTTTACAGGTGGCATTTCCCCCCAACAAGAATAGCAAGAATGTTCAAGAATAAATCTGAAAGATGTTGGAAATGTCATCAGATACCTGGCTCATATTACCATATGTGGTGGACTTGTGCGGGTGCAAAAAAATATTGGACTAAAATCCACACCTGTTTGGAAAAAATGACTAAAAAGCATATAGATTTAAAACCAGAGATATTTTTATTGGGAATTCTACCTCATACATACAGCAAAGATTTAAAATATTTGACTGTAAATGTATTAAGAGCAGCTTGGATTGTATTTGCTAAAAATTGGAAAAATGAGAAAATACCATTATTTTTTATCAAGAAATTATCAAGAAAATACTGGAATGTGCTGAAATGAGTAGATTGACATTTGAAATTAGAGAACAAGAGGATAAACAATTTTACAAAATTTGGGATCTTTTCTATCAATGGCTAGATAACAAAATATAATAATAGAATATGTAGAATTTTAGAAAATAATGAATATATAAATATGTATTTCTTTTCTTTTTTTATTATTATATATATATAATGTTTTTAGGATAGATTTGGGAGGACTATATGAATTGTTATAAAATAAGCCAGGTAAAGTATAGCTATTTCACAAAGTATGAATGAACAAAATTACAGTCAAATGATTAATAATAATACTAATGATATTCAATTTTTGATTGATAATATGAGTTATTATGTAATGTAACTGTAATTGAGACTATGAAATCGAAGCAGAAAAAATTTGTTAACCAACCGATACACTACTTGTATATTTATAGAAGAAAGTTGGATGTTTTTTTGTTTTGTTTGTTTTTGTCTTTAAAAATCAATAAAACTTAACCCCCCCCCCCAAAAAAAAAGAATATTTCATTCATTCATATCTAGGATGTCTTATTTTTGTGTTCCCTTTATTTTTTTGAGCAGTGTCTTTGAGGGAGGGGGCAGTACCCCAATCTTTTAAAGAGACTGTGGTTCATTTCCTTCTTAAGAAGGTATCACTGTATTCCACCCTGAGGGACAATTTGGGAGCAAGGGGGTTGAGAAGGTGATTATGATGTAACTCCAGATGAAACAGATTATCTAGACACTTTTCCATCAGGAATCAGATTTGAATATGGGAAGGAAACAGCATCTGTCATACTTCTTGGTGATCTCCAGAAGAGAAGCAGTGTGCTCTATTTGATATATTGATGGCTTTCAATAACATGGTCAATGGTATCCCTCTGGGAGAATTTCAGTACCTTCAGTCCCAGTTTTGTGGAATCCTGCATGGACCTCAAGAAAAAGGGCCCTCTCTGTGCTGGCTGTCTCCCTGTGGAATATCATTCCCCACAGATAAGATTCATCCCCATGCTGATATTTTTCCAAAAGGCCCTGAAGATACGATACTTCCTGTGTATCTGGGGATCTCAGCTGATACTTTGGTTTGTATTTGACACTGCCATGTGGGAGATTAAAATTTAGATTGTGGATTATTAATGTTGCAAGCCACTTAGAATCACCATGTGTGAGTTCAGCAGTCATATAAATTCATTTGATAAATGAATATTTCAATCCCAGAAAAACATTTGAAGCTGTACTTTTTTATTGCAAACATTATCAATACTTGCAACTGATAATCCATTTAAACAATGGCAGAAGGATATTTCTAAGTTTATATGGCAAGGGAAAAAACCAAGATTTAGATATAAGTCATTGCAAAATGCTAAGGAAAGTGGAGGTTTGGGTTTACCAGACTTGAAATTGTATTTAAAGCCAATGTCACACTGCACCAATGGATGGAAAGTGGATGTAAAACAGAGAAAAACGCTTGCCATCCATTGGTTAACGCGATGCATCCGTTCTGTACTCACTGCGTGCGTGATTCATACGTTCTATCCGTCTTGCATCCGTCTACTGAGATTTCATCCACTCAAAAAGTTTTGAGCTGCACAAAACTTTTTGAGCGGATGCACATTCCGCCGCATCCATTCTACATCCGCTACACATACGGGAAACAAATGTTCTATATCTGTAACACATCCGCCGCATCCGCTCAGTATCCGCTACACATCCGCGCAACTCATATCCACTCCAGCAGAAAACAGAAAGAGGGAGGAAGCGAAACGGATGCGGAACGGACGCGCAGCGTTAGTAGCACGGACATAGAAAGGATGAAAGTGGATGCAGCTCGCATATAAAGCATTAAAACGGAAAAAACGTTTGCATAGGGGACGTATCTTGGATATTTAGGATGTCTGGAGGATGTCTAGAGGATGCAGAAGGACACCTAGTGGAGAACCGATATTTCCTATAAAAAGGGGGAGGAAATCACCTGGATCTCACTTTCAGTCCAGCAGCCCGGCGGTGCAGACCTCTGCAGCCTTGCTCTTGCTCTTGCTTTTCTACATCATCAAGTCATCTCCACCATGGATTGTCGCACACTCCTTTTGGTAGCCGCCATCATTCTACAGCAGTGCGAAGCCCTCTTCAGGCTCTTTTGCCTGTTCTACACAAGGAAAAGGAGACGTTCAAGAAGTGTGTGGGTACGAAGATGGATCATGAGAAGAGTGGAGTATGGACTGTATGACAAGCTGATGGTGGAGCTGAGGAACGAAGACACTCGTTCATTCCAGCACTTCATAAGGATGCCACCAGCCATGTTTGACAAAGTTGTGGAGCAGCTGAGACCCAAGTTGACCAAGGCAAACACCAACTTCCGGCCCAGCCTGGACCCTGGGCTCAAGGTGGCACTGACTCTGCACCACCTGGCCTCCGGGACCATGTACAGGAACATGCAGGATGCCTGGAGGGTGCCACACAACACCATCAGCATTGTGGTCAGAGAAGTGGTGCAGGCCATCATTGAAGAATATCTGGAGGAGCTCCTCCAGTGCCCCTCCACTGAAGAAGGCTGGAAGAAAGTTGCAGAAGAGTGGTATCACAAGTGGAACTTCCCCCACACCGTTGGAGCCATAGATGGGAAGCCCGTGGCCTGCAAAACTCCAGCCAAATCAGGGTCCTCTTATCACAACTACAAGGGCTTCTTCAGCATCATCCTCTTCGCCATGGTCGATGCTGACTACAAGTTCATGTACATTGATGCTTCAGGCAACAGGTCAGCTTCAGATGCCCAGGTATACAATGCCAGTGACCTTGAGGAGGGGCTGGAACGCAACCTCATCATGGGCATCCCAGATCCAGACCCCCTGCCCAACGACACACAAGATGTACCCTACTTCATCGTGGGGGATGACACCTTCTCCCTCAGAACCTACCTCATGAAGCCCTACACTTCCAGATACCTCACCCGTGAAGAGAGGATCTTCAACTACAGGCTGTCCAGGGCAAGACAGGTGGTGGAGAATGCCTTTGGCATCCTGGCCAACAGGTTCCAGGTACTTCTCACCACCATGCAGCATCGCCCAGAGACCGTGAGGAACATCGTGGAAGCTTGCTGCATCCTGCACAATCTCATGTGCACCGGCTACCCAGTGTTGCAGAACAGGCTCGTGGACCACCAACAAGGCAATGGGGACATGGAACCTGGGGAATGGAGGCAAGGGCAAAACCTGATAGACACTGAGGATGTGCAAGGCCCCAACAGACCTTCACGTGAAGGGAAGAAGCAGCGCAACCTCCTGTAACCCTGGTGCAACTCCCCAGCTAGAGCAGTGGAGTGGCAAGACAGGATGGTAGATGCTTAATGGATGCTTCCTTGAGCCTGTCTCATCACACTGATGAGATTGTGCCATGTATGTTGAGTGGCCCTACAATGAACAGGGCATTTAATAAAGAGTTGTGTTCATGTTGAAATGTGTTGATGAATGATTATATTGTTATTGATAATAAAGGGCCAAAGGTGTGGCACCTGGGAGGATGGACCATACAGTCCCACTATGCTTGCACTGGAGGCTTATCTATCCCACAGCTATTACTCATGCCACAGGTATCCCTGCCCATCCCACAGGTATCCTTACCCACCCCACAACTATCCATCCCACAGCTATCCTTACCCATCCCACAGCTATCCATCCCACAGCTATCCTTACCGATCCCACAAGCATGCAAAGGCTTAAACCATTTCTAAAAGTTTCCACCAAGACTTTACTTAGTAAAAGAACTGAACCAAGTGTGTGAAGCAAAGATAACCTTTATTAATAACAAACTGTAGGACTTTATTAAAAAAGCAAAGTGAACCAAGAAAAGTGTCCCAAGCAAAGATAAAGTCAACAGGTAACAACCCAGTCTCTGGCACTCTTCTCAGTCACTCTGAGGCGTGTCCATGGTCTCAGGGGTGAAGGGTCCAGGGGCTGTGGAGGTGACAGTGGTTGGAGTGCTGGTCTGAGGCGTCATTGGGGTGCCTGGTCCTGAGAGGACAACAGGGGATTGTGTGTGCAGGAAGCTCTCAGAGAGCTGGCTCAGTCCCGTGATGTTGAGAGGCCCTTCCTCCAGGACATGGGATGTCAGTCCCAAGACCGATGACAGATGTTCTGAGGCCGGGCTTGGCTGTGAGGTAGAGGAAGGAGGAGTGTAGTGGGGCTGTCTGGTCTGCAGCTGAGCGAGGTGAGGCGTTGGTGGCATCTATGGCATCGGTGGCATCTGTGGCATTGGTGGCATCTGTGGCGTCTGTGGCATCGGTGGTATTGGTGGCATTGGTGGCATTGGTGGAACATTTGGTGTGCGATGTACCTGTGCCTGGACTGGGAAGGGCTGCCTGTGCTGCTGGAACTCCTGGTAGCCGTAGCCTTGGTAGGTGAGGGGCTGTTTAAAGCCTTGGAAGGGCTGTGACATTGCCTGGGGTGGAGGAGCAGACCTGGAGTGGGTCAGAGCAGGTTCAGCTGGGCCTGGAGGGTGGTGCAGAAGACCTGTGATCCTCTCCTTGATCACCTGGTACTGGGCTTCGGGCATTTCCATGAGGGTCTGGTTCACATAGGTGAGGAAGGGCTTTCTGTTAGAGGATGGAATCTCGAAGTGTACCAGCTGAGAGAGGAGATCTACGCTGCTCTTGACTGTGTCCCTGATCTCCCAGAGGACAGTTTGGCTCTGTCCCTCCGGTCTGCCTCTCTGCCTGCTTTTTGTGGAGGTGGAGCTGGGGGTGGATGTGGGTTAGTCTCTGGTGGCTGCGGCCTCTTCTTGCTCCATTTGCATCAGGGGATCCTCCATGTGCTCTGGCATGGGGTGTGCAGCTGTTGGGGGGGTCTCCGTCGGGGGGCGCTCCAAAGATACCTGCCTGGACACAGGAGCTGACTCTTGGCCAGGAGAGGACTGGCTGTCTGTGGGCTGCCTGAGAGAGAGGGTTGACAGAGGGACTACTCCTCAGTGGAAGATGTCACCCTCCAAGAAACTGCACTTTGCCATGACATAGGTCTCCCAGACGGTGAGCTTGACCACGGTCTGGCCAGACTTCTTCAGGTGCAGCTTCCGGTACCAGGTGTGCATGTGCTTCCACCATCCCAGGAGGACATCCGAAGTGTAGCCCAGGCTCTCCGCCTTCTCTCTCCAAGCCGCTTGCTTCCGCTTGGTGTCTCGATAGAGCCTGTGTCCCTTCCTCCAGAGGTACTCGTTCTCCCTCAGCCATTCGAGCACCTCCACCTCATGTTCCTCTGCAATGGAGTACTGTCTCCTCTCCCCCTTTTTGCGTGATTGCCTCTTCCTCCCTCTGGTAGGGTCTTCTGGTCCCTCATCAATAGGGCTTTGAGGTTCTAGGGGCTGGTCCACTACACCACCACCACCAGCAGCAGCAGCCGAAGCACCAGCACCAGCAGCACCAGCAGGACCACCAGCAGCAGCAGCAGCACCAGAAGCACCATGAGCAGCAGCAGCACCAGCAGGACCAGGAGCAGCACCAGCAGAAGCACTAGCACCAGCAGAGTCAGTACCAGCAGCAGAAGCAGCAGCAGCAGCAGCAGCAGCAGCACCAGCAGCAGAAGCCCCAGTAGAAGCAGAGTCAGTGCCAGGGGGTGGGATGGTGGTCCTGTCCTTCTTGCCAGGGCTGGCAGGAGTAGGCACAGGCTTCCTCTTCTTCCCCATGGTTGTTGGCTGAAGATGTGTCTGGCAGCAAGTTTTTCCTCTGAATGGTGACCTGCTTGCGAGCTGCTTCCCTTTATATCCACAGGGCTGATGGAATGCATCCTCCCCGCATGCGCAGTGAACGCTTTGCATCCGCTAGGCATCCGCTAGGCATCTGCTAGGCATCTGTGATGCATCCGCTGTATCCACTCGGCATCCGTTATGCATCCGCTCCTTCCGCTGCGTGTTCGCTTCACTGTTCTCCCACGGAAGCCCTGCGGATGTGTCATCCGCTTCCATCCGCTTCCATCCTCTAGGCTTCCATTGAGCATCTGCTTAACATCTTCGCTATGTCCTCCCCACATCCGTTCCTTTCCATTGTTGTCCGTTCTCTTTTTGCAAATTTGGGGAACTTTTGAGAGTGGATAACAACGAATGGAACATTTGCTTATCCACTGTGTCCTTTTTACATATGTTTTGCATCCGTTGGCCGATGTGACCTAGCCTTAATGCATGCTGTCTGGCCTGGTTAAAAGAATGGGTGAACCGCCAGAACAAAAGGTTACTTGAATTAGAGGGCCATGAATTAAGGTTTGGATGGCACAGTTATTTATGATATGATAAAAGTTAAAGTTAATTTTGATTTTAATAATCACTTTGATAGACGTGCCATACTAAGAGTTTGGAATAAATATAAAAGAAGGTTCTCTATGAAGTTGCTTCTCTGGGTGTCCTCCAGGAAGTTTTTTTTAAGCAAAGAAATGATGGTGAAGCCAGACTGATGGTAAAATATTGTCTTTCAACTCTGGTGACCCTACACTAAAATCATGAGAAGGACTTGAATCAGAAGGTTATGTTTGCTGTTGGTTTACATATCAACTGAAAGTAATATTTAAACCCGATAAAAATAATTATGAGTTTGATTTCATTAAAAATGAATTGGAAATCTTACCATGTGGAAGTGATGAACATGTTCTTGTTCTGATTTATAAAATGTTATTGAAATTGAATTTGGAAAGTGAACATGTAAAACATTGTATGATTCAGTGGACAAGGAATTTTGGAAATAATTTGATGCTTGAGCAATGGGAAAATATGTGGACCAAATGTCTAAAATTTACACTAAACTATGACTTAAAAGAAAATTTCTATGATGTGTTGCTGGTATTTAACAAAGGGATAAGTTATGTAGAATGTATAAAGATCCCATGTTTCTCCAACAATATGACCTCCCCAAATAGGAAGTCCCAGCATGTTTTATAGGCATAAAATGAAATTAAGCCACTCGCCCCAAATTAAGGCCTTTTTCAAACATGCAAAATATGGGGGGAATGGCGGGGGGGGGGGGGCTTGCCGTTAGGAAGTACTTTTGTTGCATACCTGGATATGGTGCTGCCTGTGTTGACCTCGGCGTTGGTGGGGCACTTCGTATCAGGAGACTTTCCACCACCATTGCTTTCCCTTGTCCCCATGCTGCTGCAGCGTTTAGAGCAATGCCACGGCATTTGGAGCAGCCATGCAGCGTTTGGCACAGCCACGTGTGGCCAGCTAGGGCTCCTCCCTGCAACTAGAGCCCAGTGGAAACACTCAGCTTCAGGCGCTCCTGTCGTCATCTTCCTGGGCTTCATTCAAAGGTAAAGCCTATTCTCTTAAAAACAATGCCCTACTACCAGTATGATAAAGCCTCCCAACCCCATGTGGGCAGGCGAATCTCCTGGGGCCACAGCGCAGGATCGGTCCACCCCGGGAGAAGCACCCAGCTGCCATCCCTGCCTGGCGCCAGGCAGAGTGCAAAAAAATAATGCCCCGCCTTATTTTGTGACAAACACGGTATTTAAAATAAATATTGGAAGTGCAAAAGTAAAGAAGGGATTTTTTACCATTTATGGTAGACATGTGATAAAGCAAAGAAATTTTGGAGTAAAATTCATATTTTAATATAGAAAATTCATAAAATGAAGATAAAGATGAATTTTTTCTTTTGGGTTTGATGGAAAAAGACTTGGAGAAAAATTTCGGAACTTTGATCTTCCATATATTGACAACAGCAAGACTATTGTATGCACAAAAATGGAAGAACATTTCAGTTTCCACCATGGATGAATAACTACAGAAGCTGATTTTGGGTTTTACCAATTAGAGGTGAGGGGATTTCAGATTGGAGTTTGGTTCCAAAACAGATGCTACATATCAAAAACAAGCTCTGGGTGATGAATGGGGGTATGCCATAATTGTGCAACCTTTGACTAGACTATGGAAGTAAAACTCCATTTTTTGCTTGTCTTAGTTCAGACCCTCTAGGTTTCTCCCAGCACTCACATTACATAGACATTAAAATCAGTTGTGAAACAACAAACATATTTTGAGATTAGATGTGAAGACTTTAGGCATCTATCAATAATGGTTTGAGAGGTGTAAATTTGAAACTACTGAAATCAAGAGGGCCAATTCTCAAATAATGCATTTAAAACAAGGCAGATGCAACATCTAGACAACTTTTCCTCATCTGAAAAAAAAAATCAAAGATGGACCTTATTAATATTTCAGGAATACAACATCAGGAATATAAATGTTACATGCTAGATAAGGAGGGAATTAAAAAAAAACTGTATTCTAGAGGAAGGCAATGACAAATCATTTCTATATCGTTCTCAAGAAAACTACGTATTTATGTCCACATGGTACTATGAATTGAGTTTAATTCAAATAAAACTTTACTGCATTTATAACTGAGTGGCTGTCTAAGATGTTGATGCTGGCCAGCAAAGCCCTATAAATGATATGCATGTTAGGATAGAGAACATTGTAGACATAGCAATGACTGGAGTCCAAATGCAGAGATATCATTTGGGCAAGTCAAGAAGGGATATTTTCCTGCCCTTCCCCCCCAAAAATGGTTTTATTGCTAATCATGACTACATTTAACTTGTCATTTCAGGTTTAATATTCCAGAAGAAATTCCAGGCAGAAACTGATTTTTACCACTGATATGTCAAACCTTTCTTCTGCATTTGTTTCTGCATCATTTTCACTGAATTTGACTGATAATATTTGCTTTCAGTTTTTTCAAATGAAATGAGTCATTTCATGATTGGGAACTCATTTTAATGACTGTGTAAATGTTTTGACACATTGTACATTATAGACTTAGCTTTCTAGTAAATCTGCAGTCTCCTGGGCTGCTCATATTTCAATTAAACCTTTATGGAGAACATCAAGACGTAACTTTGATGAACTTGAAACTTTTCCAGTTCAAAAAGGCTAAGCAGAGGCTCATGTGAGATTTGACAAAGAGATGTGTGCCACTCCTCTACGCATTGCAGAGTACCTTATGCCACCAGACTTGAAATTCTAGACCTAGAAAATCTAGAACTAGAACTGTCTTTGGTCCAATCTAAGTATACTACATAAAATTATATATTGCAATGTCCTACCTGTCAATGAATACTTCAGCTTCAACCATAACAACACAAGAGCAAACAATAGATACAAACTCAAGGTAAATTGCACCAAACTTGACTGCAGAAAATACGACTTCAGCCACAGAGTGGCCAGTGTCTGGAATACTCTACCTGGCTCTGTGGTTTCTTCCCCAAACCCCAAAAACTTTAACCTTAGACTGTCTACTATTTACCTCACCCCTTTCCTACGAGGTCTGTAGGGGGCATGCATAAGCACACCAACGTGCTTACCATCCCTGTCCTATTGTTTCTTTTTTTTCTTATTCATATCCATTTCATGTATTCATAACCATGTTTATACTTATACCTGTTATCTAATAATCGCTTGACAAAATAAATAAATAAAATAAATAAATAGAGACAATCCAATTCTTTTTGGCAAAGCAAAGCATCAACACTTCGCCTCAATGTAGCATTTTGCATTGCTTTCAGATCTTCTAACTCGATTCCTTGGAAAAGCTGAAGACCTTCTGCAAAGATGCTGTGTCTATGCAGAAGTCTGTACCAGGTTTTACAAATGCTGCTGGAGAATATTGTGGGATTATAGCTTCCTCAGTCTTCTCCACTAATTACATGTGGAAAACTAGTGGAGAATGCTGAGGAAAGTGTAACCCATAACTTTTCTCAGTTTTTTTTTTTTTTTCAAAAAAGACATCTGTGCAGTGTTGTGGTGTGAAGGGCTACAAAGCAGTTGGGGTACAAAGCAGTTACTTTGAGGTAATCTTGGTTGTGAGATGGTTATGTTGATTTGGTAAGAACATTTTGGTAAGGCAATCCTCCATTCAAATATTCAAAGATAATTTCTTTGATGAGCTGAATGATCTCGTTGGATTGCCAACGAGAATAATTGAGAAATAAAAAAATTGCAACAACACTAGCATTACAGTGAAGTGATACCAAAGGTCAGAAGCACCATGATACAAAATTCTAAAAACATTTGGAAGAAAACTAGCAATGGAATAAATTAAATATATATATATATATATATATATATATATATATATATA
>BLBF01000037.1:10819166-10831688 GCA_015471245.1 Laticauda colubrina
TCCAGTCTTGCTGGCAGCCTGCCTTCCAGCCTCCCTTCCAGCCTTGCTGCCAGCCTGCCTTCCAGCCTCACTGCCAGCCAGTCTGTCTGCCAGCCTTGGTGCCTGCCTTCCTGCCAGCCTTCCTGCCAGGCTTCCTAACAGGCTTCCTGCCAGGCTTCCTGCCAGGCTTCCTGCCAGGCTTCCTGCCAGGCTTCCTGCCAGGCTTCCTGCCAGGCTTCCTGCCAGCCTTGGTGCCTGCCAGCCTTCCTGCAAGCCTTCCTGCCAGCCAGCAACCCCACAACCATGGGGAAGAAGCGAAAGGCTCAGCAACCTGCCCCCATCCCTGGCAAGAGGGACAGGGCCACCCTTCCGCCCCATGTCCCTGACTCATTTTCTGCTGGGGCTTCTGCTGCTTGGGCTCGCTCTTCTGTTGCTGGAGCTTCTGCTGTAGCTGCTCCTGGCAGTGATGCTTCTGCTGCGTACTCTGCTGAAGCTGCTCTTGGCGGTGGTGCTTCTGCTGCTGCGTACTCTGCTGAAGCTGCTCCTGGTCCTGCTGGTCCTGCTGGTCCTGCTCGTTCTGCTCGTGCTATTGGTCTTGCTGCTGCTGCTGCTGGTGCTTACTCTGCTGCTGATGATCCTGGTCTTGCTGCTGCTGCTTCTGCTGCTGCTGATGATGATGATCCTGCTGCTGCTGCTGCTGCTGCTGATTATGATCCTGCTGGTGATGATGCTGCTGCTGCTGCTGATGATGATGATGATGATGATGCTGTTGGTATGGAGGAGCAGCCCCTACAACCTGGAAGCCCCTCTGATGAGGGCCCATCTGGTCCTGCCAAAGGGAGGAAGAGGCGTATGCAACAACGGGAGAGGAGGCAGTACTACATTGAGGAAGCGCACGAGGATGAGGTGCTGGAGTGGCTGAGAGAGAATGACTATCTGTGGCGGAAGGGACACCGGCTGTACAGGGACACCAAGCGGAAGCAGGCTGCTTGGAGAGAGAGGGCGGAGAGTCTGGGTTACACGTTGGATGTGCTCCTCGGCTGGTGGAAGCACATGCACACCTGGTACGGGAAGCTGCACCTCAAAAAATCTGGCCAGGCCATGGTTAAGCTGACGGACAGAGAGAACTATGTCATGGCCAAGTGCAGCTTCCTGGAGGGTGAGGTCCGCCACCGAGGAGCACCAGGAGCCCAAATCTCTACCCTCTCTCTCCGGCAGCCTGCTGGGAGCCAGTCCTCTGGCGGCCGAGAGTCAGTCCCTGTCTCCATGCAGGTATCTGTGGAGCGTGCCATGGTGGAGAACCCCCGGGCAGGTGTTGAAAGTGTGGTGGAGAGCGAGGAGGACTCCCTGGTGCGGTGGGAGAAAGGAGACATCGAGTCCACCACTGCCGAAGCCGCATCCACCCACACCTCCGCCTCCACAGTAAGGCAGAGAGCCAGACCGCAGGAGGGGCAGAGCCACAAGGTCCTGGTGGAGATCAGGGACACCATCCGCACCATCATAGGTCTCCTCTCTCAGCTGGTCCCCATCGACTCCTCCTCCTCCAACTGCAAGCCCTTCCTCAATTATGTCAACCAGACCCTCAAGGAGATGGCGGATCCCCAGTACCAGGTGGTGAAGGAGAGGATCACCACGCTGCTTAACAACCCTCCAGACCCTGAGGAACCTGCTCCCACCCAGTCCAGGTCTGCTCCTCCACCCCAGGTGATGTTCTTCCCATACCAAGGCTTCCCACAGCCCCTCACCTACCAGGCCTACAGCTACCTGGAGGTCCAGCAGCACAGACAGCAGCCCTTCCAAATGCAGGCACAGAGTCATCGGGCGACACCGTTGCCACCGGTTACAATGATGCCACCGATGCCAACCACGACAATAATGCCACCAACGACAGCGATGCCAGCCACGCCAATGATGCCACCCACGCCAGTCCTCACCCTGCTGCAGACCAGGCAGCCCCACTACACTGCTCCTTCCTCCATCCCACAGCCAAGCCCAGCCTCAGTACATCTGTCCTCAGTACTGGGGCTGACACCCCATGGCATGGAGGAAGGACCTCTCAGCATCACGGGGCTGAGCCAGCTGTCCGACACCTTCCTCAACACACCGTCCCCTGTTGTCCTCTCAGGGCCAGGCACTCCAACAACACCTCAGACCAGCACTGCAGCAGCACCCACCTCCACAGCACCTGCACCCGAACACCTAAGACTGGGCACAAACCTCCGAGTGACCAAGAGGAGTGCCAGAGACTGGCTGCCTGGATATTTGTGGACTTTATTTGGACATTTGACTTGGGTCATGTTTATTTTACAGCTTGTTATTAATAAAGTTTATCTTTGTTTCACACACTTGCTTCATTAATTTTTTTCTATAAAGTCTGGATGGAAACTTTTAGAAATGGTTTAGCCTTTGCATGCTTGTGGGATGGGTTAAGATAGCAGTGGGATGGGCAGTGATACCTTCGGGATGGATTAAGATAGCTGTGGGATGGGAAGGGATACCTGTGGGATGGGCAGGGATACCTATGGGATGGGTAATAGATGCGGGATAGATAAACCTCCAGTGCAAGCATAGTGGGACTGTATGGTCCACCCTCCCAGGTGCCACCCTTATGGCCCTTCATTATCAATTACAATGTAAGCATTGATCCACACATGTCAACATAAACACAACTCTTTATTAAATGCCCTGTTCATTGTAGGCACACCCAACATACATGGGCCAATCTCATCAGTGTGATGAGACAGGCTGAAGGAACCATCCATTAAGCATCTACCATCCTGTCTTGCCACTCTACTGCTCCAGTTGGGGAATTGCACCAGTGTTTCAGGAGTTTGCACTGCTTCTTCGCCTCACGTGAGGCTCTTTTGGGCCCTTGCACATCCTCAGTGTCAATCAGGTTTTGCCCTTGCCTCCATTCCCCAGGCTCCACGTCCCCATTGCCTTGCTGGAGGTCCATGAGCCTGTTCTGCAAGACTGGGTAGCGGGTGCGCATGAGATTGTGCAGGATGCTGCAAGCTTCCACGATCCTCCTCATGGTCTCTGGGCGATGCTGCATGTTGGTGAGAAGTACCTGGAACCTGTTGGCCAGGATGCCAAAGGCATTCTCTACCACCCGCCTTGCCCTGGACAGCCTGTAGTTGAAGATCCTCTCTTCACGGGTGAGGCATCTGGAAGTGTAGGGCTTCATGAGGTAGGTTCTGAGGGAGAAGGCGTCATCCCCCACGATGAAGTAGGGCACATCTTGTGTGTCATTGGGCAGGGGGTCTGGATCTGGAAAGCCCATGATAAGGTTGCTTTCCAGCCGCTCTTTGAGGTCACTGGCGTTGTATACCTGGACATCTGAAGATGAGCCGTTGCCTGAAACATCGATGTACATGAACTTGTAATCAGCATCGACCATGGTGAAGAGGATGATGCTGACGAAGCCCTTGTAGTTGTGATAAGTGGACCCTAAGTTGGCTGGAGCTTTGCAGGCCATGTGCTTCCCATCTATGGCTCCAACGGTGTGGGGGAAGTTCCACTTCTGATACCACTGCTCTACAACTTTCTTCCATCCTTCTTCAGTGGAGGGGCACTGGAGGAGCTCCTCCTTGTATTCTTCTATGATGGCCTGCACCACTTCTCTGACCACAAAGCTGATGGTGCTGGGTGGCACCCTCCAGCCATACTGCATGCTCCTGTAGGTGATCCCTGAGGCCAGGTGGCGCAGAGTGAGTGTCACCTTGAGCCCAGGTTCCAGGCTGGGCCGGAAGTTGGTGTTTGTCTTTGTCAACCTGGGTGTCAGCCGCTGCACAACTTCGTCAAATAATGGCTGGAGGCATCCTCATGAAGTTCTGGAACGCCCAAGTGTCTTCGCTCCTGAGCTCCATCATCAGCTTGTCGTAAAGTACGTACTGCGCTCTTCTGGTGAACCATCTTCGGAGCCAGACTTTTTTTGGGTGCCTCCTTTTCTTCCCATAGTACTGTTCACAGAGACTGTAGATGGTTTCGCACTGTTGCAGAAGGATGTTTGCTGCTGAAAGGATTTTGTCGCAATCCACAGTGGACATGACTGGATGCTGTGGAAGAGGAAGAGGCAGATGAAGGCTGCAGAGGTCTGCACAGCTGGGCTGCTGGTCTGAAAGTGAGATGCAGACGAGTTGCTCCCCCTTTTTATAGGCAGTTTAGGTGTCCCTTTGCATCCTCTAGGCATCCTCTAGGCATCCTCTAGGCATCCTGTAGACATCCTTAATATCCGAGATAGGTCCCCTCTGCGGACGTTTTTTCTGTTTTAAACGCTTTGTTTCCACTACGCATCCATTCTGCATCCGTCCTGCATCCATTCCGCGTCCATTCCGCTTCCTCCCTGCGTCCGGGCAGATGGAGTTGCGCGGATGCGCAGTGGATGCCTAGCGGATATAGCGGATGCGTAATGGATGTGTAACGGATGCCTAGAGGATGCGTAGCGGATGCAGAACGGACGAATTGGATACATTTTCCGCGCAAAAGTTTTAGGCAGCCCAAAACTTTTGGAGCGAATGAAACGTCAATAAACGGATGCTGGACGGATACAGAGGAAGCAAAACGGAGGAAGTGAGTACATCGCGTTTTCCAACAGATGGCAAGGTTTTTTGTCCATTTTACATCCTCTTTGCATCCGTTGGTGCAGTGTGACATGGGCTTAAACTATGCCTTTAACTATTTATTTGATGTATTTTTGAATTAGTTCTTAAAACATTATATATTTATTGTTTAGCTATTTTTCTCTTTGTGTAAACTATTTTTCAATAAATAAGCAAGTAAATGTTACCATATCTACTATAGTGACACAACTAATTCCTAACTAATGTACAATTGAGGCTATTCATATAAACTTTGGGATATCAGCTTCAAATATTTATATTTCTGTATCCATTTGAAGGTTTAAATTTGGTTGTCTTCAATAGTCTAAGAGGTTGGTTTTTTATTAACATGATTTTGTCTTAATCACTAAGTTGACTAAGTACAGCTCTCTAGAATCCATAGAAATGAATGGTGATCTTAAAATAATTTTAACAAAGAAAAGCATACTTTGAATATAGCATCATTTTAACACTTTGAGGCTTTCAATGACATTCCTCGAGGCAAAGAAATGTAAAAATAAAAGGAAATCCAAGAAGAAAGCATCTATGAAGATAACAGCAAGAAATAACATCTTGGAGAGCTCTAGATGAGTCTTTCTGATCAAAATTCTCCTCTATTGAGACAATAGTAGGAAGTTGTTTTAACCATATATTTTTTTTGGATCTAGAAGAAACAAGGGCAGAGTAAGTCCAGTAACCTCCATTGCTGATCTAGAACCCATGATTCCATTATAACACTTCCAGAATGTATGTAAATCATTTAATGTTGCCAAAAATGTTATCCACTAAATGGGCTGTAATATTTAACTGAGGTAATTTGTGCAGTAAGGTTTTGCATTATCATTTCAATTCAAAATGTTCCAAAGAACATTCATCTGTTTTCTCTACGCACAATCCAGATTTTAAATGCATTGCTTTGAAAGTCATAAAAACTAGGCTAAGCACTAAAACACCTGATCTGCGTTGTCTAATGCTCTTGGCCAAGGCCAAAATATAATGAATCTTTCTTTCTGCCATATCTACTGTTCACCCTTACTTTTCTATTTTATTTCATATTTGACCTCAATCCCACTCTTGCCATTATCTGTAATCTAATTGGCTCCACCCCTTTCTGAGCAGATAGTTGACCTATTAAAGGGTCTTTATAATTTTACAGTGAGGATGGGAAGTTAAAAATCCTGTTGGGAATTATTCCTCTAAACTAAATGATTTTGACAAGGACGTATCTTCCTCTTTTTAGAAGTGACCATTCTTCTGAAAATCTTTTTTCATACAAAAGGGCTCATGACAAATGGATTCTAATAGAAAATAGAGGTATCAATAAAGGAAAATATTTGTAGCTCAAGATTGAAATGAGGGATTCTCTGAGCTTGACTAGCACTAGTGATGTTATCTCATTTGGGTAATGAAATGTCTGCAAAAAACAAATAAGCTCAGAAAATACCAAGGACACCTAATATAGAAGTGTGCATGAAAGATGAAATTTAAAAAAATCAGCTGATAGCAAGTATTACACAAGGTATCATTCTATGCAAATAGAACAAATTTATTACCAAGAGTATACTTATTTTTTAAAGTATGTAGTGTATACCTATCTAAAAAATTAGAAAAAAAACATACATTCAGTTTTTAAAAACTCCCAGCTAACTGTAAATAATAATCATAGGAAAATCTAAGTCTACAATCCCGACCACAGACATTGATAATATTTTTAATGTAAAACAGACTCTAACACAAGGTTTTAAGGAAGTCATTTTGGTCCTGGTTTTATAATACAGAATGGAGTGATTAAAATTGTAAAGAGGTTTGTAATTAAATCACAGTAAGAATAAAGTTATATGTCAATAGAAGCCATTCAGCAGAAGTTCATAGCTGTCAAGGTGAATTTGGAGAACAGAATGAAGGTATAATTCTGACTTTCAGCAGGACTGAGGTATTGAAATGTTGTCTAGAGACATCAGTACAGCATTAAAATAAAGGGAATAGTATCCTCCACTCAGTGTAACTGCAGTGTCCCATTTCAAACTGTAGATTACATCATGACTGTCTGCAAATTTAGGGCATATATCAGTCCAGGATCTCATTTTTTTTCATGTAAACAATGCTGTGCTTCAATGGTTAGATGGCCTAGACATTGGTATTTGAACATAGATCTTTTTAACATTTATATTTTATTGTGTTTTATTAATTTGGATGAAATATTAATCTGTATTGCTAGTCCATGTATGACAGCACTTAGACTTATATACCACTTTCCATTACTTTACAGCCCTCTATAAGTGGTTTACAGAATCAACATATTACCCAACAATCTGGATCCTCATGATATGTCATGCAATAAATAAAAAGATAAGTAAGTAAGTAAAAAAAAATAGGTATACAGGGTGATATATTTAGAAAGTAAATGTTTTCAACACAAACATAAATAAATCAAATGCCAAAGTGCATAGTTGAACAATGCTCTTTAATGTCAAATATAGATGATGCTTCAACATTATTTCATTTTGTTTTCCACTTATACTCCCATTAAAATGAACTTTTTGATTCCTTAGCATACATGTCTGCACAGTTGTAGTCTAATTACTAGTTTCTCTCTCTCTCTCTCTCTCACACACACACACACAAACACACACACTTGAAATAATTCTTCTAAAAAGCAGTAAGATCCTCTACAAATATATAAACTTCATTCTTCTATGTAATCTCTTAAAATATTTATCAGTAAATGTGATGGAATGTTTATTTGATTTCTAAGAATTTCTAAGTATATATTTCTAAGAATGCTATTATCATTCTTGAGTCAAAACCTACAGCTTTAAAAATCACCTACAGCTTTAAAAATCTCTGATGGCATAATTGAGAAGATAATTTATTAGTTAGTAATTATGAAGGAAGAAGAAAATACATTCTTCATCTGTTTTTGGGGTATCCATACTATCAACTCTCCTGTTAATGTGTGATTAATATGATTTAAAATCTTACTGTATGAGATGAGCAGACTGAGCTGGAAGGTGGGGTTAAATGCATCATCAGTTTAATGTCATATCATAGCCACAAGAGATCCAGGTCCAGAACCCCGTGAATTCCATTGACCCTTACCTAGTGTTAGTTTAGCTGGACTGTTATTTGCTTAAATTCTTGGTATAGATGACAAGAATAAATTCTTAGTGCTTTGAACTCAATTCCTGTTCCTGATTATTTGTGCTGAAATCTATTGACAACATGACTGATGCTTTATAAGAAACTTCTTATCTCTGAACTTGATTTCTCAAGCAATAATATCATTACTCTTAGCTGGAATTCACAAAACATTGTTGCAAATGAAGTAGAATTCTTATCCAGAAATATATAGTCAGCAACTCTACATACATTCTCAATTTTAAACCATTTAGCTTTTCTAATCCCATACACCCTTCTTTTTAAGGTCTAACCCAGTGGTTCCCAAATTTTTTCAGTCCACTGCCCCCTTGGTGCTACAAATTCATCCTCAGTACCTCAGGGTTGGGATTCAAATTTCTGTGGGTGTGGCCTAATTTGAGGGTGTGGCTTTGCTGGTCACATGATTGGGTGGGCATGGCTTGCTGGTCATGTGACTGGGTGGTGTGGTTTGGTGGTCATGTGACTGGGTGGGCATGGTCAGGTGACTGGCAAACCAAATACAAGTGGTCCTCACTTAATGGCCAGTTGGTTAGCAAGTGTTCTAATTTATGACTGACCTCCCCAGAGCTACTTGACCTGTTTTTGGATTTTTGACAGCCATGCACACGCATACACATACATTCCCTTCCAACCCTGCTGGAGCAGGTGATTGGACTAGAATCAGAAAAGCATCTCTGATTAGATTCTAGCAGTGAATAAAATCTAATCAGAGATGCTTTGCTGATTCTTGTTGATTTTTATTTGTATGTCTTTATTTTATGTTGCTGAATTGCATTGACATTGGTGTCCCTTCTTGTGCACAACCCAGAAGCTTTTGTGATTCTTTGCAGCAAAAATTACTGACCTCTGGCTTTGCTCTTCTTTTCAAATGTGCTGCCACTGCCATCTTCTAGGTACCAGCCCTGCAGGTCCACCCCATTGAGCCTGCTGCATCGGAGGGACCTGCCAAAGCAAGTCCAAGTGGAGCAGTGCACCAAGTCAATGGGGTGAGCCTGAGAGAGAGAAAGAGAGTGAGAGAAAAGAAAGAGAGAGAGAAAGAGAGAAGGAAGAAAAGAAAGAAAAAAGAAAAAGAAAAAGGGACAGACAAAGAAAGGGGGAGATGGAAGGAAGGGACAGAAAGAAAAAGAAATAAAGAAGGAGGGAGGGAGGGAGGAGAAAGTTAATGAGATATCTATTCTAGTCCAATCACCTGCTCTAGCAGGGTTAGAAGGGAGTTTGTGTGTGTGTGTGTGTGCGTGCGTGCGTGCGTGCGTTCTTGTAATTTACCAGTACATTTTGGTTTTCCTTCTTCAGAACTGGCACAGTGATACATTGGGGAAAAGTAATTTTTTAGGGTGGAGGTCTGGTCCAATGGATCCTGTTTAAAGTCTTAAAAAATGTGAGAGCTTCCTGATAGTCTTGACCATGTTTCGTGCACAAAACTTTTAATAGAAGCCAAAGATATTTCAGTGTGGAAAAGGGCCTCAATCTAAACCTGGCCTCATTTCAATCTGATGCATCATCTCTCTCTCTCTCTCTCTCTCCCTCCCTCCCTCCCAGACTGGTTTTGCTCTACTTTCACGATGTGCCTGTGGGGCTGGTGCTTCGAACATGGATGGATGGATAGACAGACAGGTAGGTAGATAGAGAAGTAGGCAAGCAGATAAGCAGGCAGGAAGACAGACAGACAGACCTTTTGGATGAATGGATGGATAGGTAGGTAGGTAGATTGATAGATAGATCTATATTGGTAGATAGGTAGGTAGGTAGACAGAAAGACAGACAAGCAGGCAGGTATGTAGGTAGTCAGGAAGGCAAGCAGACAGACAGATAGACCTTTTGGATGGATGGATGGAGGAATGGACAAACAGAATGTGACAGTGGCAGCATTTTGGGAAAGCGATGGTGGTATCTTTCCCCAATATGCTGCTGCATTTGAGGCGCTGGCTCCAGTGCGGTACAACAGTCAATGGGCCTGCAGGACTAGTGCCTCAAACACCCTCCCTGCTGCCTCTTCGTGCCCCTCTAATGGCCCTCTTAGGGATGTTAAAAGGCAGCTGGGGGGTGTTCGCAGCAACGGCCCAGCAGGCTCACCCATTGACTGTTGCACTGCTCCGGAGCCAGTGCCTCGAATGCCCCCCTGCTGCCTCTTAGGGCCCCCCTGCCAGCCCCCTTGGGGACACTAAGAAGTGGCAGAGGGGCATTTGAGGCACCAGCCCTGCAGGCTCACCCATTGACTGTTACACTGCTCCAGAGCTGGCGCCTTGAATGCCCCCCTACCACCTCTTAGTGCCCTCTGCTGGCCCCCTTGGGATGTTAGAGGTGCCAACCCTGCAGGCTCACCCATTGACTGTTGCACCGCTCCAGAGCTGGCACCTCGAACGCCCCCCTGTTGCCTCTTAGTGCCCTTCTGTTGGCCCCCTTGGGGATGCTAAGAGGTGGCAGGGGGCGGCACATTGAATGCGGCCACAGCGGCATTGTAACAGTGGCACTCTTTCTTCTGAATCTGGCTCATACACATTTCATGTATTGCTGAAGCTTGGATTGCAAAATGTTGAGCAGTTTTGTACTACCATGAGAGATAACAGCAGTTATTGAATAGAATGAACATTCCTTAGTATTGTTGAAAATATATCTTATTTCTTGTTCCTTGGTCACCCATATCTGTTTCCCATACTTGTTTACAAACCATAAGGAACACTTAACTGCATCACAAGATGTTAAATGGTTCAGCTGGTATGTCATCTGCCATGGTCATGGTATGAACAATATCCCTTAGGTCCATTTAAATTCACTTTCTAGAATGTTCAGCTCTAGTTCAGTGATCAAACCAAAACCCATTCATTTGGAGTCTTTTTTTTTTTTTTTTGGTACTTCTTTATTATGAGAAGACTAAGGAGCACCAACTTTTCATGGATAAGATCATAAATGTATTTGAATCATTCTAGTATTTGCTGAGTATATTGAAAAGTATGAAGCTACATCAGCAATTCTGAGATATAAAAGGACTTCAAAAAAGTTATAGAAAACAATGAGAAATCTAAAGAAAGGAATGAATAATGCCAAAGTTATGAAATACTGAATTGCTTCAGAGTGCAACCTTTTTTTCTTAATGGATAAATGTTATCTTTATATGGTTGGCAGGGAAGGATCCATCTCCAAGTCTCATACAAAACATCATTTAAAACATATTAAACAATTAAAAAACATATTATCACATTTTGACAATAAATTATGACCGTGAATTTTGATAGTGACTCTCAGAGGGATTCTGGTAGTGATAAATAAAATCAGGATCCACAAGTAAGCTGTTAATTGTGGATTGCTAACAGAGGTGGCATTCAGCAGGTTCTGACCAGTTCTGGAGAACTGGTAGCAGTAATTTTGAGTAGTTCTGAAAACTGGCAAATCCCACCTCTGACTGGAGATTTTACAGGATCCTTCCCCTGCCACACCCACCAAGCCACGCCCAAAGAAGCAGTCATAAAAAAAATTGAATCCCACCACTGGTTGCTAAAGCCTAACTTATAAGAGTGGTGGCTAACCTTTTCATTGTCTCATGCCGAAAGTGCATGTGTGTGTTTGCCTGCATGTCTGCACCCATAATACAATGCATGTGCATGCTCCCCCACCCCCTGTGCATGCACACATAACCCCCACACATTCCCCCACTCTCTGTGCATGTGACCCCCCCCACTTCCCCACACATGTGTGCTCATCTTCTGCATGTGCCCCCGTGCATGTGCAGCAGATATCTGACAATAAGCTGGCTGGTGGGAAGTGCGTGCGCATGCACAGTGGAACTGAGCTGGGGTGAAGGCTCATGTGGTGGCAGAGATGGCTCTGCATTCCTCTTCCAGCATCACGGTTATAGGATGTTCAGTGTAGCCACAAGCATTGAGAGAAAGTTTGATAAATGTAGAGAGATAACCAAGACTATAGTGAGGAATGTTGAATAGGGAGAATTGATAGACTTGGCAATGAGCATTTGAACCAGGAACTGTCCTAATTTTAATGTAATTTCTTCTTCTGTTTCCTAAATGACATGCTGCCTCTTGCTGTTAAAAAACACACAAATTGAAAGCATGTTGGTAAACTTATTTTTTCTTTCCATTTTAATTGCTTCATTATTTCCTCAAAAATTACAGAAAACATACATTTAATTGAAATAATACAACACTCTACATACCTAAATAAAGATATACCACTCCTCCCACAAGGCAATAAATTAGAAAATTGGATTTATAAAAGCTGAGTTTTCATTCTCAAGGATTGGTTTAATGTATATTGGTAAAGCTGTGAATCAACATGTATCTCAACTGTACTTCATTTTTACTGTTATTTGAGACCTCCTTAATTAGTATGTTTTGGATTCAGTTAAGACTTGCAATGATGACTGGGGATCATAAGTATTAAAGTAAATTTATAATAGGATTAGATAGGGCATGCATCACTTTAATGCTTTCCTCCTGCAAGTACTTCATCTTCCACATTGCGAAGGAACTCTTCTCAGGGTGCTCTCATCTACCTCAGGGTGCTCTCATCTCCCTCCATAAGACATTTGTTGGGCTCAAAGACACTGCTACAAGCAATTAAAATACCAGTGGCTTATGTTTTGCTTTATACTATGCCAATTTCCTAATTATTTAATGTTATTAAAATAATGTTTTAAGAAGCCCAGTAGTGCCACAGGAAAAAAATTGAATAAATGGTAACTGGGAGGATTTTCCCTTATACATCCATTAATTGCTGGTAATTAATAATAATAATAATAATAATAATAATAATAATAATAATAATAATA
>BLBF01000037.1:10831698-10856697 GCA_015471245.1 Laticauda colubrina
TAATAATAATAATAATAATAATAATAATAATAATAATAATAATAATAATACTTCTTTATTGATTAGCCCTTGGGCCATATCAAAGTACAAAGTTCCAGCAACAATTTGTTAGTATTTTATCAAATTTCATTTTGCTCGTTATAAAATCAAAATGTTTAATGTGAATGAATTGACAAGATCAGTTGTCATAAACAGAACTTCCAATGTTCTCTATTTACAATTCAACAAATCATTGGACCATGTTCTCCTGATCCTTCCTTCTTGCTAAATATTTATTCAAGTGATATTACATAAGGGTAAATAAATCTTATCTGCAAGAATGTCTCCAGATATATTTAGGTAAATGTGTTATGGAAAGAATCCAACTGATTGATAGCTTTCAGTGAAAAGGTAACACCTGAAAATGCCTGCTATGCAGATGTTCAGCCTGAATCCACCCAAAAAAGATAATGCATCGACTGCCTTGCCAGCCTGCCTGCCTTGCCAGCCTGCCTTGCTGCCTGCCAGCCTTGCTGCCTGCCTTGCTGCCTGCCTTCCTGCAAGCCTTGGTGCCAGCCTTGCTGCCTGCCTTCCTGCCAGCCTTGCTGTCTGCCTGCCTGCCAGCCTTGGTGCCAGCCTTCCTGCCAGCCTGCCTTCCAGCCTCCCTGCCAGCCTCCCTGCCAGCCTTGCTGTCTGCCTGCCTGCCAGTCTGCCTGCCTTCCAGCCTCCCTGCCAGCCTTGCTGCCTGCCTGCCTGCCTGCCAGCCTGCCTGCCAGCCTGCCTGCCAGCCTGCCTGCCAGCCTTGGTGCCTGCATGCCTGCCAGCCTTGGTGCCTAGCTTCCTGCCAGCCTGCCTGCCTGCCAGCCTTGCTGCCAGCCAGCAACCCCACAACCATGGGGAAGAAGAGAAAGCCTCAGCCATCTGCTGCCAGCCCTGGCAAGAGGGACAGGGCCACCCTTCCACCCCCTGGCCCTCACTCTGCTTCTGCTGGGGCTTCTGTAGCACGGGCTCGCTCTTCTGGGGCTGGGGTTTCTGCTGCTTCTGCTTCTGGAGGAGCTGATGATGGAGGAGCTTATGGCGGTGGTGCTTCTGCTCGTGCTTACTCTGCTGATGCTGCTTCTGACAGTGGTGCTTCTGCTGGTGCTTACTCTGCTGAAGCTGCTCCTTGTCCTGCTGGCCCTGCTCATGCTCCTGGTCTTGCTCATCCTGCTGGTCCTGCTCGTGCTCCTGCTCCTGGTCTTGCTCGTCCTGCTGGTCCTGCTCGTGCTCCTGGTCCTGCTCGTGCTCCTGGTCCTGCTTGTGCTCCTGGTCCTGCTCGTGCTCCTGGTCCTGCTGGCCCTGCTGGTTCTTACTCTGCTGCTGCTGATTCTGGTCCTGCTGGTGCTGCTGCCGCTGCTGCTGCTGCTGATTCTGGTGCTTCTGCTGCTGCTGCTGATGATGATGATGATCCTGCTGGTGCTGGTGCTGCTGGTGGTGTGGAGGAGCAGCCCCTACAACCTGAAAGACCCTCTGATGAGGGCCCATGTGGTCCTGTCAAAGGGAGGAAGAGGCATATGCGAGAACGGAAGACTCCATTGAGGAGGAACATGAGGATGAGGTGCTGGAGTGGCTGAGAAGGAATCTATGGCAGAAGGAACACAGGCTCTACAGGGACACCAAAAGGAAGCAGGCTGCTTGGAGAGAGAAGGCGGAGAGCCTGGGCTACACTTCGGAGGTGCTCCTCAGCTGTTGGAAACATATGCACACCTGGTACAGGAAGCTGCACCTCAAGAAATCTGGCCAGGCCGAGGTCAAGCTGATGGACAGAGAGACCTACGTGATGGCCAAGTGCAGCTTCCTGGAGGGTGAGATCCGCCACCGAGGAGCAGCCCCTCTCACAACCCTCTCTCTCAGGCAGCCTGATGAGAGCCAGTCCTCTTCTGGCAGAAGAGTGTGTCCAGGCAGGTATCTGTGGAGCGTGCCATGATGGAGACCCTCCCAACAGCTGTACTAACCGTGGTGGAGCGCGTGGAGACGGCACTTCCACCACAGTCCAACCCGCATCCACCCCCATGTCCATCTCCACAGAAAGGCAGAGAGCCAGACAGGAGGGACAGAGCCACACTGGAGATAAGAGCCTGCTGGAGATAAGAGACAACATCAGGAGCAGTGTAGATCTCCTCTCTCAGCTGGTACACACCGACTCCTCATCCTCCAACTGCAAGCCCTTCCTCACCTATGTGAACCAGACCCTCACGAACATGGCGGAATCCCAGTACCAGGTGGTGAAGGACAGGATCACCGATCTGCTTCACAACCCTCCAGATCCAGATGAACCTGCTCCCACCCAGTCCAGGTTTGCTCCTCCACCCCAGGTGATGTCACTCCCATTCCAAGGCTTCCCACAGGCCCTCACCTACCAGGGCTACGGCTACCAGGAGGTCCAGAAGCACAGGCAGCAGCCCTTCCCAGTCCAGGCACAGGTTCATCGGACGCCACCGTTAACACTGGTTCCACTGATGCCACCGATGCCACCCACGCCACTGATGCCACCGACGCCACCGATGCCACCCATGCCACCGATGGCACCGACGCCATCCCTCACCCAGCTGCAGACCAGACAGCCCCACTACACTGCTCCTTCCTCTACCTCACAGCCAAGCCTGGCCTCAGAACATCTGTCATTGGTCTTGGGACTGACATCCCATGTCCTGGAGGAAGGGCCTCTCAACATCACGGGACTGAGCCAGCTCTCTGAGAGCTTCCTGCACACACAATCCCCTGTTGTCCTCTCAGGACCAGGCACCCCAATGGTGCCTCAGACCAGCACTCCAGCAGCAGCCACCTCCACAGCACCTGGACCCTTCACCCCTGAGACTGGGCACACCTCCGAGTGACCAAGAGGAGTGCCAGAGACTGGGTGGCTACCTGTTGACTTTATTTGGACACTTGATTTGGGTCATTTTTCTTTTACAGCTTGTTATTAATAAAGATTATCTTTGCTTCACACACTTGCTTCATTTATTTTATTAAATAAAGTCATGGTGGAAACTTTTAGAAATGGTTTAAGCCTTTACATGCTTGTGGGATGGGTAAGGATAGCAGTTGGATGGGCAGAGATACCTTTGGGATGGGTAATAGCTGTGGGATGGGCAGGGATACCTTTGGGATAGGTTAAAATAGTTGTAGGATAGATAAATCTCCAGTGCAAGCATAGTGGGAATGTATGGTCCACCCTCCCAGGTGCCACACCTATGGCCCTTCATTATCAATAACAATTTAATCATTCATCCACACATGTCAACATAAACACAACTCTTTATTAAATGCCCTGTTCATTGTAGGCCCACCCAACATACATGGCCCAATCTCATCAGTGTGATGCGACAGGCTGAAGGAAGCATCCATTAATCATCTATCATCCTGTCTTGCCACTCCACTGCTCCAGCTGGGGAGTTACACCAGTGTTTCAGGAGGTTGCACTGCTTCTTCCCTTCATGTGAGGCTCTGTTGGGGCCTTGCACATCCTCAGTGTCTATCAGGTTTTGTCCTTGCCTCCATTCCCCAGGCTCCATGTCCCCATTGTCTTGTTGGAGGTCCACGATCCTGTTCTGCAAGACTGGGTAGCGGGTGCGCATGAGATTGTGCAGGATGCAGCAAGCTTCCACGATCCTCCTCACGGTCTGTGGGTGATGCTGCATGTTGGTGAGAACTACCTGGAACCTGTTGGCCAGGATGCCAAAGGCGTTCTCCACCACCCGCCTTGCCCTGCACAGCCTGTAGTTGAAGATCCTCTCCTCACGGGTGAGGAGTCTGGAAGTGTAGGGCTTCATGAGGTAGGTTCTGAGGGAGAAGGCGTCATCCCCCACAGTGAAGTAGGGCATATCTTGAGTGTCGTTGGGCAGGGGGTCTGGATCTGGGAAGCCCATGATGAGGTTGTGTTCCAGCCATTCCTTGAGGTCACTGGCGTTGTATACCTGGGCATCTGAAGCTGACCCGTTGCCCGAAGCATCGATGTACATGAACTTGTAGTCAGCATCGACCATGGCGAAGAGGATGATGCTGAAGAAGCCCTTGTAGTTGAAATAAGTGGACCCCGACTTGGCTGGTGCTTTGCAGGCCACGTGCTTGCCATCTATGGCTCCAACGGTGTGGGGGAAGTTCCACTTTTGATACCACTGCTCTGCAACTTTCTTCCAGCCTTGTTCAGTGGTGGGGCACTGGAGGAGCTCCTCCAGGTATTCTTCGATGATGGCCTGCACCACTTCTCTGACCACAATGCTGATGGTGTTGTGTGGCACCCTCCAGCCGTACTGCATGCTTCTGTAGGTGGTTCCTGAGGCCAGGTGGCGCAGAGTCAGTGCCACCTTGAGCCCAGGGTCCAGGCTGGGCCAGAAGTTGGTGCTCTGCTTGGTCAACCTGGGTGTCAGCCGCTCCACAACTTCATCAAACATGGCTGGAGGCATCCTCATGAAGTTATGGAATGCACGAAGGTCTTCATTCCTCAGCTCCACCATCAGCTTGTTGTACAGTCCATACTCTGCTCTTCTCGTGATCCATCTTCGGACCCAGACGCTTCTTGGCCGCCTCCTTTTCTTCCCGTAGTAGAGTTCACAGAGCCTGTAGATGGCTTCTCACTGTTGCAGAACGATGGTGGCTACCAAAAGGACTGTGTTACGATCCATGGTGGACATGACTGGATGCTGTGGAAGAGCAAGAGGCAGATGAAGGCTGCAGAGGTCTGCACAGCAGGGGTGCTGGACTGAAAGTGAGTTCCAGGTGAGTTGCTCCCCCTTTTTATAGGCAATGTAGGTTTTCCACTATGTGTCCTTTTGCATCCTCTAGGCATCCTCTAGACATCCTTAATATCCGAGATAGGTCCCCTCTGCGAACGTTTTTTCCCTTTTAAATGCTTTGTATGTGAGCTGCATCCACTTTCATCCTTTCTCCGTCCATGCTACTAATGCTGCGTGTCCGTTCCGCGTCCGTTTCTCTTCCTCCCTGTGTCCACTTTCTGCTGGAGCAGATTTGAGTTGCGCGGATGCGCAGCGGATGCTTAGCGGTTGTAGCGGACGCGTAACGGATGCCAACGGATGCAGAACTGATGTTCCCCGTATGCGTAGCGGATGCAGAACGGACGCGTTTGATACATTTTCCACTCAAAAAGTTTTGAGCAGCTCAAAACTTTTTGAGTGGATGGAACCTCAGTCGACGGATGCTGGACGGATAGAGAGGAAGAAAAACGGACGCAGTGAGTACAGAACGGATGCATCGCGTTAACAAACGGATGGCAAGTCTTTCTCTCCGTTTTACATCCTCTTTCCATCCGTTGGTGCTGTGTGACATGGGCTTTAGTATGCCATTTCCCATTGACAGTTGTGACTGATGATAAACGCCTACTCTACTGTTATAACAGTGACATTTATCACATTTTTTCAATGTAGAAAGTATTTTATTGTTCTTATTCCATTTACCTTTTCAATTTTGTGAAGTTCATGAGGATGCAGAATAGAGATTCTCCAAGTAGACTCTTGTATGCTGAGTGAAGATCTGAATGCAAGTTCACATTTACATGTAGCCCAAAATAACATTCCAGCCATTTTATTGAACTGAGTTTTTCAGCATCATATGTCTGTAGAATGCTTAAAATATTTTTTATGTGAAGCACTATCAAAGGAACTCTCCTGTGTAAGCTGTCAATATCCACAGATGTTAGGAACTAGAACAGCTGCTACTAAAAAAATATTACTTATTTTCAGCCTCACTGCAATGCAAGGACTAGAATATTTTAAATTTAAAAGCTAAGAAAGATTGCTTCCCTTGTTTTTTTCCACCTCATAATACAAACTTAATTCTAATTATCCACTTAAAATAATTTTAGACTACAATTCTCCTTTTCCAGTATTTTTTATCTTGATTTTCTGGGATTGTGGGGACACCAGGTTTTAAATTATCCATGTAAGCAAGCAGTTTCCCTCTCCCTCCCTACTCCATAGCAAATCGTGAGGGTAACCAAGTCCTAAAGATTTGTAGAAATGCAAATAAGAGCTTTGCAGACATAAGTTATTCATTTAAGCAGCATCAGCAGAAAAAAGACAGCTTTAAGAATTCTTAAACAAATTATGTGGATATCACATTGGAGAAGGATAGTATAGATAATGTATATTTAATTTGTTTGAAACATGCTATTTTTAACTATTTTTCAAGATTAGTATGGAGCTAGATGAATATTATACAGCTGGGGCCCATAATGCCAAGCTCCTATCATTTTGCATGTATAATTTCAGAGTTCTTGTACAAATACACTTTGGAATTTTAGATCCAGTCTCATAAAGATCAGCGTCCATTGTATCATCTTGTATATTGTTGCACTTCTCAACATTTGGATTGAAATAAAATAGTAGATGGACTCACTGTTCTTCTGTGTGATTTTTTTCATATTTCCACCCCTACCCCACCCCCCCAAAATCACCCTACAATATTCTCACAGAACTTTGACTACAAGGACTATTATTCCACAATAAAAAATAAAACTTTTATCATATTTGTATAACTACCAATCTCAGTTTGGAGTGACTCTGGGTGGCATAATGCTAAAAACAAAGTACATAAAGACCATTAGAACCACAATTTAGATTAGTATTAAAAACCAGATAAAAATAAAATACAAAATGGTGACAAAATATACATAGATTGTGCCAGTTAACCATCATACATCCATCTAATAGACTCCCCTCTGTCCTGGTTTCCTATGATGGATTCATGCAAAGATCCTCCAAGTCATACATTCTATATGCTCTCTAACAGAGATTTCCAAACTTGGCAACTTTAAGACTTTGGGGACCCCTGCTCTGTAAGGAGAAGCCATGAGTCTAGGATAACACCAAATTAGACACCAGGTCTGTTTGAGGCAATGTGACCCATGTTGAAAAAAAATTGAGATTCTCTGAATTACAAAATCTATAGTAACTAGTCTTTCTGGGCTTTAGCCTGAACATGTTGTCTTTCAACCCGATCTCCACAGCTTCCAAATATCATGGCTAAGTTTCAGTAGCATTGCTTAGGTCCAGGGTGCATGGGCTGGATGGGTCCATGGGCTGGATGCATCACACACAGGCCATACCTGCATCAGCTTTGCGAAGGAGAAAAACATCACAAAAGGTCACATGAGGGCAAAGTGATGTAGTGAGTTTGACACCCCTTGGCTTAGGTAGCCAAAAAACTGAATGTTATGTTTACAAATGTGTGAATATGTTAACAGGCATTATTTCATTAAAAAATAGCTAAAGTTAACCACCCACTGCTATAAAATCTGATATGAGTGGAAATCCATAGATGAGAACAGTAGAACAATAATAATGATAGCTGGAATAGGTTCAGCAGGCAACATTATTCATTCAGGGATCATCACCAATTTAGCACAGAAGTCTGCCTTTTTTCAGGTCAGTCCATTTGCCTGTCTAGCTCCTGCCTATTTTGACTGACAGCATCTCTCTGGGGTCTCAAAAAATAGATCTCTCTCATTAGCTATGGGATATTGAACATTGTTATGCTGCCAACTATACTGCCAGAGATTGAATTAAGGGCTTATACACACAAATTCTGCTCCTGTCTTACAGACCTTAGCACAAAAAAGCAAAAATAAGTAGCAACTAACTTTTTTTTTCATGTGAAACTGTATTGGATGGATTTACATTCTCATTTAGCAATCATCTAATCACTGTCTTTTCTTTCGTAGTTCAGCCTAGGTTTTGATTTGTTCCTAATTCTGGAGCAAGATTTAGAAAACTCAAATATGGGGAAATTCTCTTTATAGAATTAAAAGAACCCAACGTATCTCCTTCCTTTATTTCTTGAGTTCTTTTACCTACAAAAAAACCTGCAACCCAGCAATAATAATCTTCTCGTATATTATGTAGTCCCACTCATTCTCAGCCTCTCCAACAGCCCTACACTTTTTTAACATATAGAAAGCTTACTTTTCATGAAGTCAACCCAATTCCAAGATGCTGTCATTGGGCAGTTAATGATGATTTCAGTAAAGGGTCACTTGATATTGAAATGAAGGACAAGACTGCTAGTCATTGAATCCTTTCTCCCTTTCCCTCCTCAAAAGTTTGTTTGTACAACTTACCAAGCAAACTTGTTGTTTGCTTTTTTATATAGATCTCTGACTTAATGATGGCATCATGCTGACATCCAGGCCAATAAACCAGTAACTGAACGTTGCCAAAAATTTGAGTCACATTCATAGCAAGTTGAAGTCATCTGCATTGCTACCACAAAGCTATTCTAAATTATCAAAGTCCACCATATGATAGAACACTATCCTAATATTTTCTAACTTCAGCTACTAACATAACATGTTTCATTATACTTATCCAATGTGATCTCTCCACATACAGTATGTGCAGTAATTCCCTCTTTAGTCTACCTTATGGGAAAATGTAATTGTGTTAAATCAAATTCTTTCACTGATATCATCACTGTCTGCTATAGTATTCCCAACCAGGAACCTTCTAGATATATAAGAATTGCATTTCCCAGGCATTTGTATATTATATTTGTTTACATAGCAGCCCATCTAATTATAGACTCTAGATGGCAAACAGTGTAAATGAACAACAACATAAATAACAAACAACAAAACAATTCAGCTCATTATGAAAACAAAAATGGCAGCTGAGGTTAATTCTCAATAAATATAATAAACCACATGGGTTCCATTAATTTCCCTACTGTTAGCCAAGTCTTAAGGACCTTCTGGAAGGGAAGCAGAGTCTTTGTACATCTATTTTCTTAGCTTTGCTAGTTTTAACTGGAACATTCTGCCCAAATTCCATCAGCAAATGTTGACTTCTTAGTCAGAAAGAAAATAAAATAAAATCACTGATTTCAGATCAAGAATTTGCAGATAATTTATGTAAGCAATAAAGTTTGTTATGCATTCTTAATTTAGCTAAGGCTAGAGTGCAAAATAGATCTGGTGCTGCAATAGTAACCAAGTTTACTCAGGAGTAAGGACATAGCATTTAACCAACTTTAATGCTGTTGAAGATGGAAGTATTCTTTCTCTGTGTGTAAGAGAGTGGGAAAGAGGGAGGGAAAGGGATGGGGAGAGAGACTGTATCTGAGATAGTGAATGCAACCCAAGCAATTAGTGAAGCAGGTTCTGTCATTATAATGGAAACAGATTTATTTATTAATATACTTTATGGAGACAATCAAAGACTAGTTAACAACTTTTTTCCATAAGAAGTATAAACAAGCAAAGGCTTCATTTATGTGTGCTTGGAAATAAAGGCAAAAGGAGATGATCTCAGATTAGCAATCTAAAAAAAAAAAAAGAATGATAGAAAAGGATTACAAAGTCAAACTTGGCTTCACACTGAGCTCTTGTACTTGGAACATCAACTGTATTTGGAACTTTGCTAATATTTTCACCTGAGTTGCTGCCAGACATAATGGTGTAAAGATTGAGAAGGAAGCATCTCTAACGATTTGGGAGAGATGGACAAAAGTGGATATGTCAATATACAGGAGTGGCGTACCTCAGTTTAGAAATGTAGCAGTTTATGATTTGTTTGTTTATTGAATTCTGAGGTCACCAAGTCCAAAATGATACATAAGCACAATTTCTATATTGTTTTTAAAATGATGTTACCCACTACTATATTCAGTTGAGTCTCTACACTCTTCCAAATCTTATACTGCGTTTTCACTTTCATACAAGAGAAGCAATTCTGTATCATATTATACATCTTTGATGGAGACTTAGCATAGAAAGAAGAAGCATTGTCTGGAAATCCAGTGATGGTGCAAAGGTTTATGAACCAGTTTTAAAAATAGGGGACAGAAAGAGAACATATTATTAAATAGTCTTAAGAAAATTCAGAGAGAAATAAAACTTCTGATTTGACATTATACCACTACATTCATTTCAACCAGTTAGTGATCAGCTGATGAACATAATAATATTAAGAAATTAACAATCACTTTAACTGAATACTATTATTAGTAAAGTAGGAATACTAATTAAACAGAAACTTGAGAGAAAAACTGGTTGGAGATCATATAATGTTGTCATTTAATGACAATAAACCTTGCTCAGGACCATGCTTCCTAATGAAACAAATACTTCTATTCATACAGTCTACTGAAAACCCACTACAAATTCCATCAAAGCAGGAGAATGAGCTCTTACTATATTCTCTCTGGCTCAAATTTCTTATCAACAGTTGAAATGCATTTTTAAAATAACAAATGTTATAAGTTGAATGGAATTTCTAACTTACATTTATAATGTCATAGTAGATTCTCAGTGCAAACTTTTTTAACAGAGCAATTTTTCAAAAGTGATGTATGAAAATTAGATTTGCAATGATAGATTAGATGCTAATAAAACTTACATTTACAAAGCTACTTATTCATCTTGAAGAAAGGGCTGAAATTACATTTTATATTATTCTTAGCCTCTAAACATTTTGTATAAACCATGCTTATAAATTTATTGAACCACTTTATTTTCTAGCTTTGGGACAACTAATAGCTGCAGGTTATCAAATTCTTTCTGAGAAAGAAAGAAATAAAGGGAAAGAAAGAAAGAAAATGTTCGCTAATTTCCTTTAACAAAGGGATAAAATGGACAGATTCAAAGGTCCTGTGCTATAAGATACTTGAATGAACCTATTATATCAATTTTGACAAGACTAAATATATTATTCTCATGCATAAAACTATATGAAAGACAATAGTGTCTTAATATTTTCTGATCGTTTGGCTTTTTCTCTGACTTTCTCATGTTGAAAGGATAACTCTAAACAAAAGATTCTTTTTGGATGCTTGCCTAATGGGAAAACTACATATGTCATGGAATATGATGGATTAACTTTTTAGATTACCACAAAGTGTTCATCCTGCAATGCTTGGGATATCATATTATTCAGATCCTGTCATAAGCCATTTTTTCTACTAGGAAATTCTACATGAAGTAGAATACTTTTTGGTCTACAGAAATTATATTCACACACAAGCACATCTATCATATATTAGTTTCCTAGACTATATGAATGTTACATTATCATACATATCCAAAACCATTTTTTGTTGTTATACTGTCAGTATATTGACTTGCACTATTCTGAACTAAGTTTCTTTAAGCCATCACCTTTCAGATGCAGCAGTACTGGGAATTGGCTTGTAAGGCAGAAGGTCAAGAAAGGAAAAATGAAAAGCAGATTAAGTGCTCAAGGGCATGTACATTCTTCACTGATTTTTATATTTTATTCTAAATGCATAGTGTGAAATATTCCCATCCTGCTTATAAATGAACACAACCAGGGTCTATTTAAACTGACTCAAATGTGAAAATAGACAGTGGGAAAAATCTGTTTTTTGTTTTTGTGAAAACTAAAGGTTCAGATGTTACAATATTGTTTTAAGACACTGGAAATGAGGCTGCAGAAGCACTGACCATGAGAGAAAAGGTGTACCAACACCTTATTCCGACATATTTCTGGATGTCTCAATACTTCTTTGTGTATGTGAATGAAGTGTTTTTTTTTTTACAAAGTGAAAAGCCAGAAAATATAAGAAAATAATAAAAATAAACTAAGAGAAAAAATAGAAAAGTAGAAAAGAAAGTTAACAAAGAAAAACAAAGAAAATAAAATCTTTAAAGAAGTTCCAATCTTCTTGGCAGCAGTTTTATAGTTAATTCTATTTACACCCTCCCAAGTTTAATCAATGCATTCAGAAATTATCAGTTCAGTTTTATCCATTCTCAGCAAATCCACAAAGAATACCCTATTCCTAATTACGATCATCTATGACCAACTGCACCATTCTGTTTTGACTGCATGTTTTGGAATGTTTATGCTTTAAAATATAGAAGCTAGAACTTAGCACTTATAAGCTAAAGCCATGTGTTCATTCTATCTAAAGGCTAGGTCACATCGGCCAACAGATGCAAAACGTATGTAAAAAGGACATCCGTTGTTATCTGCTCTCAAAAGTGCCCCAAATTTGATTAAAGAGAATGAACAACAACGGAAAGGAACAGATGTGGGGAGAACGTAGCGAGGCTGTTAAGCGGATGCTCAATGGAAGCCTAACGGATCGAAGCGGATGGAAGCGGATGACACATCTGCAGGTCTTCCGTGGGAGAACAGCAAAGCGGACATGCAGCGGAAGGAGCGGATGCGTAGCGGATGTGGAGCGGATACAGCGGATGCATCACAGATGCCTAGCAGATGCCTAGCGGATGCCTAGCAGATGCAAAGCGTTCACTGCACATGCGGGGAGGATGCATTGCATCAGCCCCGCAGATATAAAGGGAAGCAGCTCGCAATCAGGTCACCATTCAGAGTGCCAGACACATCTTCAGCCAACAACCATGGGGAAGAAAAGCCTGTGCCTACTCCTGCCAGCCCTGGCAAGAAGGACAGGACCACCATCCCACCCCCTGACGCTGACTCTGCTTCTGCTGCTGCTGCTCCTGCTGGTGCTGCTGCTGCTCGTGCTACTGCTGGTGCTGCTGGTGCTGCTGGTGCTGGAGCTTCTGCTGGTGCTGACTCTGCTGCTACTGGTGGTGCTGCTGCTGCTGCTGCAGCTGCTGGTGCTGCTGGTGGTGGTGTGGTGGACCACCCCCTAGGACCTCAAAGCCCTGCTGATGAAGGCCCAGAAGGCCCTGCCAGAGGGAGAAAGAGGCAATCACACAAAAAGGGGGAGAGGAGACAGTACTCCATTGCAGAGGAACATGAGGAGGAGGTGCTCGAATGGCTGAGGGAGAACGAATACCTCTGGAGGAAGGGACACAGGCTCTATCGAGACACCAAGCGGAAGCAGGCAGCTTGGAGAGAGAAGGCGGAGAGCCTGGGCTACACTTCGGATGTTCTCCTGAGGTGGTGGAAGCACATGCACACCTGATAAGGGAAGCTGCACCTGAAAAAGTCTGGCCAGGCCGCGGTCAAGCTGATGGACCGGGAGACCTACGTGATGGCCAAGTGCAGTTTCTTGGAGGGTGAGATCTGCCACCGAGGAGCAGCCCCTCTGTCAACCCTCTCTCTCAGGCAGCCCACAGCCAGCCAGTCCTCTTCCGGCCAAGAGTCAGCTCCTGTGTCCAGGCAGGTATCTTTGGAGTGCCCCATGACGGAGACCCCCCCGACAGCTGCACAACCCATGCCGGAGCACATGGAGGATCCCCTGACGCAGATGGAGCAAGAGGAGGCCGCGGCCACCAGAGACCAACCCACACTCACCCCCAGCTCCACCTCCACAGAAAGCAGGCAGAGAGCCAGATTGGAGGGACAGAGCCACACCGTCCTCTTGGATATCAGGGACACCATCAAGAGCAGCATAGATCCCCTCTCTCAGCTGGTACACTTCGAGATTCCATCCTCTAACAGAAAGCCCTTCCTCACCTACGTGAACCAGACCCTCATGGAAATGCCTGAAGCCCAGTACCAGGTGATCAAGGAGAGGATCACAGGTCTTCTGCACCACCCTCCAGGCCCAGCTGAACCTGCTCCCACCCAGTCCAGGTCTGCTCCTCCACCCCAGACTATGTCACAGCCCTTCCAAGGCTTTCAACAGCCCCTCACCTACCAAGGCTACAGATACCAGGACTTCCAGCAGCACAGGCAGCCCTTCCCAGTCCAGGCACAGGTCCTCTCCTGCCACAGATGCCACTGATGCCACAGATGCCACCGACACCAAAGATGCCACCGACACCTCACCTCACTCAGATGCAGACCAGACAGCCCCACTAAACTCCTTCATCCATCCCACAGCCAAGCCCGGCCTCAGAACATCTGTCATCGGTGTTGGGACTGACATCCCATGTCCTGGAGGAAGGGCCTCTCAACATCACGGGACTGAGCCAGCTCTCTGAGAGCTTCCTGCACACATCATCTCCTGTTGTCCTCTCAGGGCCAAGCACCCCAATGGCACCTCAGACCAGCACTCCAGCCACTGCCACCTCCACAGCCCCTGGACTCTTCACCCCTGAGACCATGGGCATGTCTCAGAGTAACTGAGAACAGTGCCAGAGACTGGGTTGTTACCTGTTGACTTTATCTTTGCTTGGGACACATTTCTTGGTTCATTTTGTTTTTTTAATAAAGTCCTACAATTTGTTATTAATAAAGGTTATCTTTGCTTCACACACTTGGTTCAGTTCTTTCACTTAATAAAGTCTTGGTGGAAACTTTTAGAAATGGTTTAAGCCTTTGCACGCTTGTGGGATGGGTAAGGATAGCTGTGGGATGGATAGCTGTGGGATGGGTAAGGATAGCAGTGGGATGGATAGCTGTGGGATGGGTAAGGATAGCAGTGGGATGGGCAGGGATACCTGTGGGATGGGTAATAGCTGTGGGATGGGTAATAGCTGTGGGATAGATAAACCTCCAGTGCAAGTATAGTGGGATTGTATGATCCACCCTCCCAGCTGCCACACCTATGGCCCTTTATTATCAATAATAATTTAATCATTTATCAACACATTTCAACATAAACACAACTCTTTATTAAATGCCCTGTTCATTATAGGGCCACTCAACATACATGGCACAATCTCATCAGTGTGATGAGACAGGCTCAAGGAAGCATCCATTAAGCATCTACCATCCTGTCTTGCCACTCCACTGCTCCAGCTGGGGAGTTGCACCAGTGTTTCATGAGGTTGCGCTGCTTCTTCCCTTCACGTGAAGCTCTGTTGGGGCCTTGCACATCCACATTGTCTATCAGGTTTTGTCCTTGCCTCCATTCACCAGGCTCCATGTCCCCATTGCCTTGTTGATGGTCCACGAGCCTGTTCTGCAACACTGGGTAGCGGGTGCGCATGAGATTGTGCAGGATGCAGCAAGCTTCCACGATGTTCCTCACGGTCTCTGGGCGATGCTGCATGGTGGTGAGAAGTACCTGGAACCTGTTGGCCAGGATGCCAAAGGCATTCTCCACCACCTGTCTTGCCCTGGACAGCCTATAGTTGAAGATCCTCTCTTCACGGGTGAGGCATCTGGAAGTGTAGGGCTTCATAGGTTCTGAGGGAGAAGGCGTCATCCCCCACGATGAAGTAGGGCACATCTTGTGTGTCGTTGGGCATTTGGTCTGGATCTGGGAAGCCCATGATGAGGTTGCATTCCAGCCCATCCTTGAGGTCATTGGCGTTGTATACCTGGGCATCTGAAGCGGACCCGTTGCCTGAACCATCAATGTACATGAACTTTTAGTCAGCATCAACCATGGCAAAGAGGATGATGCTGAAGAAGCCCTTGTAGTTGTGATAATTGGACTCTGAGTTGGCTGGAGCTTTGCAGGCCACATGCTTCCCATCTATGGCTCCAACGGTGTGGGGGAAGTTCCACTTCTGATACCACTGTTTTGCAACTTTCTTCCAGCCTTCTTCAGTGGTGGGGTACTGGAGGAGCTCCTCCAGGTATTCTTCAATGATGGCCTGCACCACTTCTCTGACCACAATGCTGATGGTGTTGTGTGGCACCCTCCAGGCATACTGCATGTTCCTGTATGTGGTTCAGAGGCCAGGTGGCTCAGAGTCAGTGCCACCTTCAGCCCAGTGTCCAGGCTGGGCTGGAAGTTGGTGTTTGCCTTGGTCAACCTGGGTCTCAGATGCTCCACAACTTCATCAAACATGGCTGGAGGCATCCTCATGAAGTTATGGAATGCACGAAGGTCTTCATTCCTCAGCTCCACCATCAGCTTGTTGTACAGTCCATACTCTGCTCTTCTCGCAATCCATCTCCAGACCCACACACTTCTTGGATGCCTCCTTTTCCTTTCGTAGAACAGGTGAAAGAGCCTGAAGAGGGCTTGGCACTGTTGTAGAATGATGGTGGCTACCAAAAGGAGGGTGCAACGATCCATGGTGGAGATGACTTGATGATGTGGAAGAGCAAGAGCAAGGCTGAAGAGGTCTGCACACCAGGGCTGCTAGACTGAAAGTGAGATCCATGTGATTTCCTCCCCCTTTTTATAGGAAATATCGGTTTTCCACTAAGTGTCCTTCTGCATCCTCTAGACATCCTCCAGACATCCTAAATATCCGAGGTACGTCCCCTATACAAACATTTTTTCCATTTTAATGCTTTATATGCGAGCTGCATCCACTTTCATCCTTTCTATGTCTGTGCTACTAATGCTGCGCGGACTTTCCGCGTCCATTTTGCTTCCTCCCTTTTTCCATTTTCCGCTGGAGCGGATGCGAGTTGTGCGGACGCGCAGCGGATGCTAAGCAAACACAGCAGACGTGTAATGGATGACGACGGACATAGAATGTTTGTTCCCCATATGTGTCATGGATGTTGAATGGACGCGGCGGAAAGTTCATCCACTCAAAAAAATTTTTGCAGCTCAAAACTTTTTCAGTGGATGAAATCTCAGTCGATGGATGCTGGACGCATAGAACGTATGAATCATGCACGCAGTGAGTACAGAATGGATGCATCATGTTAACCAACGGATGGCAAGTGTTTTCCTCTGTTTTACATCCTCTTTCCATCTGTTGGTGCAGTGTGACATGGGCTTAAGTTGCTTCGAGGTCATGCTAGACCATTCCTATATCTTTACTTCCTTCCATTAATTTTATAATTTCTCCGAAAATAAACATAAATGCTTACTATGAAACAATATAATAAAGAAAGTCTGGGAAATAGTGAAAAAAATTTCAATCTTTGCAGAAGTATAAATCAGCTTTAATGTATAAAATGTTTATGTGCCCTAAAGTAATATTTATAGCTGGCTGGTTTTCATGTAAATAGAATATATCTTCAGGCTTAAAGGGGAAAAAATAAGATTCCGGATTTTGGAGAAATTTAACACAGCATTTCACACATTATGTAATAGGAAAAAGTACAGGGGAAGGATTCATCGGAGACATTTGCTGCTGTTCCCTTCTTTTTTTCCTTTCTTCCAGAACCTTTCACAAAGCAATACAAAACTAAATGTCCAGTTTCCAAGGAACAGTGACAAAGAGTGTTCCATACAGAATTTTTTTATGAGGTCACCTAAAATGGAGTTATTATGCTCTACAAGTTCCAGCAGTTTTCCCCTTAGTAGTCTGAATACTTATAAAGTGCTAAAATAAAAAATGATTCTCCTTTTCAGCAGTATAGATTTTAGTAACAATACTAACTAAGAGAAAAATATAATTTTGAATTAACCAAGGAGGTGATGTTAGTTCAGTATGTTTTGTCAGTGTTCAAAGATTCTTGATTCCAGTCAAATCCTCTCCACTTATAAAGATCGAAATACATAATGTGACCAAGTACTGCTGTAGTTCTCTTTTGAATAAGAAAGGTTATTTTACAATGAGAAGATTCATCAGTTTTCAAAGTTGTCCATGTTCTATATTGGCCATATGAAAACTATCTAGAGAAATAGATTCTGTGAAAGAAAAGTCATGATGGTTATCTGAAGTAGATGTGCTGCCTCCAGTTAGATGATTTACACCATTACTAAATTAGAGGCTGAACTAATAAGAATCCATCTTGGGATTTCAACTTCTAGAGAGGGACACAATCCTTTTTAGTGTGTGTGTGTGTGTGTGTGTGTGTGTGTGTGTGTGTGTGTGTGTGTTGTGTTGTGTCACCTAATTGTTGATTTCAAATGACTATGAATACTGTGGGCAACCTTCATGATGGAAGTACAGTGATGTGATTGAATTTCTGTAGCTAGAAACAAATTATGCAGGTAATTATGCCTCATAATATATAATTTATATTAATTCTAATCAAGTGCATTTCCACTCATTCATGAAAACACACCAGGGAATACTAATTATGATAAGTCAAAAGAGAAAAGCATTCAGTGCTAAAATAATGATCTGGATTAGTGCTCTACACTTTTATTTCTGCTAATAAGAATGGTCAATGTACTCCATTCAAAGATTTTAACACTGAGAGATCAACAATTTTATTACTTTTTTTTCTTTTTACAACCCTGTAATTCCTTGCTTCAGGGTGGAGTCAGAAAGACTGAATGGAGTGTTTACTGGCCGGATGCTCTTGCTGACTCCTATGCTGAGTTCACAGCAGATATTTTCTTTTTGCCCTGTTAGAGAAATATATATTGCTGCCTAGGATTGAACTCTCAATCTTCTGAGTGGAAGGCGAACATCTTCACCTCCAGGACACTACATCGCTCAACAATAAATTCAATCCCAAAGTTCTGAGGAATTAATCTCAAGTTTATCTACCTATTCAATCATAAAGATAAATGTGCATTATAGTAACATTTCTACTGCTATAATTCACATTTATTTACCTGTATGATTGAATAGGTAGAATAGAATAGAGCTGGAAGGGACTTTGGAGGTTTTCTAGTCCAGCCTCCTGATCAAGCAGGAGAACCTAACCTATTTCAGATAAGTGACTGTCTGGTCCAGGGGTCTTTAAACTTGACAGCTTTAAGACTTGTAGACTTCAACTCCCAGAATTCCTCCTCCAGTCATATTCGTTCAGGAATTCTGGGAGTTGAAGTCCACAAGTCTTAATCTTGCCAAGTTTGAAGGCCCTCGGTCTAGTCTCTTCTTAAAACCAACCAGTGATGAAACACCTACAACTTCTGAAGGCAAGATGTTCCACTGGTTAATTGTCCTCTCTGTTAGGAAGTTTCTCCTTAATTCCAGGTTGCTTCTTTCTTTGATTAGTTTCCAACCATAGATAAATAGGTAGATAAAGATAAACGAAGTCCACTTGAGTTCAGCTCCTCGGAACTTTGGGATTGAGTTTATTTTCAGTTTTTTTTTTTTTTTAAAAAAAGATTATAATTTAAAAGTGGTCCTTGACTGTGAGGGAAGGCATGCTGTGTTTGCATGTACTCTTGTTATGATTAGAATATTGACTGTAACCCTTTCCAAGACAGTTAATTTTATTGATAGTTTTCCCACACTATTGTGACAATTCACCGTGACTATTATTACATCCTTTATGAGAAGTTATCCTTAAAAAGAATTGCAGCAGACAGTTAACTTGTTCAAAGTTATGAAGCTCATCTGAAGCATATACTGAAAGATCTGCACTGATATCACTTACTTGCTAGGCAAGTTGATCTAAAGGAGCTGAAAAAGAAGAAAACAGGATGACATTATCTTTGCTGTCCAGGTTAGAACTGACCTTTTCACTCTAGCAGTTATAGAGTGACAGTTATAGTGTATGGAGAGGCAGTTTGGGCTAGTATTATAGCACTATATTGGAAACCTGGAGACTGTGAGTACTAGTGTCACTGAGGTATAAAGCCAGCTAGGTGACTTTATACCAGTCACTCACTCTTAGCTCTAGGGAAGACACAAAGGCAAACCACTTCCATAATCTTGCCAAAAAAACTGCAGGGACTTATCCAGGCAGTCATCAAGAATCAACAGTGAATTGAAAGCATCAAAATACACACACACACACACACACACACACACACACACACACACACACACACATATATTTCTTAAGTTTTCGTGGGTACTTACATATATGCTGTTCAGCTTCATTCGGGTATTATCCCATGTCATTGTAGTTGTGCTTTTAAAGTTTTTGCAACGTTTTGGCAGAATCTCATCTGCCATCATCAGGCTTCTATTACTGTGTTCGTCTGTGAGTCAGGCTATCACAGCTGTTTCAGTTTTAAATTTGAGGCTAGCCTACGCTGTGCCAGAATGGTTTTTTTCTTCATCCTGATTGGTTGGGAGTCTTGGTCTATGTTATTGGTCTTTGAGTTTGCTGTGTTCTGCTTGGTTGGTGTTTCAAATATCTTCTGTCTGTTTTGTGGCTTTTTTTGTGTCTTGATTGGCTGGCAATATTGTGTTCCTGTATTGGAGGCTTTTAGTGCAGCTTGGCTCCAAGTAAAAGGATGGCTATTATTTGTTAGGAAGCTAGGTTTCATCTGGGTGCCTGGTTGGGGTGTGTTTGAGCTGGAGGTATCAGGGGGAGTCTCTTTGTGCCCAGGTGTTTTTCTGGCTTGTGGTGTGGAGATTTTTTTGTTTGTGAGTGCAGGCTTCCAAATGATTGATAGTCTGGTGGAATCATCTCTTCTATTCATGCTTTCAGGTCTTTTTTCAATCTCTATGGCTTCTCTGATAATTCTGTGGCTGGGGTTTTCCATGGTGGCTAGGGTTTTGGTGCCATTGAAGTTGATGCTATGACCTGTGGCTTTCATGTGTTGGACTAATGAGGAAGTGTGTTCAAGCTTTTTTACTGAATTCTTGTGTTCATCCAGGCAGGTACTTATTCTTCGATTGGTCTGCCCAATGTATGTGGCCAGGCATGATGCACAGGGAACTTCGTATATGCCTTGATTTTCCAGGTCAATTTTATCTTTGGGGTTTCTAAGGATGGCTGCTATTTTTTTGTCTGTTTTGAAGGCAGTCTTGATGTGATGCCTGTGTAGTATCTTACTGATTTTGTCTGTAGTATCTCTTATGGAGGACAGGACAGCTGTTCCATAGGTCTGTTCATCTTCTAGATCTCCATTAAGTCTCAGTGTGTTTTTGTGGATCAAGCTGGTGATTTTGCTTTTGTGGAAGCCGTTGGTTGTCAGTACTTTAGTCAGGGTGCATAGTTCAGTTTTTATATGTGTCTTGTCTGCCAGGTGTTTGGTTCTGGCGATTAGTGGTTTGGCCATGGAATTTATCTGTGCTGGGTGGTGGAGGGATTGGGCGTTGAGGTGGCGGTTGGTGTGTGTTTTCTTCTGGTATACGGTGTGTCCTAGTGTGCCATCTGTTCTTTTGTAGATTAGTACATCTAGGAATGGTAGTTGTTTCTTTGTTTCTGTTTCCATGGTGAACTTGATTTTGGGGTGTGTGCTGTTTAGGTGTGTTAGGAAATTGTCTAGGTTTTCTTTTCCATGGGGCCAAATCACAAATGTGTCATCGATGTATCTTAGCCATAGTTTGGGTTTGTGGGTGGCATTAGCCAGGGCTCTGGATTCGAATTCTTCCATGAACAGGTTTGCAATGGCGGGTGACATTGGTGATCCCATAGGGGCTCCTTCAATTTGCTTGTATCTTTGTCCTTTGTATATGAAATATGTGTTGGTTAAGCAGTGTTCTGCTAGTTCCATGAGGTGTTTATCTGGTTGGTATTTATTTTTGATGATTTCATGAGTTTATTTTATTGGGACCAAAACCTATGAGAAGTTCGAAGTTAAAAGAGCAGGAATATTATGTGACCTGAAATTCCTACGCAGCTGCAGAGACAACAATGCAACACCAACCTGCTTCAAATTGATATTTCATCACAGCACAGCAGCTACTAAACATATCCTGAAAAGAACTGAAATGGCTCTACTAAGGAACGAGTTCCACAGTAAGATATTCCAATTGGATCAGTTAAACAAAGATTTCCTAGCACTACACCTGGAATTGAACAGCAAAATCCACCTTCTACTTTGGGACAAGATAAAACAACATACAACTTGGAGAGCTGAAACTGAAACCACTTACAAAAATGAAAAACTCTTGAAGAAACTAAAGAAATTAGAACATGACAAGAAAGCCCCCAACAATTCACAACAACACCTGAAAAAATTAGTATATAACGTTTCCAACAGAAAACTCACCAAAACAGAAACAGATGTCCTAACCAAAGGATTCAATTATGCTATAGCATCCCAAAAAAGTCCCCACAGAATCCATCATATGTGCAGTAGAATCCAGCCTAACCAAATTAAATACAGATGAAATAAGACACCAGTTTACCAACATCCTATGCACAAGCAAACCACCCAAAAGCAACTTGCACAAAGAAGAACACAAAGCGCTACAAGCCCTAAAAATTGATAACAGCATAATCATACTTCCAGCAGACAAAGGGAATGCCACAGTAGTAATGGATAGAAAAGACTACAAAACAAAATTGACAGAACTACTCCAAGACTCCACATACAAACCTATAAATAGGGACCCAACCACATATCTGGAAAATTATAACCAGCCATATATTTATATATATGGTATTCAGCTTTGTTCGGGTATTTTCCCACATCATTATAGTTGTGCTTTTAAAGTTGTAGCAACGTTTCAACTAAAGTTGTAGCAACGATTGCCAGCCAATCAAGACAAAAAAAGAAAAAGCTACAAAACAGACAAAAGATATTAGAAACACCAATCAAGCAGAACACAGCAAACTCCAATAACACACACACACGTGTGTGTGTGTATATATATGTGTGTGTGTGTGTGTGTGTGTGTGTATGTGTGTGTGTTTTGGCTGTGATTGATTGTGATTGGCACAACCAAGCCCCCACCTGAAAAGAACACACCCCCACTAGCAGTTAAAAGGAAGAAGCAGCTGCAAGCTCACATTACTCTTTTTTTTTTTTTTTAAGAATTTTATTAATTTTTAACAAACAAACATACAAACAAACACAAAACATAAAAAACATAAAATATCTTTTTGGACGGCAGTTTGATCCCGAGTTACATCTTTTTGTACAGAGATAAATTCAAGTTCATGCTTACTTTTAAATAACATTCCATTTCTTATTTATTATTTTGCATTTTCTGTATAGCTTCTCCTCTCTTTTCACTCTCTTAATTCTATTATATTTATTTCATCTCAATTTAAATCATTATACTTATATCCTTTGTCTGTTCTATTTCAGCTAGCTATTTATCTTTTCTCATTAACACAAAGTTTCTTCTGTAATGACTGATTGGAGTATAATACCTTGTCATACTTATCCCTCCCCTAGTTTTAAAGCTTAACATGACACATAATTTTCATTCGGATTCTGCGTTGTACATTCTAAAGATAAACTCAATATTTTGAAACTATATTTAAAAAATATAATATAATTAAAACAACAATCCATAGCAATTAAAATTATATCATTCAAATTAATATTCATTTAAGTCTTAAACATTTTACACAATTCTTTCTAAATAAGTATCATGCTTCTATGGGAACACTTATAGATTTTACTTAATTACTTCCCCCTATTTCACTTATATTTTAAAATATTCAACAATAACAATGTTCCCATTTTTCTTTAATTCAATTCTCTCATATTTGATTTCATTTATTTTTATTTAAAAAGAAAAAATTTCGCTAAATTACGTTAAATATTTTGTCCCATTTTATAATCATATATTATTCCAATTTTCTAACATTATTTCAAATACAAATACAACAACACAATCTTATGTATCTTTGCAGAATCTCTTTTTTAGTTATATGTTTACCCATTATCTCTAAATAAATTCTGTTTCTTTACATCTTGTTTCAAACCTTTGTAACTTCTCTTCCCTTCTTTCCTCCCTTGCTTCTCCACTCTACCCTTTTTACCCCCTTGTCTCTTAATCTCCACCTTCTTGTGTATTCCTCTTTTCTGTTGCTTTCTGATGTTGTGTCCACTTTTCACCTTGTTTTTCCCTTTTTTGGTTGTTTTTTTAAGTCTTAAATTCTCCATTCTCTTTCTCCCCTTTCCCCTTTCTTCCCCAAATAAAGTTGCTTGTTCATTAAGGATGGTTTCTTCTTCATCCCAATCTTCTTGTTCTTGTAGTTTCTCATATGTAGAAATTGCCATTTCTAAAAAATTAAAAATAGAGCCAAAAGAATCCTTCCCTTCTTGTTTCTCTTGTTTATATTTTATAAATTCCATTTTCAGTTCATCCATAAGTAATGCCATTGTAAAATCCAAATGATTTTAATCATTCAGATAAGAGTTTCCAGAAGTCCCAAAGTCACCAAACAATCCAAATACACACAGTCTATTTCACTTCACACTTTCTTCTTTTTTTTCCCCCTTTTTTCCACTTTAATGCTTCAAAAAACTTCAAATTCTTTTAAACCTTCAGTCCATCTGATAGAGTAGCCAATTATGATCCAAAATGGAAAAATCCAATAATAAAAATGGCCCAAAGCCAAAGAAGAAAAAGGATAAAATAAATAAAAAAAATAAAAATATTACTAGAATTGAAATATACAAAAAGGCTGGCGAGTAGAGATTTCACAAGTATATATATATATATATATATATGGACTGCACACTGCACTTTGTTTATTTACCCAAGGCTCTTATTATGACTCTCTTCTCCAGCAGCTTCAAAGCCAAGCCTCAAGTGTTAAAACATTGATAAGAGTCCAGGAAAACACCTGTAATAATATTTTTCTGTGCTCTCCCTCCATCTTATCACATTAAAATGTCCTTGAGAAGGAGTGTTTATACATTTCTCCCCAGTTCAAATAAAGTATTTTCAAGCCTCTAGTTGGCAGTGTTGCACAGTCTCTTAATACTTTTTTTCCCCCTCAGCCAGAAAGAAAAGTAATGTATACAAAACTCAGAGGGAAAAAAAAACAAAGGGGGCCTCTATCCTAAAGAAAATTAAAAAATCAAAAGAAGCATAAAAATATATATAAGAAAAAATTCAATCTGATTAGCTACAAAATCACATTAAATTCCTCAGAGAAAAAAATAGTAAGGAAAGAATCCAAGCCTCAATTTGACATCACTTTAAAAAACGCCGCTCAAGGAGATTCCAGTCAAAGAAAAATAAAGGTTTCTTCTTTGTTCAGGATATCTTTTCAGGTCTCAGCCAATTTGCAATACAAAAGGAAGTTTCTCACCCAGCCGACACACCCTCTCTCCAGCCTCTTTCTTTTCGGAGCTGTCCCGACTTCAGCAGCTTTGGAGGCTGCCTTTCCACCGCCAGCAAAAGGGCTTCTCCCGGATCAAACCAGAGATTTTGCGATATCTCTGGGATCCTGGGACTGTGGCCTTCACAATCCCCGTCTCTACGGGACGGTTTAGGTCCATTAGGACTGACCAGGGGTGAAAATATCAGCTGCGATCTCAGAGCCCCGAGATCGCTGCCATCTCAGAGCCCCGAGATCGCAGCTGTAGCACCGAGACGAGGCTCCGCCTTCTCCGCAAGCTAACATTACTCTGAGAAGCACAGAGCTGAAGAAACAAGCCAGAAGATGATTAATGAGACTTCATCGAAACATTGCCTAGATACTTCCAATTTTACGCGGGAGAAAACTCGAACAACCAAAGATCCGTGTATATATATATATATATATATATATATATATA
>BLBF01000037.1:10881697-10914511 GCA_015471245.1 Laticauda colubrina
CCCACAGCAAAAATAGACCTTCCCAGTCCAGGTCCAGGTTCATTGCATGCCACAGATGCCACTCCTCACCCAGCTGCAGACCAGACAGCCCCACTACACTCCTCCTTCCTCCACCCCACAGCCAAGCCCCTCAACGGACAATCTGTCTTCAGTATTGGGTCTGACATCTCAAGTCCCTGATGAGGGGCCTCTCAACCTCACAGGACTGAGTCAGCTCTCTGAGAGCTTCCTGAACACACCATCCCCTGTTGTACTCTCAGGGCCAGGCACCCCAATGGTGCCTCAGACCAGCACTCCAGCAACAGCTACCTCCACAGTCCCTGCCCACTCGACAGCTGAGACCATGGACATGCCTCAGAGTGACTGAGAATAGTGCCAGAGACTGAGTTGTTACCTGTTCACCTTATCTTTGCTTAAAGACACTTTACTTCGGTAATTTTGCTTTTTTAATAAAGTCATACAGTTTACTTAAGACAGTTGTTAATAAAGGTTATCTTTGCTTCACACACTTGGTCCATTTTATTTACTTAATAAAGTGTTGGTGAAAACTTTGAAAAAAGGGTTAAGCCTTTGCATGCTTGTGGGATAGGTAAGGATAGTTGTGGGATGGGTAAGGATAGCTGTGGGATGGATAAGGATAGTTGTGGGAGAGATAAACCTCCTGTGCAAGCATAGTGGGACTGTATGGTCCACCCTCCCAGCTGCCACACATATGGTCCTTTATTATCAATAACAATTTATTCATTGATCAACACATTTCAAAATAAACAAAACTCTTTATTAATGCCCTATTCATTGTAAGGCCACTCAACATACATGGCACAATCTCATCAGTGTGATGAGACAGGTTCAAGGAAGCATCCATTAACCAACTACCATCCTGTCTTGCCACTCCACTGCTCCAGCTGGGGAGTTGCATCAGTGTTTCAGGAGGTTGCGCTGCTTCTTCCCTTCATGTGAAGCTCTTTTGGGCCCTTGTACATCCACAGTATCTATCAGGTTTCATCCTTGCCTCCATTCACCAGGCTCCATGTCCCCATTCCCTTCTTGACAGTCCACAAGCCTGTTCTGCAACACTGGGTAGTGGGTGTGCATGAGATTGTGCAGTCTGTGGGTGATGCTGCATGATGGTGAGAAGTACCTGGAACCTCTTGGCCAGGATGCCAAAGGCGTTCTCCACCACCCATCTTGCCCTGGACAGCCTGCAGTTGAAGATTCTCTCTTCGCGGGTGAGCTATCTGGAACTGTAGGGCTTCATGAGGTAGGTTCTTAGGGAGAAGGCATCATCACCCACGATGAAGTTGGGCACATCTTGTGTGTCATTGGGTAGGGGGTCTGGATCTGGAAAACCCATGATGAGGTTGTGTTCCAGCCCATCCTTGAGGTTACTGGCATTGTATACCTGGCTATCTGAAGCTGACCCGTTGCCTGAAGCATCGATGTACATGAACTTGTAGTCAGCATCAACCATGGCAAAGAGGATGAGACTGACGAAGCCCTTTTAGTTGTGATAAGAGGACCCTGAGTTGGCTGGAGCTTTGCAGGCCACATGCTTCCCATCTGTGGCTCCAACGGTGTGGGGAAAGTTCCACCTCTGATACCACTGTTTTGCAACTTTCTTCCAGCCTTCTTCAGTGGTGGGGCACTGGAGGAGCTCCTCCAGGTATTCTTCGATGATGGCCTGCACCACTTCTCTGACCACTTTGCTGATGGTGTTGTGTGGCACCCTCCAGGCATCCTGCATGTTTTTGTTCGTGGTTCCAGAGGCCAGGTGGTGCAGAGTCAGTGCCACCTTCATTCCAGGGTCCAGGCTGGGACGGAAGTTGGTGCTTGGCTTGGTCAATCTGGGTTTCAGACGCTCCACAATTTTGTGAAACATGGCTGGTGGCATCCTCATGAAGTGCTGGAATGCACGAGGGTCTTCATTCCTCAGCTCCACCATCAGCTTGTCATACAGTCCAAACTCCACTCTTCTCCCAATTCATCTTCGGAGCCACACAGCTCTTGGATGTCTCCTTCTTCTCCTTGCGTAGAAAAGATGAAACAGTCTGAAGAGGGCTTGGTTCTGGTGGTGAATGATGGCAGCTACCATAAGGAGTGTGCAATGATCCATGGTGGAGATCAATGGATGATGTGGAAGAGCAAGAGCAAGGGTGAAGAGGTCTGTACATCACAGCTGCTGGACTGATAGTGAGATCCAGGTGATTTCCCCCCTTTTTATAGGAAATATCGGTTTTCCACTAGGTGTCCTTCCACATACTCTAGGCATACTCCAGACATCCTAAATATCTGAGATACGTCCCATATACGAACGTTTTGTCTGTTTTAATGCTTTATATTCAAGATGCATCCACTTACATACTTTCTATTTCCATGTTACTAATACTGTGTGGACGTTCCGTGTACCTTTCGCTTTCTGCTTGTAGCGGATGTGAGTTGCGGGAATGCCCAGAGGATACCAAGAGGATACAGCAGACGTGTCACGGATGACAATGGACGTAGAACATTTGTTGCCCGTATGTGTCACAGATGTAGATCGTACGTGGCGGAAATTTCATCCGCTCAAAAAGTTTTGTGCAGCTCAAAACGTTTTGAGCGGCTGAAATAGCAGTAGACGGATGTTTGATGGATAGAGCATATGAAACATGTATGCAGTGAGTACACAATGGATGCATTGCATTTTCCAATGGATGGCAAGCTTTTTTGTCCATTTTACATCCTCTTTGCATCCATTAGTGCAGGGGGACATGGGCTTTATTTCTTTCTTTCTTTTTCTTCGTGGTTTTTTTGAAAGCTAATTTTTTGCAAAGTTTAGCTGAAAAACCTATCCAGCCCCCCTCTCTCATGCACAACTCTCTAAGTCAGTGACCCCCAACCATTTGCACAGCAGGGACTGGTTCCTTGGAGAGAGTGCTTCCACCCCCCATGTGCTGATGGGGCTTTGATTGTTTTTGTGAAACAGCTACTGGTGTGCCACAGACTGGTGCTGCTCCATGGATGGTGGTTGGGGATTTCTATTCTAAGCAGTGCAAAAAAGAAACCCCAACCTAACATAGTGAGCAAGTCCTATTTTCAACCTTTCAGAAAGAAAATAACAGCTTTAACTTTCTCTATGCAAAAGGTTTACCTACAGGTCTGCAAGTGAGCAGAATCTCCTGCTTACAAATACTGCAGATGTGTGCAAATTGCTAGAACAGATTTTTATGTTTTGGGGCAAGATTAGAACAAGGGTAAATATATATGACTTAGTAGAGGGGCCTCATTATATATTCTGGCACAGTTTTGCAGAGGTCACGTTTGATTTTCCTTGTGTATTTTAAAAAGTAAGATTTTGGAGAAAGTGACCTCAGATAGCAAAGAGGAGCTTAAAGATTTTACAAACCGTTTTTATTTCTTTGGAGATATCCTCCAGCTCCTGAAGCATTTGAGGCTATGTTTTTCACTGCTTACCACAACATGCTTTCTGTTGAAAAAACAGCCATTGCTAACAAGCTACAATAAAAGCTATTGTCAGCATTTTTATGAAGAAAATTGTTTCTCTAGGCTGAGATTGTGTTGTTATAAGCAATGCTGAAATGCTGGTCCAGCTGATGAGGAACAAATCTGAAAAGTAGCAATAAAGCAGCCTGTAAAATGGTGAGCAGCTCCACTTTAGAACCTCTAAATAATTGGCTTTTATTGCTTGTTATGTAAGTAAATGTCTTGATGTTACCTTCAAGGATTGGATTTCTATTTTGCATTCTCTGAATTAATGATGCCTAAAAAAGAACATTTCAAAAGAAGCCATGTATATATTATTGTGATAACCACTATTGTGAGTCGAGTATTTTTCTCATCTAGCTTATAGCTGTGATTCTTTACTATCAAAGAGAGCCTACTATTTTCACTGGGATTTGAAGAGCTGTAACTCAAGCAATTAATGGTCTGCTTGTGACTATGGCCTTGATTTATGGAATGAACAGTGATTTGGCAAAATGTGATGGTCTCAACTTCTCCTCTTTCTCTTTGTCAGTCATCTCCTCCTCCTCCTCCTCTTCCTTCTTCTTGCAGCTTTAACTTTGAAATTCATTCATTTTCCTGTTTTAGCTAGCAGTAGCTGCTGCAGAATAAGAAGCAGAAGAAGGGCCAGGTGAAGCAAGTAGAAGATACATAAGATGTCCAAAGGCAACTGGGAAAGATTTGGATCTGTATTTAGAGTGACCCTATCAATTATACATATTTTAGTATCTGGGAAGAAAATAATCTATGGTTCTTTTGCCATTCCTATTTTCAGTTTTGTCACGTCTTTGGATACTTGACAAAAGAAATAAGGAAATCTGGAGCAAATAAAATTGTGTCACCAGGTTCATCCATCTCAGGACAATATTATTGTTTGCCAGGATCTGATCTTTCTTTGATCTTGAGAACTACACAATTAAGCCTCATAGCAGGCTGCAATAGATTGTAACAAGCATACATCTGTTAGTAGAAAGTAAAGGGTGTTAATATATTAAATGTCAGACTGGTAATGAACTGTCAAAACTTTGATAGAGGGAATTGATGTTTATAGCTTGAGTCAATAGTGAAAAATACCACATAGTGCTGGGCTTCTTCTTTCTTTAAGCAAAAATTTAATTGACTTTTTTAATGACAGGTATAAACGAAAGTAAACCTCACTTTATATCATTTATTCAGCTTGCACCAAGTGTATTTGTCATGCTTCAGTACAGTCTACATGCTTGATACTAATTATTTCCCTTGTAATACATGAAACCTTAATGGAATTTTTTTGGGATATATCATTTTCTTGAGATCGGAATTTCTTTGGATATACAAATAGATTTCAGGCAATATCAAACAATGGATTTGCAAGCTGTTAGCATTTACCATTTAAAAATAGTCTCCTGGTGGGACTGCATATTCATAACCTGGTGTAAAAATTGCAAAACCAAATGCTGAATACATTCAATCAAGTAAATCCTGTTGTAAAACCCCAGTGGTATTACAAAGATTTTCCTGGATAATATGGTGTGATGGCATTTGAAAAATCCCTTTAAATTGGAATGCAATGATGGATATCTTCCCATCCTGCAAAATAACATTCAAAGTTTGGTTAACAGTGAAATATGCAGTACATGGTATTGTAATATAGGAGTCTATCCCCTAATCCATTATCACACTTCTCCAAGAAACACAGTCAACATTCTATGCTGAACCATGCACACACATTTCTCATAGATTCTTTTGAGTCTATCAGTTTATTACCTTGTGCTTGAGTAGAACCATTTTGGGTATTTAACCAACGCTATTCACAACACCCATATTGAAATCAGGTCATATTTCCTTGAAAGACACAATGAAATCCTTGAGTCCTTACAAAAGGCAAAGGACAGTATGTGATGCTGCGGCAAGAAATGATGTCAGAACCAAACTTCTGTGGAAAAGTTGGAGGAAAAAATGGGTAAAAATTCACTTAACTTAAAAAATTCTGTTTCCCACCTGTAAGTAAAAGCATCCATTATGGTGAAAATCCAAATTGGTGATATCCTCCATCATAGTCCAAGCAACCCCATATGACCTCTCCAAACAGAGGCAGGAATCCAAATTCAGCCAAATTCATGAACTGTATTTTTTAAGGCAAGGATATCCAAACTTGCCAACTTTAAGACTTGTGGATTTATGCTAGCTGAGGAATTCTAGGAGTTAAAGTCCACAAGTCTTAAAGTTGCCAATTTGGAGAGCCCTGTTCTAAAGTTTAGTCCAGCACTCTAACCAGTACCCTTAAATTTAGTTTTACAAATGCCTATATTCAACCTGAACTCTCCCAACATGCTATTTTCTTTGTGGAAAGCCTGAAACTGCTCCATTACCATATTTAGAACAAGATGAGCTTCCCATCTTAAAGTAAATTATTGGATGAAAAACCTAGTCTATTTTTTAGGTAAATACGATAAAACTTCCACTGAGTTAAGTTTGACTCCTGATGAATACATGATCATGTCATATCTACAATGTTTTCTTGGCAACAAAAGTGATATTTTCTTTAAGGATGTTTTTTCTTTAAGGATGAAAAAATTGGTAGCCTAGGGTGATCTCCCAATGAAGTACCAATCAGATGAAAACATTTTTTTTTTTTCAAGATCAAACCAAGTGGGCCAAGAACTGCCAAGAGCTGATGCTTCAAATAAATACAGTATTATAATAAGTGCCAAAGATGCTATAAAATAAATATTTTGTGCAATTATCATCCAAAGCATCTTTGCTCTATAATCACAACACTTTACTTATACTGTATATAATGTTTATATATTTGTTAGTATATTTTTCCATTACCATTTCCAATTCTCTTGATGGTTTACAACTAATGATTGAAGCATTAAAATATAAGCATCCAGCACTGAATAAAAATCTTTCTCCTCAAATAACATCCTTACCCAGCAATTGTATTATCTGAATGGGTCTTTGATAATGCTTGTTTACCCTGATTCACATTGGCAGTTTACAGTACATAAGCAGAAATATCTGACTCTTCAAAGAATTCTTGTGTTCCCTTCCTTCAGGTTAACAGACATTTGCATTTTGAATACAAATTGAAATAGTAAGCTATTTTGATATTTAATAAAATTGAATCTGCTTCTGGTCAATTTACCTGGCTTCAGTTTAAGCTATACCTCTGTTAATTTATCTGGACTTAATTTCCACTGAACTCAATGAGACCAACTTCTGAGTAGGCAATCAGGCTACTTAAGAATGTTGCCACTTTTGCAATTCCGTTGGGCAAGGAAAAGTAGGTTCCTCTTACTATAACTTTAGCTGCCTGACTTTTACACTTTTTGTGTACTTTTATCTGGGTTGTACTCCCATTGAATGTAATAGAAATTATTTTGAAATTGACAACCATTAAACTACTCCATTAAAACTCAAAGCAATTTCTCAGAGATTAGGCACTACAGCTTCAGGGATTTATTTGGAAAGCCTCAAGGCTACCCCTTTCATATCAAGAAATATGGGATAGCTCCCACTTTTCTTCTTAGCAATAGATTAAAGATCCCTATTTTAATTTGTAACATCTGTATAATGAACCCAGAAACAACACACTTTCATGTTGAAGCAGATGTAGAAATAAAATAATGCTGTTTGGAAAGTTAGAAGCTAGCATTTCAGCTTTTATTCATCCATCAAAGAAAAATTAGAATGAAATATTGGCAAGGAGGTACTGACATTAAAGTGAAACCCTTGGTTAACCAAGCAATTAGCAGTGCAAGTTAGACTCATTTTATTTTGCATGCAGGCTTTATCTTTTCAATAGTTAGTGTTTTATTATTATACAAAAAGGCCCTATACAGTTTTCTTTGTTGAGGATTTAGCTCAAAAAACCACACTGTTCTATATTAGCATACTTGTAATATCACTTCCTGATTGGTCCACCTATACTACGGTGTGATTGGTTCTTCAATGCTATTGTGATTGGTCCGCAATTGGTCCGCCTGAGTAGCGGGAGATTCAAGGAGCCGTCATTGGCTGCGAGCAGCGAGCAGCCGCTATAAAAGAGGCTGCTGCAGCTCCGCAGCCAGAGAGAATTCAGGAACTAAATAAAGAGCTGAAAGTCACACTGGTCTCAAGTCTCAAGTCTCTTTTTCCCATGACTTAACACTGGCGATGAAGGTGGGATACTGAGACAAGGAGACCAGTTGAGCATGTGGCAACAAGAACTGAGCAAAGACAAAATGGCTGGCAGCAACTCGCCACCCGCACCGTTCAACCCAGCGACAGAGGACTGGGAATCATACATCGATAGATTCCTCATGTTTCTTGAGAGCAGTGAGTTACAGAGGACCTCAGACAACAGGAAGAGAGCCGTGTTCCTGACACACTATGGGCCCACAGTGTTCAAGATGGCCAAGGCATTGGCTAAACCTGAAGACGTAAAACAAATGGCCTGGCCAGATTTGGACAGAATATTGAGGGCCCATTATGCACCGACCATCTCCAGCGTTATCTGGAGACATTGTTAAGCCTGGGTTCCCCAACCAGGGTTAGGTAGACAAGCTAAACAGAATGTGCAGCGTTAGTCAGATAGGCACACAGATAAATGAGTGAGCTAAGCTTGTATGTTTATTAACATACAGTAAAAATAACAGATACGCTTGTGCTATCAAGAATATATTTTATTCCAGTATAAGTTTATAGCATAGTCAAAAACAGTCCAATATTCATTTACCATGTAGTCAGTCCATTCAGGGATATTCAGTTAGCAAAGTCCATGTAGAATATCCTATTGTCAGTTCACATAAATCAGTCCGTTGTTGTCTCTCCCGTTCGAGCAATGCAGTCTTGCTTCCAAGCAGTAATCAGGGATCATCAAAGCCAGAGAGAGAGCGAGCAAGCTGTAGCCTTGCTACTTTTATATGGTTTTCATAACCACACCCACAATTGCTATTTTACAGTTAAAGCTGCATACACTAACTATTATTCATAGTTAGTATTTCACCTAAAACAGTTAGGGTGAACAATGTTATCCCTAACAGACATGAATTCTATAAACGGGACCAGAAAGAAGGTGAAAGCATCTGGGATTTTGTAGCGGCTCTAAGGGACATTGGAGGGGCGTGCGAATTCCTCAACATGGATGAAGCCATGGTCCTAGGACTGAGAGACCTCACCTTGCAGAGCCGACTGCTGACCCAAGCAAACATCACAGTCACAAAGGTCATCACTGAGCCCACTGCAGCCAAAGCCATGAAAAAAATCAGCAGCCACCATGCGGCTAATGAATACGGCAACCCAGGAAACACTGGAAGAGGCAATCCAACCCCAGGAGAAGAAACCACCCAAAGGCCACCACCACCACAACACACCATGAGGACATCGAGTCCTTGTCTGAGACTGACGACGAGGAAGAAGAAATACACAGACTCCAATTGGAACAAAACAGATGGGAGAAGAGAGAATGTAAGTCAGGGTTCCAGTGTGCCGGGTGCGGAGGTGACCACCCTGTTCTGAGTGCTGTTTCCTCGATGCAGTTTGCCGGCACTGCAAGAGACAGGGACAGATAGCAAGGGTCTGCCAGAACTGAAAGACCTACAGCCCCAGACGAAGAGACAGAACTCCCCCCAGAATGAGAGAAAGACAGGCAGGGAGCCATTGGAGCCGAGAAAACAGAAGCAAACAGCTCAACGAAACCTACCGGAAGGAAGAGACACACCAAACGATAACCATTGGGCATTCGAGCGCAACCAATGCCTGAAAGGTATATGTGAAAGTCAACATCGATGGCCAACAATGCGAGATGGAGGTGGACTCCGGCTCATACCTGTCTATGGTATCAGGAACACACTTAAGAGACTGATACCAAGCATACAAAGAATGGAGCTGGAGAGCCAAAAACTGACCCTGAAGGACTACCAAGGGAACAGGATCCCCATAGTCGGACTCGGACATTTCCAAGTTAACTTCAGAAAGCACACGGCAATTCTTCTATTAACAATAATAACCAGGATCACCCAAGCCTACTGGGACTTGAATGGTTCATGCCCCTGGGAATTGGAGTGACCAGAATCAACAGTGTCACTGAAACAGACTGGGAGGAGAGCCTGATGAGGGATTTCCAGGATGTGTTCGATGGAAAACTAGGCAAGTACCGAGGGTCCCCTATCTAATTTAATTTGAACCCAAACATAGCCCCTATCAGGTTAAAGGCAAGGTGAGTCCCTTTTGCATTAAAACCGTAGATCGATGAGCAATTGGATAAACTTTGGATAAATTGGATAAAATAAACACAGGGGGTATTGGAACAAATAGACCACGCAAGGTGGGAAACCCCAATTGCGACTCTGATTAAGTCAGATGGGTCCATGCACATCTGTGGAGACTATAAGGCCACCCTCAACCATGCACTACAACAAAGTGCATACCCCGTTCTGGTGGTACAATATGTGTTACATTCATTGGGAGGAGGAAAGATCTTCGCGAAACTCGACCTTGTACAAGCGCACCAGCAATTGCCAGTCGACCCTGAAACAATGGAGGCACAAACAATTGTGACTCATAGGGGGGCATTCAGATGCAAAAGACTGCAATTTGGAGTCAGCGTGGCCCCAGGGGTGTTCCAAAGCTTGATGAAGCGCCTATTACAAGGAATAAAAGGGGTGGTTCCATACTTCAATGATGTGCTCGTATCAGCTAGTGACAAGAACCAACTGGAAACCCACCTCAGGGAAGTCTTACAAAGATTTCAAGAGGGGGGACACAAAGTAAAAAAAGAAAAATGCCAGCTAGCACCCCTAAAGTTGAATTCCTGGGGTACCTAATAGATAAAGAAGGAATCCACTCCACAGACCAGAAAATCAAAGCAATAAAAGTAGCTCCCAGACCCAAAAATAAAACAGACCTGCAAGCATTTTTGGGACTCATTAACTTCTATAATGTCTTTCTGCCACAGAAGGCAACAACAGCAAAACCATTACACAGATTGTTGGATAAGACAGCTACCTGGACCTGGGAGCGACGAGAAGAAGCCGCGTTCCAGGAAATAAAAGACTTGCTGATATTCAAATCTGTGTTAATTCAATACAGCGAAACCTTGCCACTGACAGTCACCTGCAACGCATCACTGTTCGGCATCGGAGCTGTACTCAGCCACATGCTACCAGATGGGAGAGAAGCACCAATTGCATTCTATTCCAAAATGCTATCTAAAGCAGAAAGAAACTACAGCCAATTGGACAGAGAGGCACTAGCAGCAATAACTGGAGTCAAGCAATTCCATGAATACCTCTATGGCAGGACTTTCTCACTAATTACAGACCACAAGCCACTCTTGGGAATACTTGCAGGAAACAAGGACACCCCAAACATACTGTCACCACGAATGATGAGGTGGTCTGAGTTCCTTGCCGCATATAGTTACAAATTAATCCACCGGCCAGGGAAGGACATATCACACGCTGATGCCCTGAGCCGTTCTCCCCTGCCTGAACTGGGAAGTGACCTAGCACCAACCACATCCATGCTACAAATTGAGACACTACCAAACCTACCCATAACCGCAGTGGACATTGCGAGAGAAACCACAAGAGACAAAAAGATGGCACAGATTTTAACCTGGGTAGGAAAATGGTGGCCAGAAAACAAGATGGGTGAGACCTTTAAACCATTCCAAAAGAGACAGACAGAACTCTCAATTTTAAAAGGTTGTATACTATGGGGGGATCGGGTAGTCATACCGAAAATACTCCAAGAACAAGTACTGTATATCTTGCATGAAGGACACTTGGGTATCGTATGAATGAAATCCCTGGCCGGGAGTTATGTATGGTGGCCAGGGATGGATAAGGATATTGGGAGATGGGTGGAAACGTGCACACAATCCCAAAAATCCAGACCTACACCCCCTGTTGCACCTGTGCTTGACTGGGAAACACCGAGGGGACCCTGGTCGAGAATACACATAGATTTTGCAGGGCTGACAAAAGGACACACATTTTTAATAATAGTAAATGCTTACTCAAATTGGTTGGAGGTAAGCGTCATGAACTCCACAACAACAGAAGCAGTCATCAGACTGCTGAGGAAGCTGTTTGCAACACATGAGTTGCCAGATCTATTGGTTTCAGACAATGGGCTGCAGTTCATGGTGTTGACATTTGAAAAGTTCCTCAATGAACACGGCATAAGGCATGCCTTGACAGCGCCGGGCCAGCTGGCTACAAACAGACGGGCAGAACGCATGGTTTGGTATACGAAAGAGACTATAGAGAAACTAGACATGGGGACATACAAGAAAAAATCTACAAAATGCTAACTAGACAAAACATCACATCTAACACCACAATAAATAAAAGCTCAGCAGAACTATTGATGGGCAGAAAATTAAGATCGCACCTAAATAGATTACACCCCACTTACAGTCCTGAAAACCAGCAGACTCCTCTGGTAAGCACCGCACATTCAGAACAGGGGACCTGGTCTACGCAAAAAATCTCACAGGGCACCCACTTTGGATACCGGCAACAATAACCCAGATAACGGGACCCCAGTCATACAGACTAGAAACAGAGGATGGAAGAAGTTGGAGGAGACACATAGATCAACTGAGATCATGAACACTAGAAAGAAACACTAACAAACCCAGGTGCGAAGGAAAAGAACACACACACACATACCATAACCACATCAAACATTAAAAAATAATAATAACCAGACCAGAGAAGGGGGAGACCCCTCAAACATGAATAAGAGGGGAGGGGGAGACCCTCCACTAGCACAAGAAACATTGCAACAAACCCTAATAACAACCCGCCAACCAACATCACCAGTAGCCCCAGAAAAAAACCACAATTACTTACCTGGAGATGAAGGCACTCTGGGAGGAAGTAGCCAAGCTGACTCTACCAGCCCAGATAGGGGAGTGGGAGTGGCATGGCTGATTCCACCTTTCAGGAGGTTCCACAGAGAAGGATGGGTGAAACAGCGATCCTGTCCGAACCGGCCAAAGACAACAACGCAACTGAACTGTGCAGGTCAAGTAAAAACCATAAAAGCCCCACCTACTTACATGACTATGTAATGTAGGTTGGACTAAACCAAGTGGGGAGGGGTGTTCTATATTATCATACTTGCAAAACCTCTTCCTGATTGGTCCACCTATATTACAATGTGATTGGTTCTTCAACACTACTGTGATTGGTCCGCAATTGCCGCCCTGTGATTGGTCCGCCTGAGCAGCGGGAGATTCAAGGAGCTGTCATTGGTCACGAGCCATGAGCAGCCGCTATAAAAGAGGCTGCCACGGCTCCACAGTCAGAGAGAAGTCAGGAACTAAATAAAGAGCTGAAAGTCACACTGGTCTCGAGTCTCCTTTTCCCGCAACTTAACACACATTGTATTGAGTGTTGCTGTATAATATAGCTCTAACAAAGATGCACATGTGTAAAACCGATTCTGTACATCTGGGTCCACAAAAGCACATTTAATAAAATGAAATGTTTTTGAAAAATATCCAAACCGTGGAATTATATGGGAAGCTGTACTCCAGCTTCTACAATTGTGAAAGTTTTTCACTGCAATGGCAAGGTTGTGTCTATAGGACAAATGGTGATAGGGATTGCGCGGCACTCAGTCTATAATGTTCTGGCCATACATTATAATGTTTGTTTCCTATTTCAAGCTATTTACTGTATTTGCCATTTTAATACATTTTGCATGTCTGAGGGAATCTTTTTGTTTTTAATCATTCTATACAAATGAGGGTTGATAGTAAAGGGTTGTTTTGTAGATTCACACAATAGCTATCTGGGCCCAGGAAATAAACATTTGAGTTTTTTTGCGGAGTAGTCATCAGGTTCAGATATAGAATACATGCTTATGCAAAGGATCCTTTCCCACTCAGGTTCACTTTGTCTCTGGATACTGTACACCTTATTCTAGACATCCGTTACCATAATTAATGTTTGAATTTTTAATATTACCCAGCATCCGTTACCCAACGTTAATGTTAATGTTACCCAGCATTAATGTTTGAAGATTTTTTCAAATCATCATCATTCTTCAATAGTCTATCACAGTGGTTCCCAAACTTGGTCCTACAAACTCATCCTCAGTGACCCCCACCCAGGGGTGGGATTCAAATTTCTGTGTGCATGGCCTAATTTGAGAGTGTGGCTTGCTGGTCATGTGACTGGCTGGCATGGCTTGCTGGCTGGACATGGCTTGCTGGTCACATGACCGGGTAGATGTGGTAGATGGGTGGGTGTGGCCAGGTGACTGGCAAACAAGTGGTCCTCATTTAATGGCCGGTTGTTTAGCAAATGTTCTAATTTATGACTGGCTTCCCCAGAGATAATTGACCTATTTTTGGAGTTTTGACAGCCGTGCACACACATACATACACACTTCCTTCTAACCTTTCTAACTTTCTAAGCCTGCTGGAGCAGGTCATTGGACTACAATCAGCAAAGCATCTCTAATTAGATTCTAGCAGTGAATAAAATCTAATCAGAGATGCTTTGCCGATTCTTGTTGATTTGTTTTATTTGTATTTCTTTATTTTATGTTGCTGAATTGCACTGACATGTGTGTCCCTTCTTGTGCACAACCCAGAAGCTTTTGTGATTCTTTGCAGCAAAAATTACCAACCTCTGGCTTTGCTCTACTTTTCAAACATGCCTACACTGCCGTGTTCTAGGTGCCCGCCCCACAGGTCCACCCCATTGTGCCCAGTTCACTGGAGGGACCTGCCGAAGCAAGTCAAGTAAATGGGATGAGCCTGAGAGAAGGAAAGAGAGAAAGAGGAGAGAGAGAGAAAAAGAGAGAAGGAAGAAAATAAAAAGGGAAAGAAAGAAAAAGGGACAAAGAAAGAGGGGGGAATGGAAGGAAGGGACAGAAAGAAAAAGAAATAAAGAAGGAAGGAGGGAAGTGTTGTGTATGGAACTTGGTAGGCTCCAAGTGCCTTAATCTGATTGGCCGAGAAGGCCGTTCTTGGATTGGCTATTAGGGAACCAATCTGATTGGCCCACCTGATGGCGGGAACACTCAAAGTACTGTCATTGGCCACAAGCCGCGAGCAAGCTGCTATAAGAAGGACTGCCGTGGCTTGGGCTGTTGTTCCGTTACCATTGCCTTTCTTGTGAAAATAAAAGAGTTGTTGTTGGAACCTGGTCTCGCGCAACTTATTTCTGAACGGAACACTGGTGATGAGGATGGGATCATCATAGAAAAGTGAGACCGAAGCATGCGGCAATCAGAACCGAGCAAAAGAGATGGCCAGTAACAACGTGCTGCCCGCACCATTCAATGCTGATGAGGAGGATTGGGAGTCATATATCGATCATTTTCTAAAGTTTTTAGAAAGCAATGAACTGCAGGAGATATCTGACCAAAGGAAGAGGGCTGTCTTCCTTACACACTGTGGACCAGCCATTTTTAAAATGGCAAAGGCGTTAGCCAAGAGATGTTAAACAGATGACTTGGCCTGAGCTGAACAAAATGCTCCAAGCACATTACACACCTGTGCTCTCCAACTAGATAAGAAGGCACGAATTCTACAAAAGAGACCAAAAAGATTTTGTAGCAGCCCTGAGACACATCGGAGGAGCCTGCGAGTTTCAGAACATGGATGAGGCCATGAGGGACCACATGGTCCTCGGGTTGAAGGACACTTTACTTCAGAGTAAGCTGCTAAATAGACTGAACATCACTGTGGCTGAGGCGATCGCAGAAGCCACCGCCACCGAAGCAGCAAAGAAATCCGCAGCCACAATGCACCAAATGAATTCAATTCCAGATCCTCCAAATCAAACCAGAGAGAAGAAGGCAGAGGGAAGCAAGAAACAACCCACAACGACCCCCCACTATGAAGATTTCGACTCCCTGAGTGACACTGATGATGACAATGAAGATGTCCTTAGACTTCAATCAGAAATGGCGTGAAAAAGGAAGAACCAAGCGGAAATTCCAATGTGCTGGATGTGGAGGCAACCACCCACGATTTGAATGCAGGTTCCTAGACACAATCTGCAGAGCTTGTAACAAACGGGGGCACATCAAAAGGGTCTACCGAAACAAAAAGAGCTATAGTCCTAAAAGATGTGGCAGCACCACCCCCAGACATGAAGAGAGACAAGCCGGAAGCAGATGAAATCGAGATAATAGAAGTAAAAGAATGAGCGACAGAGAGGAAACGCACCTGATGGTAACAATCGGAAATCCCAGGACAGCAAAAGTGAAAAAGGTCCGGATAGAGGTGAACATCGAAGAGAAGCCCTGTGAGATGGAAGTCGACTCCAGATCCTTTTTATCCATGGTATCTTGGAACACCATCTGACACCTGATACCAAACATCAAACAAAAAGAATGAGAAAAACAAAAACTGATTTTAAAGGACTACCAGAGAAATTGAATTCCGGTAGTGGGCCTTGGACATTTCCTAGTAGAATTTAAAAATCATGCTGAAATTTTGCCTCTGACCATCGTCGACTGTGATTACCCTAGCCTGCTAGGAATCAAGTGGTTTGTACTTCTGGGAATAGGGATGACCGGGATAAACAGCATCGTTGCAGCCAACTGGGAAGAGAGCCTGTTACAAGAGTTCTGGGATGTATTCGACGGGACCTTAGGCAAATACAAGGGGACCCCAATTTTGTTGAGTCTAGACCCGAAAATAGCCCCCATCTGGCCCAAAGCCAGATGCGTCCCTTTTGCCTTAAAACCAAAAATTGACGAATAACTAAACAAACGAAGGGGTTTGTTACACAAGGGGTATTAAAGCCAATCGACCATGCCAGGTGGGATACCTATTGATAGATAGATAGGTATGTAATTAGGTAGACAGAAAGACAGGCAGGCAGATAGGTCGGCAGGTAGGCAGGCAGACAGACAGGCAGACAGACAGGCAGACTTTTTTTTTTTTCAAAATTTTTATTAGTTTTCATTAAACAAACATACACAAACAAAACACAAAACATAAAAACATAAAACTTCTTTTTGGAAAGCGGCTTAGTCCCGGGTTACATCTTTTTATACAGACATAAATTCAAAATTCACGCTCACTTTTTATCCAATTTCATATCTTATTTACCATTCTACATTTTCTATATAGCTTCTCCCCTCTTTTCACTTTCTTAATTCTATTTTATTTATTTCATCTCAATTTAAATCATTATACATATTTCTTTTGTCTGTTCTATTTCAATTTTCTATTATCTTTTCTCATTAACACAAAATTTCTCCTGTAATCACTGATTGAAGTATGACGCCTTTAAATCTTTCCCCTAAATTTAACACTTAAAATAATATATACTTTTCATTCTGATTCTGCTTAGTATATTCTAAAGCTACTTACGATATTATAGAATAAAAAAGAATAATAAATTTATAATATAATTACAACAATAATCCATAGCAAATTAAACTCTATTATTAAATCCAGTTTTCTAACATTATTTCAGGTATAAATACAATAATATAATCTTAGATACTTTTGCAGAGTCTCTTTTTTTTAAATCATATTTTTGCCCAGTATTTCTGAATAAATCTTGTTTCTTTACATCTTATTTTAAACCTTTGTAACGTCTCTTCCCTTTTTCCCTTCCTTTCTTCTCTAATCCTACCTTTACCCCCTTGTCTCTTAGTATATCTTTTATCTATTCTATTTCAGTTTTCTATTTATCTTTTCTCATTAACACAAAGTTTCTCCTGTAATCAAGAGATTGAAATATAATACCTTTAAATCTTTCCCCTAAATTTAACACTTAGAATAATATATACTTTTCATTCTGATTCTGTTAATTGCATTCTGAAGTTACTTACTATATTATAAAATAGAAAAGAATAATAAGTTTATAATATAATTAAAACAATAATCCATAGCAAATTAAGCTCTATTGTTAAATCCAATTTTCTAACATTATTTCAAATCTAAATACAACAATACAATCTTGTGTACTTCTCTTTTTTAATCATATTTTTACCCAGTATCACTAAATAGATCTTGTTTCTTTACATCTTGTTTTAAACCTTTGTAACTTCTCCTCCCTTTGTCCCTTCTTTTCCTCTCCAATCCTGACTTTAACCCCTTGTCTCCTAGTATATCTTTTGTCTGTTCTATTTTAATTTTCTATTTATCTTTTCTCATTAACACAAAAATTCTCCTGTAGTCACAGATTAAAGTATAACACTTTTAAATCTTTCCCCTATATTTACCACTTAAAATGATATATACTTTTCATTCTGGTTCTGCTTAGTACATTCTGAAACTACTTACTATATTATAAAATAAAAAAGAATAATAAATTTATAATATAATTAAAACAATAATCCATAGCAAATTAAGCTCTAATGTTAAATCCAATTTTCTAACATTATTTCAAATATAAATAAAACAATACAATCTTATGTACTTTGCAGAATCTCTTTTTTAATCATATTTTTACCCACTATCTCTTGTTTCTTTACATGTTTTAAACCTTTGTAACTTCTCTTCCCCTTTTCCCTTCCTTTCTTCTCCAGTCATGTCTTTTTACTCCCTTGTCTCTTAATCTCCACCTTCTTAATCTCCACCTTCTTCTGTATTTCTCTTTTCTGTTGCTTTCTGACATTATATCGATTTTTCATCTTATTTTTCCCTTTTTTGGTTGTTTTTTTAAGTCTTAAATTCTCCATTCTCTTTCTCCTCTTTCCCTTTTCTTCCCCGGCTAAAATTGTTTGTTCATTAAAGATGGCTTCTTCTTTATCCCAATCTTCTTATTCTTGTACTTTCTGGTAGGTATAAATTGCCATTTCTAAAAAATGGAAAACAGATCCAGAAGAGCTCTTCCCTTCTTGATCTTCTTCTTTTAGCTTTTTAAATTCAATTTTCAGTTCATCAACAAGTAGTGCCATTGTAGAAAGTTTTTTTAAGCAACCCAAATATTTTTAGTCTTTCAAATAATAATTTCCAAAAGTTCCAAAGTTACCAAGCAATCCAAATACACACAGTCTGTTTCATTTAGCACTTTCTTCTTTTTATATTTTCTCTTCCTGGGGTTATAGTTCAGTTATAAAGCTCCAGTTGAAATATATCTTTTAGAAGTTTTGTTACAATTTTGCTCTAATCTTACAAATTCCAAGCAGCCTCCTCCAAGAAAATCTTAATGTTAGTTCTTTTCCTCTCCTTTCCCACTTATAGCAAAAAAAAGTTTTTTTTTCAATGCTCAGAAATCTTTATTGTCCCCTTAGCTTGAATTTTCAATTTAATGACCTGCTGATGCCAAAACGGGTTTTTCTGATTTCTCCATTCATTTGCTATCACCGTAAGGAAGGAGAGCGAGAAAAAACAAACTTTCTCTTTTTTACTTTCATTCACCGCTTCTTCCATCTTCATAGGGAACGATGTATCTTTAATGAAACTTAAATTCCAGAGTATTTAAATATTACTTGTCATCCCGGTTAGCTCAGCTTCCTCCTGCACATTCTTATCCAGCTGAAAGCTTCTTTGTGGCAGCCATTACTGACTGCCGCTCCACCACTTTCGGAAGTTAAGCCAGCTGAGGAGGGGGGGTTGCGATTCCCCCAGACCCCTGCTGAGTCTCCCCTACCTTCAGTTACCTCTACGGGGTAACTATTGCCCCCATATCCAGCTGGAATGGGGGCACTCCAGCGGAGAGCGCAGCAGGAACTGCGCACGATCGCAGATTCCTGCCGCCACCGAAGCCTTGCAAACCGGTAGTCATCAGTGTTCTGTCTGGAAATAAGGTGTGCGAGACCGGGTTCCAACAAACAACTCTTTATTCAAACAGTAAAGTTACTTGTAATGGAACATTTGCCCAAGCCACAGCAGCCCTTCTTAGAGTGGCTTGCTCGCAGCTTGTGGCCAATGACAGTTGTTTAAGTGTTCCCACCATCAGGCAGGCCAATTGGAATGGAGCTTAAGTAACCAATCCGAGAACGGCCTTTTTGGCCAATCAGTTTCAGGTATTTGGAGTCTACCAAGTTCTATATGCAACACCCCTCCCCCCCTTGGTTTCATCCAACATGCGTAACTTAGTCACGCAGATAGGTGGGGCTTCTGCGGGTCTTACTTGACCTGCGCAGCTCAGTCTCAGTATGGTCCTCAAGAGGTTTGGACGGGGTCACTTTCTCTCCGCATCTTCTCCATGGAACCTCGTGGAAGGGTGAGTCAGCCTTGCCGCTCCCGCCTGAGTTTCTCAGGCTGGTTGAGGTGGTTCCGCTGCTCCCTCCTGGTTCATCCGGGCTGGTCAAGCTGGCCTGGCTGTCTCCTTCCAGGAAGGCCTCACCTTGCTCTCCTGCTCCCGGACTTCTTCTCTGGAGGTCGTCTATGGGTAAGCACTCTTTTTGTTTCATTTGAGTTTCTAGTTCAGGTTTATGTAGTGATTGTTGTCTTGTTATTGGAGGTTCGTCTCTCCCTTTTTTTATTATTTTGTGTCCCCCCCCCCCAGTTGTTTTTGGCTCATTTATTGGATTTTGAGGTGGTAGTCTAATGTGCGAGAGCGAAGCTGGTCGATGTGCCGCTTCCATGTTCTGCCATCATCTAGTGCAAATTGGGGCCCTGTGATTTGGGTAACTGTGGCTGGAAGCCATAATGGGTCCCCGGTAAGGTTTTTAGCATAGACTAAATCACCAATTTCAAAAGAGCGATGAAAGGAGGAGTCTACTGGAGGAGTCAGGGGGTTCATCCCAGGTATAGGTGGGATGCAGTCTATCGAGGTAGGAATGCAATTTCCTACCCATGAGGATTTCAGCTGGGCTTTTGTTAGTGATTGTGCTAGGGGTGATATGTTGAATGGTTAATAATCTGTTAAGTTTATCTTGCACGTCCCCTGTGTCCATTTTTCTAGGGCCTCCTTAGTATAACGAACCATGCATTCAGCCCATCCATTTGAAGCTGGATGAGCCGGCGCTGTCAGGGCATATCAGATGCCCTGTGCGGCCAAGTATTGGTCGAAAGCTAAAGCGGTAAACTGGGGCCCATTGTCCAAGACTATTACATCAGGCAGCCCATGCATGGCAAAAAGTCTGTTTAATTGTTTCATGACTGCCTTGGTAGTAGTGGACACCATAAGGTTAATCTCTAACCAGTTCGAGTAGGCATCCACGATTACAAAACAGGTGTTCCCTTTTGTTGGCCCAGCAATGTCAATATGCAGTCTTGACCATGGGCCTCTGTGAGTTTTCCATTCCATGACTGGTGCCAGTGGGGGGGATGGCCTTGATTTTTGGCAGTCATGGCATGTTGCCACCCATCGTTCAATGTCCTTGTCCAGCTCTGGCCACCAGACGTAACTCCTGGCCAGGGCTTTCATTTTGACTATGCCCGGGTGTCCCTTGTGCAACATGCACAACATTTCTTCCTGTAATTTTTCTGGGATTACTACACTGTCCCCCCACAGTATATAGCCTTTTTCAATAGACAGTTCAGTCAGCCGGGTGCAAAAAGATTTAAAAGTCTCACCTCTGTTTACATCCGGCCAGCCCTTACCTACCCAATGCAGGATTCGAGCTGTCAGTGGATTCAGGCTGTCGCGGTAGCTTTCGCAACATCTGCTGCGGTTAGTGGCAGATTGGGCCAGGACTCAATTTGGAGAGTGGAGACGGTGGGAGCTGGGTCATCTTCCATGTTGGACAGCGGGGAACAGCTCAAGGCATCCTCATGGGTGATGGTCTTTCCTGGGTGATGGATGAGTGTGTAGTTGCATGCAGCAAGGAATTCAGACCACCTCGTCATTCTTGGTGATAGAATGTTTGGGGTTGGTTTGTTTCCTGCTAGCATCCCTAGCAGGGGTTTGTGGTCAGTGATAATTGAAAATGTCCTACCATATAGGTATTCGTGGAATCTTTTAACGCCGGCTATGATTGTTAGGGCTTCTTGGTCGAGTTGGCTGTAGTTCCTTTCTGATTTTGACAGCGTTTTGGAATAGAAGGCGATTGGTGCCTCTCTGCTGTCTAGTAGTTTGTGGCTCAGGATGGCGCTGATTCCAAAAGGCGATGCATCACAGCTGACCGTCAAAGGCAGGGTGTTGCTATACTGTATCAAAACAGTGTTAGAAGTTAATAAGTCTTTGATGTTTTGGAATGCTGCTTGTTCCTGGTGGCCCCATTTCCATATAGTTTTTTTATATAACAATCGATGTAAGGGTTCTGCTACAATTGCTTTTTTGGGCAGGAAGACATTGTAGAAATTAATGAGACCAAAGAAAGCTTGTAAGTCAGTTTTGTTCTTAGGTCTGGGTGCGTCTTTTATCTTCTGTATTTTCTTTTCAGTGGGGTGTATCCCTTTCTCATCTGTCAGGTAGCCTAAAAATTCGACCTGAAAGATGGCTAGTTTATATTTTTCTCTCTTGACTTTAAACCCTGCTTCTCTGAATTTTCGCAAAACCTCTTTTAGTCTATGTTCTAATTGGTTTGCATTTTTTGCTGATACTAATACATCATCAAAATAGGGGACAACTCCTTTGATTCTGTTTAGAAGGCACTCCATGAGGCTTTGGAAAACGCTCGGGGCAACGCTAATGCCAAATTGAAGTTGGTTGCACTTGAATGCCCCTCTCTGCGTGACTATAGTCTGTGCCTCTGCGGTTTTGTGGTCAACTGGTAGCTGTTCATACGTTTGTGTGAGATCAAGTTTCATAAAAATTTTTCCTCCCCCTAGTGAGTGCAATAAGGGTTGCACTACCGGTACTGGGTATGCGCTTTGTTGGAGCGCATGATTTAGGGTTGCCTTATAGTCTCCACAGATGTGCACTGACCCATCTGGTTTGACAGGAGTCACGATGGGTGTTTCCCATCGAAAACACCCATCGATTGGCATGGTCGATTGGCTCTAACATCCCTTGTGCGATGAGTTTGTTAAGCTGTTCGTCTATTTTTGGCTTTAAGGCAAAGGGAACGCATCTGGTTTTGAGCCTGATGGGAGCTATCTTTGGGTCTAGGCTGAATGATATTGGGGTCCCCTTGTACTTGCCTAGGTCCCGTCGAATACATCCCGGAAATCTTGCAGCAGGCTCTCTTCCCAGTTGAATGCTACGATGCTGTTGATCCCGGTCCCTCCGATTCCCAGGGGTGTGAACCATTCGATTCCCAGCAGGCTAGGGCGATCACGGTCAACGATTGTTGGAGGCAGTATTTTAGCGTGGTTTTTAAATTCTATTAGGAATTGTCCAAGGCCCACTACCGGGATTCGGTTTCCCTTTAGTATCAATTTTTGTTGTTCCAGTTCTCTTTACTTGCTGTCTGGTATCAGGCTTCTGATAGTGTTCCAAGATACCATTGACAAGTATGATCCAGAGTCTACTTCTATCTCACAGGGCTTTCCTTCGATTTTTAAATTTATCCGGACCTTTTTTGCATTTGCCACGCTGGCATTTCCGATGGTTATTGTTTGGTGTGTTTCTTCTCTGTCACTCGTTCACTGGTTCCTGCTCTCTCAGCTCCATCTGCTTCCGGCTTGTCTCTCTTCATTTCTGGAGGGAGGTGCTGCCACGTCTTTTTGGACTATAGCTCTTTTTGTTTCGGCAGACCCTTGCGATGTGCCCCCATTTTTCACAAGTTCTGCAAATGGCATCTAGGAACCTGCATTCTGAGCGCGGGTGATTTCCTCCGCATCCAGCACACTGGAATTCTCACCTGCTTCTTCTTTTTTCCCGCCATTTTCTTTCCCACTGAAGCCTATGTATATCTTCATTGTCGTCATCAGTGTCGCTCGGGGAGTCGAGTTCTTCATGGTGGGCAGTTGCTGTGGGCTGTTTCTTGCTTCCTTCTGCCCTCTTTTCTCTGCGTTGATTTGGCGGATCTGGAATTGAGTTCCTCTGGTGCATGGTGGCTGCAGATTTCTTGGTTGCTTCAGCGGTGGTGGCTTCTGCGATGGCCTCGGCCACTGTGATATTCGGTCTGCTTAGCAGCTTGCTTTGGAGTGTAGCGTCCTTCAATCCGAGGACCACGTAGTCCCTCATGGCCTCGTCCATGTTCTGGAACTCACAGGCTCCTCCAATTTGTTTTCGGGCTGCTACGAAGTCTCTGATGCTCTCGTCTTCCCGTTGGTCTCATTTGTAAAACTCATGCCTTTTGATCAGGTTGGAGACCACAGGTGCATAATGGGCTCGAAGCATTCTGTTCAGTTCAGGCCATGCCATCTGCTTAACATCTCCTGTTGCTCGTTGCTTTCTAAGAACATAAGAAAGCAATCAATGTACGACTCCCAATCTTCCTCGGCTGGGTTGAACAGTGTGGGCAGCGCATTGTTACCGGCCATCTCTGTCGCTTAGTTCTGGTTGCCGCGTGCTTCGGTTTCACTCTTCTAGGACGATCCCACCTTTGTCGCCAGGGTTCCATCTGGAAATTAGGTGCGCGAGACCGGGTTTCAACAAACAACTCTTTATTCAAACAGTAAAGTGACTTGTAACGGAATGGTTGCCCAAGCAGCGGCAGCCCTTCTTATAGCATCTTGCTCACGGCTTGTGGCCAATGACCGTTGTTTAGGTTTTCCCGCCATCAGGCAGGCCAATCGGAATGGCACTTAAGTAACCAATCCAAGAACAGCCTTTTTGGCCAATCAGTTTAAGTTATTTGGAGTCTACCAAGTTCTATACACAACAGTCAGGCAGACTTTTTGTGTGTATATATGTATGTATGTATGTATATATGTATGTATGTATGTATGTTTGTATGTATGTATGTATGTATGTATGTATGTATAGACAGACAGACAGAAAGACAGACAGACAGAATGTGATAGCGGCCACACTTTGGCAAAGTAGAGCAAAGCCAGAATGGGAATTGAAATCCACACAAGTTGCCAAGTTTGAGAAACATGGGCTGAATATATCAAACCAGCCATTCTGCTTAGAGTTTAGCATGCTGTTTGATTCTGACTTAGTCAATAAACCATGGCCAAGATCTTCCTGCTCCTTAATACAACTGCCCCACTATCCCTTCTCCAGCCTCCTGCCCCAGGTATTTCTTTGGATCCAATTTTGCAATGTCAACCTCCCCGGGGCAGCGATGCAGCTGATTTCACCCTCTTTGCTGCGACCCAAGGTCTACTTCCATCGGGTCAAGCAAGGGGAGGTGGTCAGTACATGCTCAGAGACTCCCAACTTTTGCAAAGTGCTCCACCATCTTTATGCTCTGCCCGGGAGGAGGAAGGCATGTGGAAGTAGCCCAGACTGGTGGAAGCAGAGGGAATGATCACTTAGAAAGTAAGCAAGCAAGCAAGCAGCAAGCGCTAGGCTTAGTCTGAAGAACCAGACTGCAGAGAGAGGCTAGGTTCTAGGTCCAGGCCACCCATGTAGAGCCGAACTGAACTGAGCCACATGCTTTGGAGAGCCGCAGCTCCACCTGCATCCTGTGTGTAAGCCCAGCTGGCTGGAGAGGTGGAGGCCAGGCAGGAGCTGTGCACTCCCTTGTTCTCCTCTGGGGAAGGAGGCCCTAATGACAGACCACCCACCCCTTCCACTGCATGTCTTGGGATGGTTTTGCTTTTGGACTTCTGGCACGCCTCTGCTGCTTCCACTGGAGAGGTCAGCTTGCAAGCTAAGGCACCTCCTTTCCACCACCTTCCACCTCTCCCCCCCCAGGCTTGGCAAGGCTCGCTGCACATGGGTTCCTCATTTGAGGCACCAGCTACAGAGTGATGAAACAGTCAATGGGCTGCATGGTCGGCAGTCAATGAGCCTGCAGGGCTGGTGCCTTGAATGCCCCACTGCTGCCTCTTAGCACTCCCCCGCCACCCCCCCTTGCACTTTCCTAAGGCATCCCACTGCCCCCCAGGGGGATGGTACCACCCACTTTGGGAACCACTGATCTATCAGCTTGAAGCATTCAAAGCTTTTGTTGTTCTTCTCAAACCTGACTTCATTTTGAGTTTAACCAATTGAAACCAGTTTTACAATCTGAGTTATCTCTGTGTATACTTTCTTGGGAACTTTCTCTCTTCTATCCCCTTTTTAATCCTTGCCTTCTCAATGAGGTTTTTGTATAATGTCTGGTGACTTCAATTATTTATATTCATTTTCCATTTAGGATGCAGTGACTAGAATTGTATCCAACTTTCTAAATTATATTTCAATAACTCCATCATGATATTGGTAGTCAGTTGTTGTTACTGTTGTAAATCTCCAGCAAAGAATTGTCTATTCCATGATACCTCTGCACAATTTGTTCATGGTTTTGCTGAGCTTTCCTCTATAATTCTGAGATAGTTTTACTGTTCGGTTTCCATGAGTTCAAATCTCATCAGCATACTACAGGTGTCAAGTAGGAGTTTTTTCCCCAATATGTTTTATATGTATCAGAAGATAACCAAGCAGTGAGAGAGATCTATGGGAGAGATCCTCATCCAGATTCTCTTCATCCAGATCAAGGACTATTTATTAACTTGTACAACTGTGTTTATTCACAGTGATATTAGGACTGTAGGACAGAAAACAAGAAACCATTGACTTGAGACTATTTTTGATGCAGTAGAATAAGGTCTGTAGAGATTCTCAGTCATCCAAATCATGGTTGTCCCAAAGGTTTTCAGGAATCAACTGGATTTTTTCTTTTTTTCTTTTAAGACGTTTCGCTTCTCATCATTTCATCTTGGATGAGAAATGAAATGTCTTCAAAAGAAAGAACAAGGAAGTCCAGTTGCCTCTTGAAAAAAAAACCTTTGGGATAGTAGAATAAGGTAGCAACATAAAAACTCAACTTTTTACTTTTATGTAATATATACTAGCCATTTCTGTAACAACAAAATTTTGTAACAACAAAATCCAAAATCAAAGTTTCATTTCATTTTTTTCTACCTCAAACACAAAGTCCAAAATTAACTGTGTTCTTTTCTTTAATCAAAGCAGTCAATTTTGCCATCTTTGCTAACTCCATCAAAGTATTTTTCCATTTTCTTGCTGCCATCCAAGTTCCATTTTTTCATGTTCTTTGTCCATTAAGCTGTTTTTTTATCTTTATATTCATTTTCAGAATCTTCTCTATTAAGGTATGAATCCTAACATACATCCACCGAACATTTACATTTTAAACATTCATTTGAGTTAAGTTTATATATTATTGATTTGCCCAGTGTTTGATACCGATGATACATCATCTTATAAAAATGTTCTTTTAAATTTTAATTTATTATGAATTTTAGACCATTCATACATGCGTTCTCCCATTGTTCAGGTACTATATTATACACAAAGGTTTTTGGCCACTGAATCATACAATGCTTTACATACACATTATCCAAATTCAATTTCAATAACAATCTACAAACATTAGCAATAATATGTTCATTACTACCACAAAATATGAACAATGGGAATTAAAATTTATTTTTCACAAAACTGAATCCAAAGTTTTTTAATCTAATTTAAATCTTAAGACCCTGTCACACTGCACAGAGGATGGAAAGAGGATGTAAAACGGAGAAAAACACTTGTCATCCATTGATGAACGCGATGCATCCATTCTGTACTCACTGCCTCTGTTTTTCAACCTCTCTATCCATCCAGCATCCATCTATTGACGTTTCATCTGCTCAGAAAGTTTTGAACTGCTCAAAACTTTTGAGCGGAAAATGTATCCAATGCGTCCATTCTGCATCCGCTAAGCATCTGCTAGGCATCCGTTCTGCATCCGTCACGCATCCGCTATATCCGCTAGGCATCCGCTGCGTATCCGCGCAACTCCATCCACTCCAGCGGTAAACGGATGCATGGAGGAAGCGGAACGGATGTGGAACGGATGCAGAACGGATGCCTAGCGGATGCAGAATGGAAACAAAGCATTTAAAATGGAAAAAACATTCGCAGAGGGGACCTATCTCGGATATTAAGGATGTCTAGAGGTTGCCTATAGGATGCAAAGGGACACCTAGGGGAAAACCTATACTGCCTATAAAAAGGGGGAGCAACTCACCTGGATCTCACTTTCAGTCCAGCACCCCTGCTGTACAGACCTCTGCAGCCTTCATCTGACTCTTGCTCTTCCACAGCATCCAGTCATGTCCACCGTGGATCATAACAAAGTCCTTTTGGCAGCCACCATCATTCTGCAACAGCGCGAAGCCATCTACAGGCTCTGTGAACTCTACTATGGGAAGAAAGGAGGCGGCCAAGGAGCATCTGGGTCCGAAGATGGATCACCAGAAGAGCAGAGTACGGACTGTACAACAAGCTGATGGTGGAGCTCAGGAATGAAGACACTCGTGCATTCCAGAACTTCATGAGGATGCCTCCAGCCATGTTTGATGAAGTTGTGCAGCGCCTGACACCCAGGTTGACCAAGGCAAACACCAACTTCCAGCCCAGCCTGGAACCTGGGCTCAAGGTGGCACTCACTCTGCGCCACCTGGCCTCAGGGACCACCTACAGGAGCATGCAGTACGGCTGGAGAGTGCCACACAACACCATCAGCATTGTGGTCAGAGAAGTGGTGTAGGCCATCATCAAAGAATACATGGAGGAGCTCCTCCAGTGCCCCTCCACTGAAGAAAGATGGAAGAAAGTTACAGAGCAGTGGTATCAGAAGTGGAACTTCCCACACACCGTTGGAGCCATAGATGGCAAGCACATAGCCTGAAAAGCGCCAGCCAAGTCGGGGTCCACTTATTTCAACTACAAGGGCTTCTTCAACATCATCCTCTTTGCCATGGTCGATGCTGACTACAAGTTCATGTACATTGATGCTTCAGGCAACGGCTCATGTTCAGATGCCCAGGTATACAATGGCAGTGACCTCAAGGAAGGGCTGGAACGCAACCTCACTGTGGGCTTCCCAGATCCAGACCCCCTGTCCAACGACACGCAAGATGTGCCCTACTTCATCATGGGGTAATGACGCCTTCTCCCTCACAACCTACCTCATGAAGCCTTACACCTCCAAATGCCTCACCCATGAAGAGAGGATCTTCAACTACAGGCTGTCCAGGGAAAGGCGGGTGGTGGAGAACGCCTTTGGCATCCTGGCCAACAGGTTCCAGGTACTTCTTACCACCATGCAGCATCGCCCAGAGACCGTGAGGAGGATCATGGAAGCTTGCTGCATCCTGCACAATCTCATGCGTACCCGCTACCCAGTCTTGCAGAACAGGCTCGTGGACCTCCAACAAGGCAATGGGGACATGGAGCCTGGGGAATGGAGGCAAGGGCAAAACCTGATAGACACTGAGGATGTGCAAGGCCCCAACAGAGCCTCAAATGAAGCGAAGAAGCAGCGCAACCTCCTGAAACACTGGTGCAACTCCCCAGCTGGAGCAGTGGAGTGGCAAGACAGGATGATAGATGACTAATGGATGCTTCCTTCAGCCTGTCTCATCACACTGATGAGATTGGACCATGTATGTTGGGTGGGCCTACAATGAACAGGGCATTTAATAAAGAGTTGTGTTTATGTTGACATGTGTGGATCAATTATTACATTAGTCTTGATAATAAAGGGCCATAGGGGTGGCACCTGGGAGGGTGGACCATACAGTCCCACTATGCTTGCACTGGAGGGTTATCTATCCCACTGCTACCTTAACCCATCCCAAATGTATCCCTGTCCATCCCACTGTTATCCTTACCCATCCCACAGCTATTACACATCCCACAGGTATCCCTGCCCACTCCACTGCTATCTTAACCCATCCCTCAAGCATGCAAAGGCTTAAACCATTTCTAAAAGTTTCCACCAAGACTTTATTAAAAAAACGAAATGAAGCAAGTGTGTGAATCAAAGATAGACTTTATTAACAACAAGCTATAAAACAAAAATGAGTCTCTGGCACTCCTTTTGGTTGTTCAGTCTCAGGGGTGAAGGGTCCAGGTGCTGTGGAGGTGGCTGGTGCTGGAGTGCTTGTCTGATCCCCGCATCATCAGCTCCTCCAGAAACAGAAGCAGCAGAAGCTCCAGCCCCAGAAGAGCGAGCCTGTGCTACAGAAGCCCCAGCAGAATCTGAGTGAGGGCCAGGGGGTGGGATGGTGGCCCTGTCCCTCTTGCCAGGGCTGGCAGCAGATGGCTGAGGCTTTCTGTTCTTCCCCATGGTTCCCCATGGTTGTGGGGTTGCTGGCTGGCAGGGAGGCTGGCAGGCAGGCTGGCAGGAAGGCTGGCACCAAGGCTGGCAGGAAGGCTAGCAGGCAGGCTGGCAGGCAGGCATGAACCAAGGCTGGCAGGCAGGCATGAACCAAGGCTGGCAGGCAGGCAGGCACCAAGGCTGGCAGGCAGACCGGCTGGCAGCAAGGCTGGCAGCAAGACTGGCAGGCAGACAGACAGCAAGGCTGGCAGGGAGGCTGGCAGCAAGGCTGGCAGCAAGGCTTGCATCAAGGCTTGCAGGCAGGCATGCAGCAAGGCTTGCAGCAAGGCTTGCAGACAAGCATGCAGGCAGGGCAGGCAAGGCTGTCAATCCGTCCGGCAGCAGGTCTTTCCTCTGAATGGTGACCTGCTTCTGAGCTGCTTCCCTTATATCCGCGGGGCTTACGCAATGCATCCTCCCCGCATGCGCAATTAATGTTAGGCATCCGTTAGGCTTCTGCTGTGCATCCGCTAGGCTTCCACTCTGCATCCGCTTCATCCACTGTGCATCCGCTGTGCATCTGCTTTATCCGTTCCATGTCTGCTTTGCTGAGGCCCCCCGGAAGCCCTGCGGATGTGCCATCCGCTCTCATCCGCTTCCATCTGCTAGGCTTCCGTTCTGCATCCGCTTTCCATTCGCTCTGCGTCCTCCCCCCATCCGTTCCTTTCCGTGTTATCCGCTCCGTTTATGCAAATTTTTGCCCCTTTTGAGAGCGGATAAAAACATTTTTCTCGTCCGCTGTGTCCTTTTTACAAACGTTTTGCATCCGTTGGGCAGTGTGACAGGGCCTTTACTTTCAATTGCAAATATGTAAACCAATAGCAAACATGCTCTTCTGATCCCAGCTCCTGTTTAGAATTGAAGCATAGTGTTGAGTTAATTCCCTGTTAGGAGAATGAGTGCATACAGGGAGATGTATAGAAAGTAGTGTTTGAATAATACACACACAGCACACAGATACACTGTACAGTAAATGTAGGTTTTTACTTTCCATAAAGGTTTAAGCAAAGTTCAAAATAAGCAGTGCAAAGTCATTCACAGGTAAATCAGTCAGTTTTCAATCCAGGGATAATCCAATAACAAAGTCCAGTGTCAAAAACAGTTCATTATTAGACTTACATCAAATCCAGGAATAGCAGTCAATTAGGAAAAATGGCAATACTCTCCAACAGAAGGAAAACAGAGACTCACACTCTCTTCTGAGACTAAGACTAAACAACCCAGGTTTCTAACTTCATCTTATGGCTGTTTGAGAAACCACACCCAATTACACTTTTACATATTCTTAAAGATACAATATTAAAATGTTTATTCTGGTTTATATATTTCCAACCCAAATGCCTGTTAGGTAACTTACATTCCTAACACATATCATCCATGTTCTGACCAAGAAGCATATTTGGAGTGAACTGAGAAACCCATAATAAAATTCTGATGAATTTACGTTGGATAGTTTGAAAATTAGTGCAATTCCTATGAGAAGGGTTTTGGTTTGAATTTCATGCTAGCTAAAGACACCAGACTTCTCTTTCAATCCCTCTCTCTTTCTCTCTCTCTTTCTTTGTCCCACCTTCTCTTTCTGTACTTTTGTTCTATTTAATTTTGTCCTATTATTTTTATACAGAGTTGTTATTATCTCTAATCTCACTATGTGATCTGTTTCTTCTGTGTGCTTGGGGTGGGAGTATTATGGCTGTATATTAATAAAGTGTAAGTTGTTTTCTATTTCCAAGGATGAATTGCACTTGCCATTTAAATACGTTTTTCAAATTTGAGGGATATGTTTGTTTTTAACCAGTTTAAGGTTTAATTTAGACTTAATAGTAAATGTTCCTGCATGTGTTTAGCCCTAAATTGAGATCAAGCTCCAGAATACAGAGTAGGTCTCTGGAAGCTTAATTGTGTACAATTCTTTGTTGAAAACACAAACTATATCTACCTCCTATCATTTTATTTTCCTTAACCAATTATTGATTTACATAACAAACTCTCCTTTTATCCCAGAAATGCTACATTTGTTGAAAAGAAGCACTATTACTTGAAGTGAAATTTATTTGATATCCCTCAATATTCTTCTGATGTTTCATCTGAACCAGAGAAAATAATTTCAGATTTGGATTTAATTGAAATTTTAATAGCCACTCTACAGAATCTAATTTCTTATTGTGCATCTTATGCTTATGATATATATATATATATTCATCATATTGCAGAGAGATAACTCTGCTTTCCTATAGTTCCACATTGTATTCTGAAGTATATTCATAATATAAAGTAAAACAAACAACTTAATCCTTTTTTGAGCTATTCATGATTGTAGCCATTCATTGCACAGGAAACACCAATTTCTATAATGCATCAGACTGGCAGCTAGGAATGTTTTCTATGAAAGAAAAAAACAGCAGCTGAGTATTTGTTAATTATACGTTGGCTATACAAGTCAATGCCATTTCTAAATCAAGGGCTCTCAAGAGGCAGCCTGCCGAGTGCTAAAAGAATGTGTCAAATAATATGAATTTCTGAATGTTTACTAACACGTGTGCCTGATATGGTTTTTAAAAAACAGCCTTAAACAATGAACACATTCATATTGTTATTATTCATAACAGACAGCCCAATCTTGGCTAAATTCCATAAGCACCATCAATATTTGCATAAAATGTGGTAAATAAAGATTGCCTATGGAGGAAAACAAATCTCCCAAATATATGCCCAGAGCAGTTTACCACAGAAGGGTATTTATCCACACAAATAATATATTCCCAGGATAACACTCTCAAATTCCACCTGGAAAATCGGTCAAATTACATGTAACTTTTTTCTAAGATAGTGTTTTCTGTTTATTTGGATACTAATTGGGATTAATAGCAGTTTCATAATAATTTTTTTTCAAAAAACATTCTAATAAAAACATATTTGAAAAGCTGTTTTTATATTTATTGAAAAAATCGTAAATCATCGTGGCTCTATATTTACTTATCAGTCCATACAAGATAATGAATTTAGGGAATTTGCTGACTATGCAGTTTCCTGACTCACCAATTGATCAAAAGGAGCCTTATCATGGGTCCTGGGACAGGGCCTTTTCAGTGGTGGCACCCATCCAACCTACCTAGAAAAATATATATCTCTCTCTCTGTCTCTCTCTGTCTCTCTCTCTGTCTCTCTCTGTCTCTGTCTCTCTCTCTGTCTCTGTCTGTCTGTCTGTCTCTCTCTTTCTCTCTCTCTCTCTCTCTGTGTCTCTCTGTCTCTGTCTCTGTCTCTCTCTGTCTCTCTCTCTCTGTCTCTCTCTCTCTGTCTGTCTCT
>BLBF01000037.1:10929511-10940230 GCA_015471245.1 Laticauda colubrina
TGCAATGAACCTGGACCTGGACTGGGAAGGTCTATTTTTGCTGTGGGAAGTCCTGGTAGTCATAGCCTTGGTAGGTGAGGGGCTGTTGAAAGCCGTGGAAGGGCTGTGACATTGCCTGGGGTGGAGGAGCATACCTGGACTGGGTAGGAGCAGCTTCAGCTGGGCCTTGAGGGTTGTGCAGAAGTGCTGTGATCTTCTGCTTCATCACCTGGTACTGGGCCTCAGGCAGGTCCCTCAGGGTCTGGCTCACGTAAGTGATGAAGGTGTTCCGGCCCGAGGATGCTCTGTCCAAGTGGACCAGGTGAGAGAGAAGTTCTGTGCTGGACTTCATTGTGTCCCTGATCTCGAACAGCACACTGTGGTTCTGGCCCTCCAGTCTGCCTCTCTGCCTGCATCCTTTGGAGCTGGGGGTGGGGGTGGGTGGGCCTCTGGTGGCTGCTGCTTCTTCCTCCATTTGTGACAGCATGGTGTCTTCCCCCATGGGATCCTCCAAGTCTGCTGGCATGGGGAGTGCAGCTGTTGGGGGGGTGTCTGCCGTGGGACCCTCTGAAGACAGTCCTCTGGCTGGAAGAGGACTGGCTGTCTGTGGGCTGTCTGAGGGAGAGGAGTCTTAGAGGGGCTGCTCCTCGGTGGCGGATCTCACCCTCCAGGAAACTGCACTTGGCCATGATGTACATCTCCCGGTCAGTGAGCTTGACAACGGCCTGCCCGGATTTCTTGAGGTGTAGCTTGCCATACCAGGTGTGCATGTGCTTCCACCATCCCAGGAGTACTTCTGCAGTGTACCCCAGGCTCTCTGCCTTGTCTCTCCAAGCTGCCTGCTTCTTCTTGGTGTCGCGATAGAGTTTGTGGCCCTTTCTCCACAGGTACTCATCCTTCCTCAGCCATTCCAGCACCTCATCCTCATGCTCCTCGGAAATGGTGTACTGTTTCCTCTCTCCCTTCTCCTTCCCTTGCCTCTTCCTCCCTCTGGCAGGGGCTTGAGCAGGGCCTTCAGGGGCTTGAGCAGCAGGGCCTTCAGCAGCAGGGCTTTGAGGGCCTTGGGGCTGGTCCAACACAGCAGCAGCAGCAGCAGCAGCAGCAGGAGGAGGAGGTTCAGAGTCAGTGCCAGGGGGTGGGATGCTGGTTCTGTCCTTCTTGCCAGGGCTGGAACGAGTAGGCACCGGCTTCCTCGGCTTCCTCTTCTTGCCTGACTGATGAACCATGGTGTTCCTTCTAGATGTATGTGGCAGCATGTTTTTCCCCTGTATGCTGACTGCATGCGTGCTGCATCCTTTTATATCTGTGGAGCTGATGCAATTCATACTCCCCGCATGTGCAGTGAACGCTTTGCATCCAATATACATCCGCGCGGCATCCGCTTTTTTTCCTATAGGCATCCGTGATGCATCTGCTTCATCTTCTATGCATCCGCCCCTTCCACTATGCGTCTGCTTCGCAATTCTCCTCCAGAACCCCTTCGGAGGTGTCATCCACTTCCATCCACTGTCATCCACTAGGCTTCCTATGAACATCCGTTTAACATCCCGCTACATACTGCCCATGTCTGTTCTTTTCCATTCTTTTCCATTCTGTTTATGCAAATCTTCGCCACTTTTTGGAGCAGATGACAACGGATGGAGCCACCCCAGAAATTTTGCTCATCCGCTGTGTCCTTTATGCATACGTTTTTCATCCATCAGCCAGTGGGACCTAGCCTTAAGGAGAAATTCCTAACAGTGAGAACAATTAATCAGTGAAACAGCTTGCCTTCTCTAGTTATGGATGCTACATCACTGGAGGCTTTTAAGAAGAGACTGGAAAGCCACTTTTTACAAAAAAAAAAAAAATGCAAATTATAACTTTTAGGGCTAGGCAGCATCTTGGAGTATTTATATTTTTGATGAATAATAACTATATTGAATGAATAAAATATTTGTTGCCAAGTAGAATTATGTTTAGATGTTGTGCTCCAGAAAGCTATCATGTGCACTATTGCTGTCCTTTATGAATGAAAAAATTCAGAATATAGAGTCAATTTGTTGTTATAGTTAAGATACCAATCTAGAACCAATAAATATTAAAGTTTTAGTCCTGTCTTAGGTACAAAGCTAGCTAGATGAAACTGGGCCAGTCTTTCTCTCTTGGCCCTACAAAGAAGGCAAGGGCAATTCACTTTTGAAATCTTGCCAAGAAAGCTGCAGGGATTTTTCCAGCAGGCCCCAGAAGTTAACATGACTCAAACACACACACACACACACATACATATATGCACCCACCCACCCACACACATGCATATACATACATACAAATACATAAACATATATACACACTCACTAGAACTAGGAATCCTGAACTTAAAGTGAAAATAGGAAGAGAATAACAAGCAAGCAGGTTAGCCTTTTCTTCCTCTTCTACAGAGGTTCTATTGTAAAATTAATTCCACTTTATGAAACTGTGCAATATGTTCCTATAATATTAAGGACGTCCGGGAATGTTTCTGCATAAATACAGCTCTATTTATCTTTTGAGCTATACTTCACACTTAGTTCCATATATAAGCCTTGTTTTTATCCTCTTGAATATATGCTTTTGTTTTGTTTCATTTTCTTCATTTGTTTTACTGTTTTGTATTTTATTTTTTATGATAAAATAATAAATAATATATTTAATATTTTTTTCTAAAAAGAAACATATCAATTTTAAAGTGTCTTCAACTGTCTTTCACTTTAATATATAGCTCCAATGCTTCCTCTTTCTGAATTTCTCAATGTAATTGCAAACTAATAAGTCTTTATCTGTACCTATATATCTATTTCACCTATAAAATAGACAAGAAAACAACATGTGGGTAATTAAAAATACAAATAAAAGTTGGTATAAGATAGCAAGTGGCAATATCCAAATTGATTGTACTGGTCTTTGAATGTACAGACAGCAGACAAATAAAAAATAACTTATTGCTATTGAAGTAGAAATACATCTGTATTCCAACCTATCTCCAAGATGTCACATTGCAATGATAATATTACTGACATATCTAGTGATTTCCGTATCTGTACAACATAGATTTTCCCAGCTGAATCTGATGTAAACTTACCTCTATTTATCATGTCAGATGAGTATCTGACAGCATTTCCACTCTACAGTACAAGAGCAATGGGGAAAGTTTATTGGAATATGTCTCTTTTATTGATAACTCTATTCTAGAGGCTATCTGTGTTCTTATTTTGAGCAAAAACATCTCAGTCCCAAATATAGCTATGCTGTGTTTAATGAAACAACCCAAAGCACAAGGGCCCAGCTTTGTTTTTACTCAACAATGGATGGGAAATCATTGCAATATGCTTTGAACTGCATTTTTTGTTGAAACTGGTGAAAATCAAACTAACATTGAATTTTAATTTCTGTCAAAGGCATGAACATAGCTGCATTTTGTTAATTGAACAAGGAACAGAGGTGATTTCTTCAATCCATAGGACTGCTCCTAGATGTTGGAGATTATCTTGAAAACAAGCAAAACATTATAAATGTTGGAAACTATTAATATCAATTTTTTTCAATAATTCAATAATTAAATCTGATGATTATAAAATGTTTCCTATAGTTTTTCTTCTTGAAGGCATCTTTCCTAAGTGCAGGCATCTCAAGGGTTTTAGTACTTTTATATATTTTATATTTTATTTATTTCATTTCATTTTTTTGTCTTTATCCTCCCATGCAAGAGTGATAGAAATACAGGAGAATGCGTATTTCAATTTAAACTCAACTTGTACGGTATAAAATGCCTTAGATGTCCTTCCAAGAAGAAAAAAATACTTGCCACCCAGATACTGAGTTTGTTGTCTTAAAATAGGAAACACGTTTTTCAGCAGATAACCTTTCTTATCTTGTATATGAGTTGATCAAACATACATAAGTAGAAATTCAAACCTGCAAAGATGTTGCAATTTAATTAACAAGTGCTCAAAATTTGTGGGGGAACAAAAATGAGTGATTTAATATTCTCTCTCTCTCTCTCTCTCTCTCTCTCTCTCTCTCTCTCTCTCTCTCTCTCTCTCTCTCTCTCTCTCTCTCTCTCTCTTTTCAATTATTAAAATTTTCTGAAGGTTTTACCAGTATATTAGATGTTTTTGAGCATGTTTTTAGGTTAGTTATGGATCACCTAAATTAGAGCTGGATTTTTTTTTTATCAAGCTATAATATAGACACTACTACTAATAATAGTATGTTTGCTAATTCTTCTTCTGGTTTATGATTCACACTGTATTGATTCCTGCATTTAACTACCAAATATTAACTAATATTACTACTACTATTCCGTCTGGAAATAAGGTGCACGAGACCGGGTTCCAACAAACAACTCTTTATTCAAAAAGTAAAGTGACCTGTAACGGAATGGTTGCCCAAGCCGTGGCAGCCCTTCTTATAGTGGCTTGCTCGAGGATTGTGGCCAATGACAGTTGTTTAAGTGTTCCCGCCGTCAGGCAGGTCAATCAGAATGGCGCCTAAGTAACCAATCCAAGAAAGGCCTTTTCGGCCAATCAGTTTAAAGTATTTGGAGTCTACCAAGTTCTATATGCAACACCCCTCCCCCCTTGGTTTCGTCCAACGTGCGTAACGTAGTCACGCAGGTAGGTGGGGCTTCTGCGGGTCCTATTTGACCTGTGCAGCTCAGTCTCAGTGTGGTCCTCAATCAGTTTGGACAGGATCGCTTTCTCTCCGCATCTTCTCCATGGAACCTCCTGGAAGGGTGAGTCAGCCTTGCCACTCCCGCCTGAGTTTCTTGGGCTGGTTGAAGTGGTTCCGCTGCTCCCTCCTGGTTCGTCTGGGCTGGTCAAGCTGATCTGGCTGTCTCCTTCCAGGAAGGCCCCGCCTCGCTCTCCTGCTCCTGGACTTCTTCTCTGGAGGTTGTCTATGGGTAAGCGCTCTTTTTGTTTCATTTGAGTTTCTAGTTCGGGTTTATGTAGTGATTGTTGTCTTGTTATTGGAGGTTTGTCTCTCCCTTTTTTATTATTTTGTGTTACCCCCCCCCTCGGTTGTTTTTGACTCATTTATTGGATTTTGCAGCAGTAGGGTAGTGTTGCGTTCTAATGTGCGAGAGCAAAGCTGGTCGATGTGCTGCTTCCATGTTCTGCCATCGTCTAATGCAAGTCGGTATGACCGGGGCCCTGTGATTTGGGTAACTGTGGCTGGAAGCCATAATGGGTCCCCGGTAAGGTTTTTTAGCTTAGACTAAATCGCTGATTTCAAAAGAGCGTTATCTACTGGGGGAGTCAGGGGGTTTGTCCCAGGTATAGGTGGGGTGCAGTCTATTGAGGTAGGAATGCAATTTTCTGCCCATGAAGAGTTCAGCTAGGCTTTTGTTGGTGGTTGTGCTAGGGGTGATATGCTGAATTATTAAGTTTGTTAAGTCTATCTTGGATGTCCCTCATGTCCAGTTTGTCTAGGGCTTCTTTAGTATAACGAACCATGTGTTCAGCTTGTCCATTTGAAGCCGGATGAGCAGACGCTGTCGGGGCATGTCGGATGTCCTGCGCAGCCAGGTATTGCTTGAAGGCTAAAGCAGTAAACTGAGGGCCATTGTCAGAGACAACTACATCTGGCAGTCCATGAGTAGCAAAAACTTTGTTCAATTGTTTTATGACTGCTTCAGTAGTAGTGGACGCCATGAGGATAACCTCTAACCAGTTTGAATAAGTGTCAACAATTATAAAATAGGTGTTCCCTTTCGTTGGCCCAGCAAAGTCAATATGAAGTCTCGACCATGGGCCTTTGGGAGTTTCCCATTCCATGACTGGTGCCAGTGGGGGAGTAGGGCATGATTTTTGGCAGTCATGGCATGTTGCCACCCATCGTTCAATGTCCTTGTCCAGTCCTGACCACCAGACGTAACTCCTGGCCAGGGCTTTCATTTTGACTATGCCCGGGTGTCCCTCGTGCAACATGCACAACACTTCTTCCTGTAACTTTTCTGGGATTACTACCCTGTCCCCCCACAGTATACAGCCTTTTTCAATAGACAGTTCAGTCTATCGGGTGTGAAAAGGTTTAAAAGTCTCACCTCTGTTTTCACCCAGCCAGCCCTTACCTACCCAATGCAGGATTCGAGCTGTCAGCTGGTCTTTCGTAGTAGCTTTAGCGACGTCTGCTGCGGTTAATGGCAGATTTGGCCAGGACTTGATTTGGAGAGTGGAGACGGTGGGAGCTGGGTCATCTTCCATGTTGGGCAATGGGGAACGGCTCAAGGCATCCGCATTGGTGATGGTCTTTCCTGGGCGATGGATGAGTGTGTAGTTGTATGCAGCAAGGAATTCAGACCACCTCGTCATTCTTGGTGATAGAATGTTTGGGATTGGTTTGTTTCCTGCTAGCATCCCTAGCAGGGGTTTGTGGTCAGTGATAATTGAAAATGTGCTACCACATAGGTATTCGTGGAATCTTTTGACGTCGGCTATGATTGCGAGGGCTTCTTGGTCAAGTTGGCTGAAGTTCCTTTTCGATTTTGACAGCGTTTTGGAATAGAAGGCGATTGGTGCCTCTCTGTCGTCTGGTAGTTTGTGGCTCAGGATGGCACTGATTCCAAAAGGCAATGCATCACAGGTGACCATCAAAGGCGGGGTGTTGCTGTACTGTATCAAAATGGTGTTAGAAGTTAATAAGTCCTTGATGTTTTGGAATGCTGCTTGTTCCTGGTGGCCCCATTTCCATATAGTTTTTTTATATAACAATCGATGTAAAGGTTCTGCTACGATTGCTTTTTTGGGCAGGAAGACATTGTAGAAATTAATGAGACCAAAGAAAGCTTGTAAGTCAGTTTTGTTCTTAGGTCTGGGTGCGTCTTTTATCTCCTTTATTTTCTTTTCAGTGGGGTGTATCCCTTTCTCATCTGTCAGGTAGCCTAAAAATTCGACCTGAAAGATGGCTAGTTTATATTTTTCTCTCTTGACTTTAAGCCCTGCTTCTCTGAATTTTCGCAAAACCTCTTTTAGTCTATGTTCTAATTGGTTTGCATTTTTTGCTGATACTAATACATCATCAAAATAGGGGACGACTCCTTTGATTCTGTTTAGAAGGCGCTCCATGAGGCTTTGGAAAATGCCCAGGGCAACACTAATGCCAAATTGAAGTTGGTTGCACTTGAATGCCCCTCTCTGCATGACTATAGACTGAGCCTCTTGCGGTTTCAGGGTCAAATGGTAGCTGTTCATACTTTTGTGCAAGATTAAGTTTCGCAAAAAAAATTTCCTCCCCCTAGTGAGTGCAATAAGTGATGTACTACCGGTACTGATTATGCGCTTTGTTGGAGCGCAGGATTTAGGGTTACCTTATAGTCTCCACAGATGCGCACTAACCCATCTGATTTGACAGGTGTCATGATGGGTGTTTCCCACCTGGCATGGTCGATTGGCTCTAACATCCCTTATGCAATGAGTTTGTTAAGCTGTTCATCTATTTTTGGCTTTAAGGCAAAGGGAACGCATCTGGCTTTGAGCCTGATGGGAGCTATCTTTGGGTCTAGGCTGAATGATATTGGTGTCCCCTTGTACTTGCCTAGGTCCGTCGAATACATCCCGGAACTATTGCAACAGGGTCTCTTCCCAGTTGGCCGCAATGATGCTGTTGATCCCGGTCACTCCGATTCCCAGGGGCGTGAACCATTTGATTCCCAGCAGGCTAGGGCGATCAGAATCAATGATTGTTAGAGGCAGTATTTCAGCGTGGTTTTTAAATTCTACTAAGAAATGTCCAAGGCCCACTACTGGGATTCGGTTTCCCTTTAGTATCATTTTTTGTTATTCCTGTTCTCTTTGCTTGATATCTGGTATCAGGCTTCTGATAATGTTCCAAGATACCATTGACAAGTATGATCCGGAGTCTACTTCCATCCCACAGGGCTTTCCTTCAATTTTTACATTTATCCGGACCTTTTTTGCATTTGCTGCCCTGGCATTTCCGATGGTTATTGTTTGGTGTGTTTCTTCTCTGTCACTCGTTCACTGGTTCCTGCTCTCTCAGCTCCATCTGCTTCCAGCTTGTCTCTCTTCGTTTCTGGGGGGGCGGGCTGCCACGTCCTTATGGACTATAGCTCTTTTTGTTTCGGCAGACTTTTGCGATGTGCCCCCGGTTTTCACAAGTTCTGCAAATGGTATCTAGGAACCTTCATTCTGAGCACGGGTGATTTCCTCCACATCCAGCACACTGGAATTCTCTCCTGCTTCTTCTTTTTTCCCGCCATTTTCTTTCCCACTGAAGCCTATGTATATCTTCATTGTTGTCATCAGTGTCGCTCGGGGAGTCGAGTTCTTCATGGTGGGCAGTTGCTTTGGGCTGTTTCTTGCTTCCTTCTGCCCTCTTTTCTCTGGGTTGATTTGGCAGATTTGGAATTGAGTTCATCTGGCACATAGAGGCTGCAGATTTTTGGGCTCCTTCAGTGGCAGTGGCTTCTGCGATGGCCTCGGCCACTGTGATATTCAGTCTGCTTAGCAGCTTGCTTTGGAGTGTAGCGTCCTTCAATCCGAGGACCACATGGTCCCTCATGGCCTCGTCCATGTTCTGGAACTTGCAGGCTCCTCCGATGTGTTTTCAGGCTGCTACGAAGTCTCTGATGCTCTCGTATTCCCGTTGGTCTCGTTTGTAAAACTCGTGCCTTTTGATCAGGCTGGAGACCACAGGCGCACAATGGGCTCACAGTGCGTGAGGAATACAGCCCTCTTCCTCTGGTCAGTTACTTCCTGTAGCTTGTTGCTTTCTAAGAACATCAGAAAGCAATCAATGTATGTCTCCCAATCTTCCTCGGCTTGGTTGAACGGTGCAGGCAGCGCATTGTTAATGGCCATCTCTGTCAGTTTGTTCTGGTTGCTGCGTGCTTCAGTCTCGCTCTTCTAGGATGATCCCACTTTCGTCACCAGTGTTCCGTCTGGAAATAAGGTGCGTGATATCGGGTTCCAACAAACAACTCTTTATTCAAACAGTAAAGTGACTTGTAATGGAATGTTTGCCCAAGCCGTGACAGCCCTTCTTATAGCGGTTTTCTCACAGCTTGTGGCCAATGACAGTTGTTTAAGTGTTCCCGCCGTCAGGAGGGCCAATCGGAATGGCGCTTAAGTAACCAATCCAAGAATGGCCTTTTCGCCCAATCAGTTTAAGGTATTTGGAGTCTACCAGGTTCTATACACAGCAACTACCATCATAGTAGTATGAATTAACAAATATTTGTGTTCAATCTAAGAATTCTGTCATTACTTAACAAAACAAATAAGAACTAAAATATTAAAGGTTTGTATTAATAGAAGCTTAAACATCATATGTGGTAGAGGTGTGTATATAAAATTGTGATCCATAAATTGTTTCCAAGTTCACTTTAATTCTATATTTGATTTGTTACTTTTTACAGGGTTGCATATTCCCAAATGTTTCCTTAATTTCATTAATTTATAATTAGAGGAAATTATATGTGATTTCCAATGTAAACCATAAAGTGTATAAATAATAGAATAATGTGACTTGATTAAAACCCTTGCAAAAATGGTTAGGTGAAGCTAGGCAGAATCACATCTGATACCTGTACAATTAGCACAACCCCCGCCCCCCAAGGTTGTGTGCTTTCTCCATTTCTCTTCTCCCTATATACCAATGACTGCATCTCAAATGATCCATCTGTTAAAATACTGAAGTTTGCTGATGACACAACATTGATTGGTCTCATTCGAGACAATGAATCTGCATGCAGACAACTTGCCTTGTGGTGTAACTGGAACAATCTGGAACAAAACGCACTAGAAACTGAACTGTAGAAATGGTGGTCGACTTTAGAAGAAACCCTCCCATACTGCCACTTCTTACAACATTAGACAACACAGTATCAATAGTTTAGACCTTCACATTTCTAGATTCTATTATATCACATGACCTAAAATGGACACCTAACATCAAAAACATCATCAAAAATGCACAACAAAGAATGTTCTTTCTGCGCCAACTCAGAAAGCTCAAACTGCCCAAAGAGCTGCTGATTCAGTTCTTGAGAGGAATGATTGAGTCTGTCATCTGCACCTCAAAAACTGCCTGGTTTGATTCTGTAACCCAGCAGGACAGACACAGACTTCAGAGGATAATTAGGATGCAGAAAAAACAATTACTATCAACCTGCCTTTAATCTAGGACCTGTATACTGCATGAGTCAAAAAGAGGGCTGTGAAAATATTTACAGACCCCTCACATCCCAGACATAAAGTTTCCTTCTTCTTCCTTCCCTCCTTCCCTCAAAACGACGCTATAGAGCATTGCACACCAGAGCAGCTAGACACAAGAACAGTTTTTTCCTAAAAGCCATCACTCTGCTAAACAAATAATTCCCACAACACTGTTCAACTATTACAAAGTCTACACTACTATTATTATTAATCTTCTCATCACTCTTTATCACCCAGCCCTTCCCACTCATGATTGTAGGACTGTAACTTTGTTGCTTGTAACTTTATGATTTATATTGAATGCTTCCTTGTATGATTTGATTGCTTATTGTACCTTATGACTATTATTAAGTGTTTTACCTTATGATTCTTGACTCTTGATGAATGTATCTTTTCTTTTATGTACACCGAGAGTATTTGCACCAAGACAAATTCCTTGTGTGTCCAACCACACTTGGCCAATAAAGAATTCTATTCTATTCTATTCTATTCTATTCTATTCTATTCTATTCTATTCTATTCTATTCTATTCTATTCTATTCTA
>BLBF01000037.1:10940240-10984220 GCA_015471245.1 Laticauda colubrina
TATTCTATTCTATTCTATTCTATTCTATTCTATTCTATTCTATTCTAACATGAGCTCAAGATATACCAATCTTAAAAGATCTTCCACCAATTTTTTTTGTTTCTGATATTTATGGTAAATTTTATATTTGTCTTTCATTTTTATTCTTATTGTTATCGGCATTATCAAATGTTTAAATTCTGTATCTGTTAAATCATAGAGTTTTTAACTTATTCATTTTCTCAGCATGTCATTAACAACTTGCAAATAAATCAACAGATATTCTGACATTTTTTATTAGAACTTTGTGAAATAAGGCCAAGTTTCTAAGTAACCTGCTCTATTTTTTTCCCATTACCTTTCAACAATGGAGATATTTGGAGATACTGAAATCAGTAAGGGGATTCTGGTCACTTTGGATTAAAAAAATATAAAAGATGTTATCTTTGTTTTGTTAACAATTAGTTTTTGCAGTCTCTATGTATAATTTTCTTCATAATAGCTGTGGGTTTGTTTGTTTGTTTATTTGGCAATTTCACTTAGTTTAAATAAATATTCAATATTAAAGAAATGGGCAATTAATTTGGACAAATTCTTGTTTTTAATTATTTGGTAATAATCAGATGACCTCAAAGAGATTATGCATTTTAGTTTCTATAGATCATATGTAGATGAACTGATCGAGTCAGTAATCCAAGTTATTGATAATAATAATGATTATAATTATTTATAATGCAGTTTGAAATTTACTAGTGTCAATTCACCACATTCTCCCAGGTTATTTTAAACCTTAAACTTAATCCTCACCATTTATTTGATCACATAAAATTAATAACTTATCTCTGCCACATGTTTAATATTTTGTCTTCATTTTTTTATTGGAACCATTTCAAACAGGAAGTTAAATATTTAACTGCTGCTCTTCTTTCTACCTTCTTTATTGATTTAATTTATATTATTTATTTATAAGGCATCCACCAAATGACCCTGGGTGGCATATAAAAATTAAAAATACCATGCACAACATTTACCAATAGTACTTGTCTTATGGATAAATAGTAATTCTACTCACAAAAGCTTGTCAATCTTCCCAGGTCTCCTCTGACCTCCTGACTCAATTGCTGGGGAGATCATCTTTCGTGTTCAGAAAAGCTAAAAAGGTTGCAGCTACCTGAATTTCCCTGGATATTTTACCATAGGGCAGAGTGTTGCATGTCTCTGGGGCCCAATAAGATTACACTGTTAAATATAAAGGACTCAAAACAAGCTAGATCTGCTGGGCTGAGTGGAGACAATGGGAGAGAGAGGATCCTGCTAATACACTGTACCAGAGGTGGTATTTAGCAGGTTCTGATTGGTTCTGAAGAACCAGTAGTGGAAATTTTGAGTAGTTTGGAGAACTGGCCAATACCACCACTGACTGGAGCTTTTACATTATTTCTCCCCTGCCACACCAACCAAGAACAAGTGGTAAAATAATTTGAATCCTACACTGCTCTGTACTGTATCATATTGGATAACTAAGATCTTGTTTTGTACCAAGTAGCCAAATGGGAACAATGTAGTTTGCAGAGCACAAGTGAAGTATGACTGTAATGGGATGTGGTGGGGGAAATATCTATGGTGCTGCGTTTTGGACCAAATACACCTTCTGAGTGTTCTTTAAGATCAGCCCCTGTATAACATGTTACAGTGCTCCTAGTGGCAGTTAGCTAAGGCATGATCATTGTGATCCCAGGAATGGATGCAATTGGTGCACAAAGTAACCCTGGGCAAACACTCTGATCATCATTGCCACTTGTGTTTAAGCATGAGACAAGAATCAGTAGGACTTACAGATTGGGCACCAATTCTGATTGGACAAATGTAGCTCCATGGAGATTTAAACATGAAAAATCCCAGAGCTATGTGATCTTAAAACTCATAGTTGCTCAGTCTTGTTAGTATTGAGCTAAAACTGTTTCTGCACATCTAGATCTTCACAGTACTGGGAAAGGTCCTTGATGGCATTTCTATGTCAGCCCAAAGTGGAATGTCATTAGTAGAGTGATGATACTGCACTTTGTGCCACTAAATCCTCCCACATAGTGGCTTCATACTTATGTTAAATAGGAGCAAAAAGAAGTTGGAGCTCTAAGGCACACCATAAGCAGGGCCCTGGAGAAAAAGAACCAGCTGTCAACTCCCAAAGCATTCCTAACCTGCTCTCAAATTGCCATTGGCAGGAGGGGGGAGAAACAGATGGAGCAGCCTAACAGCTACAACCAGAAGCACATTACACACATACCTTCTTCAAGGCTGTATTCCAGCCTGAGAGGTGTGATCTCTACAGCCTGTGAAAGTCCTCCATTGGAGAATGTGATTTATGACACACCCTGGGGGGAGAGGGGAAACAAGGTCATAGGGGACCATAAATTATATGAGGCAGAGCTGACTTCATTTGGGTACATGCCAAATGTTGCTCCCAATAAATAACTGGATTTATTTTGAAGTTTGGCTCAAGGCTCATGGTTTAATTAGGGCATCTGTCAGAACCCTGACGCCAGTGTAATATGGTACCTCCAGCTCCTAAGGCACTGAGTTGGCCCAGAACACCATGATCAATGGTACTAAAAGCTTCTGAAAGATCAGAAGAATCCTGTCAGATCTGCCATCTTCAGCTGCTTTGTTTCACTTCGTTGGCATCCTGCCATAAAACAAAAGAGGAGAGGGGAGGAATTTGGGGAAGTTTGAGCTGGAGAAAAGAAGGAAAATGACCGGGAGAAGAAGACAAACTGACAGGATCCAGAGGTGTCAAAGTGGAACGAACTAGCTGCTAAGGACACCTGGTCTGGGAATGGAAAGTTAAACTATTTTAAGAAGTGCCCAGCTTCAAAGTGGTTTCCAAAACATCAAGCCAGGATGCTTTTGGACACTGTAGAACTGGTCAAGGGGTAGAACTCGGAAAAAGGGGGAAATTATAATCTGTTGTATTGGAATATTCAGATCTAGTCTTACTTTCCCAAAAACCACTTGTCTTTAGTAAAAGAACCTATCACTTCAATCAAATGGAGTTGAGGGTTTTCCTTTCCTAAGAATCAGAATTCCTAAATTGGGCAGTTCTGACAAATCCTCCACGCCATCCTGAGTTCTCCAGGGGGCATTGACAAGCATTACTAATGCTATTTCTGTATTCTAACCAAATCTGAACATAACAATTGAAAAAAGTCCAGATAACCCACTTTCTTCCTTTTGGAGTTGTAAGCCAACCACCTTTTCAATCATCTTCCATAAACAAAAAATAAAATAAAAATCAGAAATTGTAAAAAATATGTCCAAATATCTTGGGTCCTTTAATAGGCAAATGCTTAAAGAATGTTTATTAAAGCCTAAAATTATATGCAATTTAATACTGTTCTTCTTAGATCTCTGATTTATGAAATGGGTTTTGCTTAATCTTTGGGATTTTGAAAAAAAACATTTTAAAATCTACTATCTCATTATACACGTTATTACACATTTTAACCACTCTGTGGAACAAATTATAAGCTTTTGGCAAAAGCATTAGATGTGTGATCATTATTTTCTCCTTCTCCCTGGATGGTAATCTTTGCAAAAAAAGTTCATCTTTCTTGACATTTTACCCATAAGTAAAGTTTGTTTAAATAAGAGCCTGTTTTAGTCACTACATAATATCAGTATTTAAGCATCAGCATTGCAGCTTTGGCTTTTATATTTAAAAGCTATAAAATAATGAAATATTTCTGCATTTTTATGCTGAAACAATAACAATATAATGTGGTTTAATTGTTAAGTTTTGGAACTCTATTAATTCATTTTGGACACTTCTAAAAGTTATCTGACTCCAGTCCCAGCTGGATTATTAGATAACTAAGTAATGTATTGTGGCTCCAAAATCTTAGAATTTAAACTAGCATACATTAGTTTCTTGAAATAATACACTAATGTTCATAGCTCTTTTTAAGAAGATGGTGTACACTTTCAACCATATTTTTTCCATTTTCTCCAAAGTATCAATTGTATTAAACATTTTTGTATTAAACATTTTTGATAGATGAAGATAACTTCATCTATCAAAAATGATGCTTATTTGCAGTAGACTCCAAAAAAACTTACCAAAAAAAAACCCCTTACCATGTAAATAAATCTGATTTTTTTCAGTGTAGTATTGACAGTGATACTCACTTTTCATAAAAAGTCAAATTCACATCAGAACATGTTAGCCTCTGGGAGACTGTGGATTGCAGTATGAAATATTTGCAGAATATTTTCTGTTAAAATGAAACATCACTTTTCCAATCAGAAACTGTTTTGGTTTTCATCAGATGCTGATAGAATAATGTTATTGATCTATCTCAGGGGTGTCAAACTCAAGGCCTGGGAAATGGATCTGGGATGCTTAGATCCGGCCTGCAGGGCTACCCTGAAAACAGTGAAGGACGAGCTCGCAGTACCTCTGCCAGTGAAAATGACTGCCTGTGGCCCTCCTGAGCTCCATTTTTATTGACAGTGGGTTGCAGGAGACCATCACAGCCAAAAAACAGAGCTTGGGAGCCATTTTCTGCTGGCAGAGTGGTTGGGCCACCACAGGTGCTCCTAACATGAGTGACATCAAGATGGCCACACCCACCATGCCCCCCAAGGTCAAACACAACCCTGTTATGGCCCTCAATGAAATTGAGTTTGATACACTGACACCTTGATCTAATCTTGAAGCACCAACGTAACGATAGCATCACTGTAGAAGCTGCACATAATAGAATTGTATAATTGTGATTAATATATCCTATCACCCTCAGTTGTGGCAAGACTTTCATATTATCATTTGTTTTAGTTGTCATGATGAATATATATTTTCATTTAATATAGTAGCTTCTTAGTTTAATTTTTACTGAAGATACCACTAGTGTCCTTTAAAGAATGCTAGGGTACAGAGATGCTATGAGAAATAACAAGATCATGTGTCCAGGGTTGTGTCAAATTAATGGTTTTAAATATTTGTTGGTCCAATTTTAGTTCCTACAAATAGATCATGGGCTGTAATTAAAAGAAGGAAGCAATAAATAAAATAGAACTAAAGAGAAATAAGCTTTCTGTATTTATGAGCTGAAATCAATGTCTCTGTTAAAATAGAGGAAGAAATGGATTTATATGGTTATTTGAAAAACGAATGAAAAGAATAATATGTCTCGAAAGCAGAAGGCATGGCACCAGAAACAGGGCTCATAAGAAATTTACTTTCTGCACTATGTTGTATCAATATGGATTTTTCCCTGGTTTTTTAAAATACAAGATAAAAAAATTGAATTGAATACTTATTAACATTTTACTGACCTTTATTAAGTTTAGCTCATGGGGTACTTTGTTATCAAAATTAAATATTAAGCTAGAACTTTGATTAAATGAGTGTAGCACAATATAATTTCAAGAGACAGGAGGGAAGAACAAAATAACATAGACATGCACCTGCAATATATAGTAATAAGGCCAAAATGAAAATTCTCAATGACCTTATGCAAATTTCAACCTCTGATCCAAATATGTAGTTGTGTGTTGGTATCATTTTCCCTCTTGTATTTCTCTCCAGAGGTTTTAATTTTTACAAAGATTATTTTCAGCAAAGACTTTCTCAAATAAATAACCTCTTTTGATGGAATTCAGCACTATATTTGCATGTCTCTGTTATTCTTAGAATATTATAACATTCTCCAAATAACCAAGTGAACCAAAAGCTTATTGTTGCTTTTTCTGGCTGAGGAAAAATCCTCAAAGTGTTTCTAACATAGTTTTGACAACATTACAGTTTTAAATGGAAGACTTGATAACTGTATCTTAGTGAAAAAAAATTTGAGAGCTTATTTGGAATAAATACAAGACTTACATAGCATGCTAATATTTTTTCTTATATCAAATAAATATCCAGTATAATTATTTTCTAGTCCAAAAGTAAATATAAAAATAAAAGAAATTGGTACCTCTGTATTGGTAGTCCTGAGTCAGAAATAGTTGGACACAGTTAAACAATGTATATGACTAATGACATGATTTTTATGCCCTTTACTAGATTTTGTTGGAGGACAAAACACAGAAATAAAAGGTTGTGTGTAAAATATAACATTATTTAATATAAAACAACATCTATATGTTTAGGAGTAGGACAAACTGAATACATTTTAATGTTTATGGTGATGTGCATGTTCTCTAAGCTGAGGAGGCACTTTTTTTATGGCAAATCTATAATTTTGTGAATTTTTGATGAACATATTCACCAAGCAATGAAGAAACAGGCCTATAGGCACATCTATAGACAAAGAGAGTCAAAATGATGATGTAATTGTAAATCAAAGCCTTGCCCCTTTTTATATATGTATGCATGCATATATGCACGATGTTGATATGTATTCAAAGGGTGGAGCTTTGATTCATAGCTGCACCTTCAGTTTTGGTCTCATTTCATCCCATTGCCCAGTTATCAAGGGCTGATTTAGTGGGCCAGCAAGTCACAAAACACCCATGTTTTAAAAAGGAAAAAATATAATTGTTCTACAATATCTAAAAATGATTAGAGTTAATATTCCAGCCTACTGTCCAAACTATAGAACAGTACTTGGCTGTGGTCAGAGAAATTAAACCAGATTGATCCAATATAGAGTTACACATCATCTGTGCTTTGCCTGTATACTGTTCAGTTCAAACCACCTTCAGGTGTGGAATATAGATGTCTGGATGATTTCTTGATTGACTAATTAAGTGCAACTTCTGTGCTGCTTCAGAAAAATTAGTTCTAAGCAATTTAAAAGTCAGATACAGAAAAGCAGCAACAAAATAATCTAATCATACAAAGAAACAACATTATAAATACTACTCAGGGGCTGCATCATTACCTCTTAAATCCTAAACCATTGCTAATGAACAGGATAAACATTCAAAACACACCAAATGCATCAATCAGTCCCAACTTTCAAGCACTGAAATGGGAATCCATGGAACTCTTTCCTCATGCATTTTTGTTTTGGACACAATATGCAAGAAATGTGTCTTGATTCAAACAATACCAAATACTGCATAACTTTGAGACATTCTTGGAATTTGAAAAATTTCCAAATGAGGCTGTGCTATCAGGATCATCTATTATTAATGGAAAGGGAAACCTGATGTTTTCAGGGCCGGTTTTTAAAAAATGATATTGCCTAGTTTGCAAATGAAATATCTGCAAAAAACAAACAGTCAAGCCACCAAGAAGCACCAAGGACCCCAGAGTTTCTTGAAAATATGGAATAAGGAGGAGGGCTCTAAGAGAGGGCAGGTTAGAGATAAAAATAGGAATTCTTTCCACCAATGGAATATTCCACTAAATCTCAGCTCTTATTATAAATTTATTTTATTATTATTAAAAAATATATAATCTTCCAATCAGAAAAATTTGCCTAGGATCCAAACCAAGTCAAATGAAGGAGTGGAATCCTGTCTGTACTTTTTATAGGGACTCAGATTTCATAACAGTGTTTTGTTTGTTGATTTGTATATTTTAGCTTTTTGTACAAGGAAAAAAAATATGTTTTTCAATGGGGCCATGGAAAACTTTCATATAATAAATTGATCATTGGGAAACTGAGACTCAACATTGTTGTCAGCTATTCAAACTTTGAGTACCCATGGGAACCTGACGAATCTTCAGGTTTTATCCACCTTATGAGATGGAGGCTAAAACTCATTTCTGAATTGCTTGAAGGAAAGGAAAACATCTGAACAAATTATTCATCTGTAGTTTGTTCACTTTACTGTTACTATCACCTTTGATAGTTAAAGGCTTATTTGTAGGGTTTTTTTTTTCCCTCCCTCTCTTACTGGAGAACATTCAACCTATTATTTTGTTGTCATTACCATTCTTTTAAAACTAATTACAGCGATACTTCCTAAAAAGTTTCTCTTATATTCTTTATTTCTTAAAAAGGCTTTTAAAATGACTCAGTGGTTTTAATTCTTATTGGGATGCAGTTTAATCCACAAGTTATATGCTTAGATAAAGAAGAGGGAGGAAGACACAAAGGGGTTGTTCTGAATGAAACTAAGCATTTTGTTGGGTCCTAAAAATAGTGAATCTCCCAAGATAGATTGCTTCACAAGCAATTTCAAATTGCTTATTTTTTCTACAACTTGTACTTTAGCAAATTACTCCTTACTTACTTATTCCTTCCTGAAATGCAGTTTCACTATAGTTCAATAGAGCCTTCTAAAGGCTAGGTCACATCGGCCGACGGATGCAAACGTATGTAAAAAGGACACAGTGGATGAGAAAATATCCCATCCATTGTTATCCGCTCTCAAAAGTGCCCCAAATTTGCATAAAAAGAGCAGACAAAAACAGAAAGGAACGGACGGGGAGAGGACGTAGCGAGGATGTTAAGCAGATGCTCAATGGAAGCCTAGCGGATGGAAGCGGATGGAAGTGGATGACACATCCGCAGGGCTTCCGGGGGAGCACAGCGAAGTGGACATGCAGCAGAAGGAGCGGATGCAGAGCGGATGCCTAGCGGATGACACGGATGGATCACGGATGCCTAGCGGATGCCTAGCGGATGCAAAGTGTTCACTGCACATGCAGGGAGGATGCATTGCATCAGTCCCGCAGATATAAAATCATGCAGCTCGCAAGCAGGTCACCATTCAGAGGAAAGACCTGCTGCCAGACACATCTCCAGCCAAGAACCATGGGGAAGAAGAGGAAGCCTGTGCCTACTCCTGCCAGCCCTGGCAAGAAGGACAGGACCACCATCCCACCCCCTGGTGCTGACTCTGCTTCTGCTGGGGCTTCTGCTGCTGGTGCTGACTCTGCTTCTGCTGGGGCTTCTGCTGGTGTTGCTCCTGGTGCTGGTGTTTCTGCTGGCACTGCTCCTGGTGCTGGTGCTTCTTCTGGTGCTTACTCTGCTGGTGCTGCTCCTGGTGCTGGTGCTTCTGCTGGTGCTTACTCTGCTGGTGCTGCTCCTGGTGCTGGTACTTCTGCTGGTGCTGACTCTGCTGGTGCTGCTGGTGCTGCTGGTCCTGCTGGTCCTGCTGGTGCTGGTGTGGTGGACCAGCCCCTAGAACCTCAAAGATCTTCGGATGAAGGCCCAGAAGGCCCTGCAAGAGGGAGGAAGAGGCATTCGCAAGATAGGGAGAGGAGACAGTACTCCATTGAAGAGGAACATGAGGATGAGGTGCTCGAATGACTGAGGGAGAACGAGTAACTCTGGAGGAAGGGACACAGGCTCTATCGAGGCATCAAGCGGAAGCAGGCGGCTTGGAGAGAGAAGGCGGAGAGCCTGGGCTACACTTCGGAGGTGCTCCTTGGCTGGTGGAAGCACATGCACACCTGGTACGGAAAGCTGCACCTGAAGAAGTCTGGCCAGGCCGCGGTCAAGCTCACCAACTGGGAGACCTACATGATGGCCAAGTGCAGCTTCATGGAGGATGAGGTCCGCCACCGAGAAGCAGCCCCTCTGTCAACCCTCTCTCTCAGGCAGCCCACAGAGAGCCAGTCCTCTTCTGGTCAAGAGTCAGCTCCTGTGTTCAGGCAGGTATCTGTGGAGCAACCCACGACGGAGACCCCCCCAACAGCTGCACTACCCATGGCGGAGCACGTGGAGGACCCCCTGATGCAGTTGGAGCAAGAAGAGGCCACTGCCACCAGAGACCAACGCACACCCACCCCCAGCTCCACCTCCACAGAAAGAAGGCAGAAAGCAAGACTGGAGGACAGAGCCACACTGTCCTGCAGGAGATCAGGGACACCATCAAAAGCAGGGTAGATCTCCTCTCTCAGCTGGTACACTCCGACATACCATCCTCTAACAGAAAGCCCTTCCTCACCTACGTCAACCAGACCCTCATGGACATGTCCGAATCCCAGTACCAGGTGACAAAAAAGAGGATCACAGGTATTCTGCACCACCCTCCAGGCCCAGCTGAACCTGCTCTGACCCACTCCAGGTCTGCTCCTCCACTCCAGGTGATGTCACAGCCCTTCCAAGGCTTTCCACAGCCCCTTACCTACCAAGGCTATGGCTACAAGGAGTTCCAGCAGCACAGGGAGCCCTTCCCAATCCAGCCACAGGTAGATCGCACACCACAGGTGCCACCGATGCCACCAATGCCACAGAAGCCTCCGATGCCACAGATGCCACCGATGCCACCGATGCCACAGATGCCACCAATGCCACCGATGCCACAGACGCCACAGACGCCACAGACGCCACAGATGCCACCGATGCCACAAATGCCACCGATGCCTCACCTCGCTCACCTGCAGACTAGACAGCCCCACTATACTCCTCCTTCCTCCACCCCACAGCCAAGCCCGGCCTCAGAACATCTGTCTTCGGTCTTGGGACTGACATCGCATGGAGGAAGGGGCTCTCTCTCTCTCAGCCTAACGGATGTCGAGCGTTAATTGCGCATGCGGGGAGGATGCATTGCATAAGCCCCACGGATATAAAGGGAAGCAGCTCGGAAGCAGGTCACCATTGAGAGGAAAGACCTGCTGCCGGACAGATTGACAGCCTTACCTGCCCTGCCTGCATGCCTGCCTGCAAGCCTTGCTGCAAGCCTTGCTGCCAGCCTCCCTGCCAGCCTCCTTGCCAGCCTTGCTCTCTGCCTGCCTGCCAGCCTTGTACATGAACTTGTAGTCAGCATCGACCATGGTGAAGAGGATGATGCTGAAGAAGCCCTTGTAGTTGTCATTAGTGGACCCCGACTTGACAGGAGCTTTGCAGGCCCTGTGCTTGCCATCTATGGCTCCAACGGTGTGTGGGAAGTTCCACCTCTGATACCACTGCTCTGCAACTTTCTTCCAGCCTTCTTCAGTGGGGGGGCACTGGAGGAGCTCCTCCATGTATTCTTCGATGATGTTTTGCACCACTTCTCTGACCACAATGCTGATGGTGTTGTGTGGCACCCTCCAGCCATACTGCATGCTCCTGTAGGTGGTCCTTGAAGCCAGGTGTTGCAGAGTGAGTGCCACCTTCAGCCCAGGGTCCAGGCTGGGGTGGAATTTGGTGCTCTGCTTGGTCAACCTGGGTGTCAGCCGCTGCACAACTTTATCAAACATGGCTGGGGGCATCCTCATGAAGTTCTGGAATGCACGAGTGTCTTCGTTCCTGATCTCCACCATCAGCTTGTTGTACAGTCCGTACTCTGCTCTTCTCCTGATCCATCTTTGGACCCAGACGCTTCTTGGCTGCCTCCTTTTCTTCCCGTAGTAGAGTTCAGAGACCCTGTAGATGGCTTCGCACTGTTGCAGAACGATGGTGGCTACCAAAAGGACTTTGTTACGATCCATGGTGGACATGACTGGATGCTGTGGAAGACCAAGATCCAGATGAAGACTGCAGAGGTCTGCACAGCAGGGCTGCTGGTCTGAAAGTGAGATCCAGGTGAGTTGCTCCCCCTTTTTATAGGCAATATAGGTTTTCCCCTTTGTGTCCTTTTGCATCCTCTAGGCATCCACTAGACATCCTTAATATCTGAGATAGGTCCCCTCTGTGGACGTTTTTTCCATTTTAAATGCTTTCTTTGCAAGCTGCATCCACTTTCATCCATTCTGCATCTGTTCTGCATCTGTTCTGCATCCGTTCCGCATCTGTTCCACTTCCTCCCTGCGTCCATTTAACGCTGGAGCGGATCGAATTGCGCGGATGCATAGCGGATGCCTAGCAGATATAGTGGATGCATAACGGATGCAGAATGGACGCATTGGATACATTTTCCGTGCAAAAGTTTTGAGCAGCTCAAAATCCTCTGAGCGGATGAAACGTCAATAGAGAGATGCTGGACGGATAAAGAGGAAGCAAAACGTATGCAGTGAGTACAGAACGGATGCATCGCGTTAACCAACAGATGGCAAGTGTTTTTCTCCGTTTTACATCCTCTTTCCATCCGTTGGTGCAGTGTGACAGGGGCTTAACAATGTAATCATTCATCAACACATTTCAACATAAACACAACAATTTATTAAATGCCCTGTTCATTGTAGGGCCATTCAACATACATGGCACAATCTCATCAGTGTGATGAGACAGGCTCAAGGAAGCAGCCATTAAGCATCTATCATCCTGTCTTGCCACTCCACTGCTCCAGCTGGGGAGTTACACCAGTGTCTCAGAAGGTTGCGCTGCTTCTTCCCTTCACGTGAAGCTCTGTTGGGCCTTGTACATCCACAGTGTCTGTCAAGTTTCGCCCTTGCCTCCATTCCCCAGGCTCCATGTCCCCATTGCCTTGCTCTCGGTCCACAAGCCTGTTCTGCAACATTGGGTAGCGGGTGCGCATGAGATTGTGCAGGATGCAGCAAGCTCCTACGGTGTTCCTCATGGTCTCTGGGTGATGCTGCATGGTGGTGAGAAGTACCTGGAACCTGTTGGCCAGGATGCCAAAGGCATTCTCCACCACCTGTCTTGCCCTGGACAGCCTGTAGTTGAAGATCCTCTCTTCACAGGTGAGGCATCTGGAAGTGTAGGGCTTCATGAGGTTGGTTCTGAGGGAAAAGGCGTAATCCCCCACGATGAAGTAGGGCACATCTTGTGTGTCGTTGGGCAGAGGGTCTGGATCTGGGAAGCCCATGATGAGGTTGCATTACAGCCCATCCTTGAGGTCACTGGCATTATATACCTAGGTATCTGAAGCTGACCCGTTGCCTGAAGCATAGATGTACATGAACTTGTAGTCAGCATCGACCATGGCAAAGATGATGATGCTGAAGAAGCCCTTGTAGTTGTGATAAGTGGACCCTGAGTTGGCTGGAGCTTTGCAGGCCACATGCTTCCCATCTATGGCTCCAACGGTGTGGGGATGTTCCACCTCTGATACCACTGCTCTGCAACATTCTTTCATCCTTCTTCAGTGTAGGGGCACTGGAGGAGCTCCTCCAGGTATTCTTCAATGATGGCCTGCACCACTTCTCTGACCACAATGCTGATGGTGTTGTGTGGCACCCTCCAGGCATCCTGCATGTTCCTGTACATGGTCCCAGAGGCCAGGTGGTGCAGAGTCAGTGCCACCTTCAGCCCAGGGTCCAGGCTGGGGCAGAAGTTGGTGTTTGCCTTGGTCAACCTGTGTCTCAGCCGCTCCACAACTTTGTCAAACATGGCTTGTGGCATCTTCATGAAGTTCTGGAATGCACGAGGGTCTTCATTCCTCAGCTCCACCATCAGCTTGTTATACAGTCCATACTCGGCTCTTCTCGCAATCCATCTTCGGACCCAGACACTTCTGGGACACCTCCTTTTCCTTGTGTAGAACAGGTGAAACAGCCTGTAGAGGGCTTCGCACTGTTGTTGAATGATGGCAGCTACAGAAAGGAGTGTGCGACGAACCATGGTGGAGATGATTGGATGCTGTGGAAGAGCAAGAGTAAGATGAAGGCTGTAGAGGTCTGTACAGCAGGGCTGCTGGACTGAAAGTGTGATCCAGGTGATTTCTCCCCCTTTTTATAGGAAATATCGTTTTTCCGCTAGGTGTCCTTTTGCATCCTCTAGACATCCTGCAGACATCCTAAATATCCGAGATACATCCCCTATATGAACATTTTTTCTGTTTTAATGCTTTATATGCGAGCTGCATCTACTTTCATTCTTTCTACGTCCATGCTACTAATGATGCGCATCCATTCCGCACCCGTTTCACTTCCTCCCTGTGTCCGTTTTCTGCTGGAGCAGATGTGAGTTGCGCAGATGCGCAGCGGATGCCTAGCGGATATAGCGGTCGCCGAACGGGTGACCATGGACATATAACGGATGTTCCCCACACCTTTCCCCACACCGTTGGAGTCATAGATGGGAAGCACATGGCCTGCAAAGCTCCAGCCAAATCAGGGTCCAATTATTACAACTACAAGGGCTTCTTCAGTATTATCCTCTTTGCCATGGTTGATGCTGACTACAAGTTCATGTACATCGATGCTTCAGGCAACGGGTCAGCTTCAGATAGCCAGGTATACAATTCCAGTGACCTCAACAATGGGCTGGAATGCAACCTCATCATGGGTTTTCCAGATCCAAACCCCCTACACAATGACACACAAGATGTGCCCTACTTCATCGTGGTGGATGACGCCTTCTACCTCAGAACCTACCTCATGAAGCTCTACAGTTCAAGATACCTCACCCTTGAAGAGAGGATCTTCAACTACAGGCTGTCCAGGGCAAGACGGGTGGTGGAGAATGCCTTTGGCATCCTGGCCAACAGGTTCCAGGTACTTCTCACCACCATGGAGCATCACCCACAGACCGTGAGGTGATCGTGGAAGCTTGCTGCATCCTGCACAATCTCATGCGCACCCGCTACCCAGTGTTGCAGAACAGGCTTGTGGACCGTCAACAAGGGAATGGGGACATGGAGCCTGGTGAATGGAGGCAAGGACTAAACCTGATAGACACTGTGGATGTACAAGGCCCCAACAGAGCTTCATGTGAAGGGAAGAAGCAGCGCAACCTCCTGAGACACTGGTGCAACTCCCAAGCTGGAGCAATGGAGTGGGAAGACAGGATGATAGATGGTTAATGGATACTTCCTTGAGCCTGTCTCATAACACTGATGAGATTGTGCCATGTATGTTGAGTGGCCCTACAATGAATAGGGCATTAATAAAGAGCCAAGTGTGTTAAGGAAAGATAACCTTTATTAATAACTGCTTTAAGTAAACTGTATGACTTAATTAAAAAAGCAAAATGAACCAAGTAAAGTGTCTTAAGCAAAGATAAAGTGAACAGGTAACAACTCAGTCTCTGGCACTATTCTCAGTCACTCTGCAGCATGTCCATGGTCTCAGCTGTTAAGCGGGCAGGGACTGTGGAGGTAGCTGTGGCTGGACTACTGGTCTGAGGCACCATTGGGGTGCTTGGCCCTGAGAGTAGAACAGGGGATGGTGTGTTCAGGAAGCTCTCAGAGAGCTGACTCAGTCCCATGAGGTTGAGAGGCCCTTCATCAAGTTCCTGGGATGTCAGGCACAAGAATGATGACAGATTGTCCATTGACGGGCTTGACTGTGGGGTGGAGGAAGGAGGGGGCTGTCTGGTCTAAAGCTGGGCGAGGTGTGGTGTCTGTCACGTGCGATGAACCTGGGCCTGGACTGGGAAGGTCTGCTTCTGCTGTGGGAAGTCCTGGTAGTCGTAGCCTTGGTAGGTGAGGGGCTGTTGAAAGCTGTGGAAAGGCAGTGACATCACCTGTGGTGGAGGAACAGACCTGGACTGGGTTGGAGCAGGTTTAGCTGGGCCTTGAGGATTGTGCAGAAGTGCTGTTATCTTTTGCTTCCTCGTCTGGTACTGGGCCTCGCGAGGTCCATGAGGGTCTGGCTCACGTAGGTGATGAAGGGCTTCTTGTCCAAGGATTGTATGTCGCTGTGGACCAGCTGAGAGAGAAGTTCTGTGCTGGTCTTGATTGTGTCCCAGATCTCCAACAGGACAGTGTGGCTCTGGACTTCCAGTCTGCCTCTCTGTCTGCATCCTGTGGAGCTGGGTGTGGGTGTGGGTTGGTTTCTGGTGGCTGATGCTTCTTGCTCCATTTGTGACAAGGGATCCTCCAAGTTCTCCGGTATGGGGAGTACAGCTGTTGGGGAGGGGGGGTCTCTGCCATGGGGCCCTTCGAAGACACCTGCCTGAACAGGGCAGCTGTCCCCTGGCTGGAAGAGGACTGGCTGTCTGTGGGCTGTCTGAGGGAAAGGGGTGTCAGAGGGGCTGCTTCTTGGTGGTGGTCCTCACCCTCCAGGAAGCTGCACTTGACCATGATGTACATCTCCCGGTCAGTGAGCTTGACAGCGGCGTGCCCAGATTTCTTGAGGTGTAGCTTGCCATACCAGGTGTGCATGTGCTTCCACCATCCCAGGAGTACATCTGCAGTGTAGCCCAGGCTCTCTGCCTTGTCTCTCCAAGCTGCCTGCTTTTTCTTGGTGTCGCGATAGAGTCTGTGGCCCTTTATCCACAGGTACTCATTCTCCCTCAGCCATTCCAGCACCTCCTCCTCATGGTCCTCGGAAACGGTGTACTGTTTCCTCTCTCCCTTCTCCTTCCCTTGCCTCTTCCTCCCTCTGGCAGGGGCTTGAGTAGCAGGGCCTTCAGCAGCAGAGCTTTGAGGTCCTTGGGGCTGGTCCACCATAGCAGCAGCAGCAGTAACAGCAGCAGCAGCAGGAGAAGCACCAGCAGCACCAGCAGCACCAGCAGCACCAGCAGCACCAGCAGCACCAGCAGCACCAGCAGCACCAGCAGCACCAGCAGCACCAGCAGCACCAGCAGCACCAGCAGCACCAACAGCAGGAGAAGCACCAGCAGCACCAGCAGCTTCAGAGTCAGTGCCAGAGGGTGGGATGGTGGTTCTGTCCTTCTTCCCAGGGTTGGCAGGAGTAGGCACAGGCTTTCTCTTCTTCCCTGACTGACGAACCATGGTGTTATTTGAAGATGTCTATGGCAGCACGTCTTTCCACTGAATGCTGATTGCGTGCGAGCTGTATCCTTTTATTTCCGCGGAGCTGACGCAATTCATACTTCCCGCATGCGCAGTGAACGCTTTGCATCCAATATACATCTGCTATGCATCCGCTTTGCTTTCTATAGTCATCCGTGATGCATCCGTGTCATCCGCTACACATCCGCCCCTTCCGCTACGCGTCCGCTTCGCAATTCTTCCCTGGAAGCCCTTCGGATGTGTCATCCACTTCCATCCGCTTCCATCCACTAGGCTTCCTACGAACATCCATTTAACATCCCCGCTACGTACTACCCCATCCGTTCCTTTCCGTTCTTTTCCGTTCTGTTTATGCAAATTTGGGCCACTTTTTGGAGTGGATAACAACGGATGGAGCCACCCCCGAAATTTTGCTCATCCGCTGTGTCCTTTTTGCATACGTTTTGCATCCGTCGGCCAGTGGGACCTAGCCTTTAATCTCAGTGAGTTTCTGTTTCTTCTGTTGGGGAGTGTTGCCATTCCTCCTCATGACTCTTACTGATCATTGATGTAAGGGCTAGGTCCCACTGGCTGATGGACGCAAAACTTATGCATAAAGGACATAGCGGATGAGCAAAATTTCGGGGTTGGCTCCATCCATTGTCATCCGCTTCAAAAAGTGGTGAAAATTTGTATAAACAAAATGGAAAAGAACGGAAAAGAACAGAAAAGAATGGACGTGGGTAGTATGTAGCGGGGATGTTAAACGGATGTTCATAGGAAGCCTAGCGGATGACAGCGGATGACACCTCTCAAAGGGTTCCAGGGGAGAATTTCGAAGCGGATGCATAGCAGATGAAGCGGATGCATCACGTATGCCTAATGGAAAGAAAGGGGATGCCGCGTGGATGTATATTTCTATTTCCGTGCTACTAACAATGTATAGACATTCCATGTACCCTTTCTTTCCTCCCTCTTTCTGTTTTCAGCTGCAGCGGATGTGAGTTGTGAGGATGCCCAGAGGATGCAGAGAGGATACAGTGGATGTTTAATGGATGATAAATGGACATAGAACATTTGTTGCTCGTATGCCGTGGATTTACATCGTACACGGCGGAAAGTTCATCCGTTCACAAAGTTTTTTGCAGCTCAAAACTTCTTGTGTGGATGAAATCGCAGTGGACGGATCCTCGACAGATCGAGCATATGAAACACATATGCATTGCATTTTCCAACGAATGGCAAGTTTTTTTTAACATTTTACATCCTCTTTGCATCCGTAAGTGCAGTGGGACAGGGCCTTAACTCTGTTACTGAACTGTTTTTGATACTGGGCTTTGATATTTGGATTATCCTGGACTGGAAACTGACTGACTTAACTGTGAATGACTTGGACTGCTTATCTTGGACTTTGCTTAAATTCTTATTGGAAGTAAAAACCTACATTTACTGTACAGTGTATCTGTGTGCTGTGTGTGTGTTATTCTTCACTACTCTCATTACGTCTCCCTGTATGTGCTCATTCTCCTAATGGGGAATTACCTCAACACTCTCTGCCAGTCCTTCTCCTGTACACATTTGTTAATTAAAAGGTTTTTTTTTTTTGTCATATATTGTTTTGTTTTGTTGACTAGGCTCACAAAATGAATGCCAGATGTACAGCATATTTCTTTATTAAGCAAAGTGAATTCCTATCCTCTCCAAAGTGACTGTCTTTCCCATTCTTTGGAAGCAGTTGCATAAAATTGCCATTTCTTTTGCTAGGACACCAGACAAAAATCTTGTCCACTATCTGTTGACTAACAAAGGAATGGCACTATAAATGGAGAATATCAAGTTGTCTTAATAGGCTTGGGAAACGTTATCAAAACAAATGGCTCCTGTTGTGATCAGGATCTGATGATAAAGACTGGTAGGATTGTTTGCAAACATATATTGCTGAACAGGTAACTGAAATTCATTCTATATCATTCTAAAGCTTATATCATTCTATATCATTCTAAAGCTTATATCATTCTAATTCCTTTGGGATGGAATATGGCCTACAAGAAGTACTTAGATAAGGAGAGATTGTAGGTGTTGTAAGTGGAACAAAACATCTTGTTGGTCATTGACATTAAATGCATTTCACAGGAAAGGTTGTTTGTTGATTTTATAGAATAATCTTATTCTTCCTAAAATATATAGTGGTTTGTTTTTTTTTTTGCAAATAACACACCATGTATAAATTTTCATGAAAGAGCTGGGGAAAAAACTGCAATTAGAATCATGTTTTAACAAGTAGTTCAGCCAGATGGTGTTAGAGCCTAAAGCCTTTAAAATGAAACAAATCTTTTAATAGCAGCATTTTAAAATCAAACCAGATTTTACTTCAATGAAGAAATAAATTAGCCTAGCACATCTTGACTAGCATATATTATATTTCAGGAAATTTCATTTGAAAAAGACCACTTTTAAACAGAATTAGAACAGAGATTTGGACTAGAACAGGGGTCTCCAACCTTGCCAACTTTAAGACTTCTGGACTTCAACTCCCAGAATTCCTCAGCCAGCAAAGGTTGGAGACCCCTGGACTAGAAGACTTCAAAGGTTCCTTCCAATTGTTAGTTAAACTGTTCTGTTCTGTTACTGAACTTCACAACCAAATGGGCTTTTGAGTCTAATGTTTTCCGTAAGTATTTCTAAGTTCATCCATATTTTGACTAGAGTAAGAAGGCATGTGTTTGGAAACACCTGTCTTGGCTGGAATAGAAATCTGCATAGGATTAGACATAGTTATTAGGTGAGTGGAAGAACCCAAAGGAACCAGATCTATAGGCTACAGGAAATTTTTTAAAAGCAAGAAAAATGACAACCACTTTTGCATTACTATTAAAAAAACTACATGGACATGTCCAAAAAGTCTCAGCATTTGAGTTCCCATTTCCTTCTATTTCTATAAAACTGCATGACAAGTGGTCCATAAATCTATACATATAAAAGCAAAATACCACTCATGCTTCATCACAAAATCTCCAGAACTGTAAAGCCTACAAACTTGAAATTTGGTAAGTATGTTCCTCTTGGCTTCTAGGTGCTTGGTAACAAAGGATTTTTTGAAATGACCATCAGGACATCAGTATTTCATACATCATTATTAACCCGCTCTGATGCTAAGGAGTTCTACTCCCCCTCCCCACCTGAAAAGAAATCTGTTCCAAATGCAAACACAAGCAGAGGAGAGGAGTTTCAGTTTCAGTTTTAGTTTCACAGCAGCAACCAGCTTTAGTACGGAACAGTTGAGCTAAGCCATGCCCAGGCTCCTTGCTGTCTCCTTCTTGCTCACAAAGCAAATACTGTTTCAGTTTCCAAACAGCCCTCAACTCGCTCACACACTGACAGGCTATCCAGATGAATACCAATGGATGCTGGTAGGCGAGGCAGAATTTTCCCCCCTTATTTTCCTTCCCAAAAACTATGCCTGACCACATAGTTTAGTAGCAAAGCACGGGTATAGAGGTAGTATATCCTATGTAGCTGCCTGGTTTTTGATTTCAGTTATTAGTGGTTGCCTTGCAAAGCTGTGTCAGCTTTCCCTTCTTTATGTCAATAGTGGTGATGGAATACAAAATCTGCCACTTGTAGAGAATCTATTTTCACATTATTAAGTTTGCAAAGTTAAAAATGGTTTGAAAAACGAAGACATCTTCACTAACACAGTTTTTTCTTGCTCCTTTCAGTTAGATTTATTGAACTTACATATAACTTTTCAATTTTGGAAAACACATTCCATTACTGAAATATCATTTTAAGATTTTGAAATGTAACATTTGGTTTGAAGAAAATGTGAGGCATATTTTCGATCTGTATGCAATAAATACTGTAGTAAATACTGTACTGTATGCAACAAATACTGTATGCAATAAATACTGATTCAATAAATATATTGAATCATAGTTCAATATATTTGAATGGACCCTGAAATATGTTTTTGCAGTTTTGAAACAATCAATTTGCCTCATCCAGCTGCAGCTTTTTCTTAAGAATTATTTTAAAAGTAAATCCGTACAATCACACTATACTCACTCCTCATTTAATGACCATAAACGATTCCAGCAACTTTGTTGTCAAGTAAAATGGTCACTCAATGAAAACATGATACAGAGACACTGCAAAAAATGTTAGTTGCTGACATCTTTTTCTGATAAAGTTATCTCATGTAGTCATGCCAGTGTTTGAAAATTATTGTTTTTACTACCATTTTTTAACCCTTTATTACCATTTTATTTGCAAAAAGGAAGTAATCACTAAACAAAGAGTCACACTCTTGGTTCATTTTCGCACTTACTTCATGTATTGTACTAATGAAATTAACCCATGGGTAAATCTATTTGAGAACAATTTGCTTTTCCCTCAGCAACTTTGCATAGAATTGTAGCCTAACATTAAATAAAATATATCAGTCCGTTTAATGAGAATTCAAATTTCAATTCATTTAAATCAGATGTTAAAAATCATACAATTTTGACAATGCTGTTTGTGTCATGCCTTACTGTATTCATATTAGAATTTTGTATTATTGTCATTGTTAAAATGCTTGTATTATTAAAGTTTTGTTTATGTATTATCCTTTTCATTGATAGTGTAGGTTGGGTATGCAAAGGGGCAAGAAATGTAAGTAATACTTTACTATCCTTTTGACTGCTTAAGGGAAGAAGTACTAGTCTAATAAATCTAAGTGAAGCAGGAAGAGAAAGGAAAGGAAATAATACTGAATAAAAAAGAAAGGAAAAAAAACCCAGATATTGGCACTTTGAAGAGAAGCAAAATTAGCTGGGTTAGAGGAAGAAGCCAGCAGCTCTACTGCCAATGGAAAATAACTTGACTGAAAGAAAAACTGTTCATGTTAGGAATTGAATAAGAAGTGGCATGATCTCAAGAAAATTCCAAATTGATGTCTTTTGTCTTTGACCTAATTGTTCTTTTGGTTCACTGGTAAAACCAGCGGAGTACCTCAGACTCATGATAAGCTATTTCCTGTCTGGTAAATGCTGTATTTGGCTGAAGAGTGAGCCTTAATATGAGCCAAAAAGCAAAGAAGCTTTTATCTTGCAGATTTCAGCCAAGGCAGAACACAAGATTGACTTTTGAAAAAAATGTGGAACCATCAAGATTGGCTAGAACAAACTGTTTACATTCCATAAAATAGAGAACAGCCTCTTCTCTTTATACCATTATAGTTGTTTGTCATCTGTTTATTTTTAAGTAAACTATTGCACTTTTTGGTCTTTCTTAACTTTATTCTTGGATTTATTCCAAGTCTGAAGAAATAGGATTATGCACAAGCTCAAAAGGTGCTTCATTTTGCTGAACAGACTTGTGAAATATATCCCCAAAGCTGCTTTGCAAATCAATATGGTCTCCTACCTGCAGATGAGCAGAAACTTTTTCCAGTTATTAAACATATTAATCAAGATTGAGAAGACATGTGAATGCAAATGTGTGGCCTCTGCAGCTGAATAGGGTGAATAGAGATCACTTTTCACCCTCCTGAAAGTTCCAAGGTTAAAAGCATTAAGTTAAAAGTTCCAAGGTTAAAATGTCTGCAGGCCAAGGGAGAAATAATTGAATGCCTCGTGGATAACAGAACTTGTTATACAGAATAATGAAAATTATACATCTCTCAGTGAAATAAAATGTAGTGTCTGAAGATCAAAGAAGATGGGAGAAACATGCATTTATGGACATGTTCTCATGTAACTTGCAGTTCTTAAGCCCATGTCACACTGAACCAACGGATGCAAAGAGGATGTAAAATGGACAAAAAAGCTTGCCATCCATTGGAAAACGCGATGTACTCACTGCCTCCATTTTGCTTCCTCTCTATCCGTCCAGCATCCATTTATTAACGTTTCAACCGGTCCGAAAGTTTTGGGCTGCCCAAAACTTTTGCGCGGAAAATGTATCCAGTTCATCCATTCTGCATCCACTACACATCCGCTAGGCATCCGCTAGGCATCCGTTACGCATCCGCTATATCCGCTAGGCATCCGCTACGCATCCTCGCAACTCCATCTGCCCAGACGTGGGGAGGAAGCGGAACGGACGCAGAACGGATGCAGAACGGATGCCTAGCGGATGCAGCATGGAAACAAAGCATTTAAAACGGAAAAAACATTCACAGAGGGGAGCTATCTCAGATATTAAGGATGTCTACAGGATGCCTAGAGGATGCCTAGAGGATGCCTAGAGGATGCCTAGCGGAAAACCTATATTTCCTATAAAAAGGGGGAGCAACTCATCTTCATCTCACTTTCAGAACAGCAGCCCAGTGGTGCAGACCTCTGCAGCCTTCATCTGCCTCTTCCTCTTCCACAGCATCCAGTCATGTCCACCGTGGATTGCAACAAAGTCCTTTCGGCAGCCACCGTCGTTCTGCAACAGTGCAAAGCCATCTGCAGGCTCTGTGAACTCTACTGTGAGAAGAAAAAGAGGCAGCCAAAAAGAGTCTGGGTCCAAAGATGGTTCACCAGAAGAGCAGAGGATGGACTGTACAACAAGCTGATGGTGGAGCTCAGGAACCAAGACACTCGGGCATTCCAGAACTTCATGAGGATGCCTCCAGCCATGTTTGATGAAGTTCTGCAGCAGCTGACACCCAGGTTGACCAAAATAAACACCAGCTTCCGTCCCAGCCTGGACCCTGGGCTCAAGGTGGCACTCACTCTGCGCCACCTGGCCTCAGGGACCACCTACAGGAGCATGCAGTACGGCTGGAGGGTGCCATCCAACACCATCAGCATTGTGGTCAGAGAAGTGGTGCAGGCCATCATCGAAGAATACAAGGAGGAGCTCCTCCAGTACTCCTCCACTGAAGAAGGATGGAAGAAAGTTGCAGAGCAGTGGTATCAGAAGTGGAACTTCCCACACACCGTTGGAGCCATAGATGGCAAGCACGTGGCCTGCAAAGCACCAACCAAGTCGGGGTCCACTTATTTCAACTCCAAGGTCTTCTTCAGCATCATCCTCTTCGCCATGGTCGATGCTGACTACAAGTTCATGTACATCGATGCTTCAGGCAACGGCTCCTCTTCAGATGCCCAGGTATACAACGCCAGTCACCTCAAGGAGGGGCTGGAAGGCAACCTCATGGCGGGCTTCCCAGATCCAGAACCCCTGCCCAACGACACACAAGATGTGCCCTACTTCATCGTGGGGGATGACGCCTTCTCCCTCACAACCTACCTCATGAAGCCCTACACTTCCAGACACCTCACCCGTGAAGAGAGGATATTCAACTATAGGCTGTCCAGAGCAAGGCGGGTGGTGGAGAACGCCTTTGGCATCCTGGCCAACAGGTTCCAGGTACTTCTCACCACCATGCAGCATTGCCCAGAGACAGTGAGGAGGATCATGGAAGCTTGCTGCATCCTGCACAATCTCATGCGCACCCGCTACCCAATCTTGCAGAACAGGCTCGTGGACCTCCAACAAGGCAATGGGGACATGGAGCCTGTGGAATGGAGGCAAGGGCAAAACCTGATCAACACTGAGGATGTGCAAGGCCCCAACAGAGCCTCACATGAAGCGAAGAAGCAGCGCAACCTCCTGAGACACTGGTGCAACTCCCCAGCTGGAGCAGTGGAGTGGCAAGACAGGATGGTAGATGCTTAATGGATACTTCCTTCAGCCTGTCTCATCACACGGATGAGATTGGGCCATGTATGTTTGGTTGGCCTACAATGAACAGGGCATTTAATAAAGAGTTGTGTTTATGTTGACATGTGTGGATAATTATTACATTATTATTGATAATAAAGGGCCGTAGGTGTGGCACCTGGGAGGGTGGATCATACAGTCCCACTATGCACTGGAGGGTTATCTATCCCACTGCTATCTTAACCCATCCCATAGCTATTACCCATCCCACAGGTATCCTAACCCATCCCAAAGCTATCCTTATCCATCCCACAAGCATGCAAAGGCTTAAACCATTTCTAAAAGTTTCCACCAAGACTTTATTAAAAAAAAGAAATGAAGCAAGTGTGTTAATCATAAATATACTTTATTAACAACAAGCTATAAAACAAAAAAAAAGTCTCTGGCACTCCTCTTGGTTGCTCAGTCTCAAGGGTGAAGGGTCCAGGTGCTGTGGAAGTGGCTGGTGCTGGAGTGCTTTTCATCAGTTCCTCCAGAAGCAGAAGCAGCAGAAGCCCCAGCTCCAGAAGAGCGAGCCCATGCTGCAGAAGCCCCAGCAGAACCAGAGTGAGGGCCAGGGGGTGGGATGGTAGCTCTGTCCCTCTTGCAAGGGCTGGCAGCAGATGGCTGAGGCTTGCTGTGCTTCCGCATGGTTGTGGGGTTGCTGGCTGGCAGGCAGGCTGGCAGCAAGGCTTGCAGGCAGGCTGGCAGCAAGGCTGGTAGCAAGGCTGGCAGCAAGGCTGGCAGGCAGACGTGCAGGCAGGGCAGGCAAGGCAGTCGATGTGTCTGGAAGCAGGTCTTTCTTCTGAATGGCGACCTGCTTCCGAGCTGCTTCCATTATGTCCACGGAGCTGACGCAATGCATCCTCCCCGCAGGCGCAATTAACACTTGGCATCCGCTAGGCTTCCGCTGTGCATCCGCTGTGCATCCGCTGTGCATCCGCTATGCATCCGCTTCATCCGCTGTGCATCTATTCTGCATCTGCTGTATCCGTTCCGTGTCTGCTTTGTTGAGGTCCCCCGGAAGCCTAGCGGACGTGCCATCCGCTCCCATCTGCTTCCATCTGCTGGGCTTCCGTTCTGCATCCGCTTTGCATCCGCCCTGCGTCCTCCCCCCGTCCGTGTTATCCACTCCAGTTATGCAAATTTTTGCCCCTTTTGAGAGCGGATAACAATGGATGGAACATTTTGCTCGTCTGTTGTGTCCTTTTTGCATCCGTTGGGCAGTGTGACATGGGCTTTAATTTCATTTAGTGACTTTCTTGGATACATGATCTCCACAACTATATATGTTAAATGTATCTCTGTAACTATTCAGCTATGTTGAAAATAGTAATTTGTACACCTTAAGCCCTTCTGGAAAGAAGGATATTAGCCAGGTGAGGAGAGATCAGCAATATTGTTAAAAGTTGTCATTACGCCATCCTTCAGATTCCAGGATAGTCTAGCAGACTGTTTCAGGACTAGTAAACACCAAGCTGGTGCAAAACAAAGTATCATATTAGAAATTACTGAACCATTGTATGAATTTTTCACACAAAATTTCACTTAAGGTCTTACAATACATGGAAGGAGAAATTTATTCCTCATCCTCTGTTTCGTATGGCGTATGATGACTTACGTGAGGATTGATACTTACATAAGGTCATTGATACCAGCTCTTCTTCCTTATATATACCTGGGTCACTGACCCCTTACATGGTTGTCCTATTGATGGCAACCAAGTGTTTGTCACATGAACTGAGAAGTGACATTCATGACAGGAAGACCATTTAAAGTATCTGTTCTTTGTTGCTAGATTCAGATCAATGCTTTTTTTTTTTTTTGCCAAAATTTCCATTACTGCATCTTTTCCTTTGCTACTTTTCCGAACTTTGATCAGAAGTTTTATTCTTTTTCCAACTGCACACACATACCTACACATCTGTAAGTTGAATGGGCCTGAAAGGAAAAACATGGAAGACAAAAAATAATTAAAGGACTGTTTTAATAGAGGAAGCACACACAAAAAAGACCCCAAACATAAAGATGTTCATTTCATGACAACATTGAGAAAGATAAAGTTCCTTCATTTTTCTCCTTCCAAGCTCCCATTCATGGTATCCCACTGATAACATTATTTTCATGAATTTCCTAATTGTGAGTTTACATAATACATTCTTACACACTCAATTTAATAGTGCATCCCTCTTATTCTCATCCCCCCCCGCCATGTCCTGTCAACTTCCTTCATAATTCTTGGGTTGTTTTTTTTTACTATGGGATAAAAAAGATAAAAAACCTTAATGATTTCTTATATTGATTTTGATAGACAGTGTTAATTGGCTTCACTATTTCTAGCCATTGCCAGAGTAAGTTAAAATTTTCCTTTGCTTCTCAAGAAAGGGGAATATAAAAGAAAAAGCACGGATAGAGTTTTATTCTTCTTCTAAAGCTACATTAGTACTGATCATCAAGACATACTGGAGTCATTTTTGCATCACAATGGAACAGCTCTGAATTAGAAACAACTCCAAGGGCAAACTTAGTTTGAATAATGTACCTGCATAAAGACAGAAATATGATATTTCCTTGGTACGTTTTGCTATTGTAGTTTGTTTGCAGTAGCACAGCTAATTTCATGAATGAGCAACTAAATTTTTTTCTTGTTTTAATTTTCAGATTTTTTTAAAATCTATGTTGACAACAACAATACAAGTTTTCTTTTGGGTCAACAATAATATGTAATATGTTTAGATAGTTTAGTTTAAACATCACAATTCTACAAATTATTTCTCTTCATGTATTCTTCTAGTGGGGTTCACAGACTTGCAATGAGTAACTTTGAGAGATAGCCTAGATATTTGCAGGAGCCAGCTGCAGTCTGAAACTCCTAACAGGGAGTAGACATCTGCAAAGTAAAACGCCTCTGTCCCTGCTCTTGAAATCTAATCAGACAAAGGAAGATGTACCCAGCAGCCATCATCTGTAAATCCATCCCAGGCTCTGGTGCCTTCTCTGTTGCCATTGGTGACAACCAAGTTGCAGAATGAATACTCCCAACCCTCCTTCCATTAGATACAGGCCATTCTAATTCGGGCCAGGATCTGCTTTAAGTGAAAGGAAAGCTCCCATCAAAAGAAAAATATGTGAAAACTTCCTGCCTTGCCTAACACAGTATGTATGTTACATATAGTAACACATCCAATCCCTTATAAAAATTAAGATAGGCTGGAGAAATGGACTGTAGTGCAGGAAATTAAATAATAGATTTAAACTACAGGAAGGCAGATTCTGACTGAATGTTAGGAAAAACTTTCAAACAATAAGAGTGGTTTGACAGTGGAACAAATTACTTAGAGAAGAGGTAGGTTCTCTTTCACTGGAAGTGCTCAAGCAGAACATAGACAATCATCTATTTAGGATGTTTCAATCTAGATTCATACATTGAGCAGAGTGCAGACTTGATCACTTACACAGCTCTTTCAATTCTATAGTTCTATGAGCCTAAATGATATTGATATTCCAATTAATTATAACCTTCCTGCAAACATACACTATATTTTTCTTTTTTTAAAAAAAAATCAACAAATAATTGGGTAGTAACACTGGGTTGTGATACATTACTCCCCACCAACTCAGTCAGAGAAAAGTACCAATTTAGGTCATTAATTCCAGTTATTTATACCAGCAGTCACCAACTGGTGGGCAGTGGCCCACTCATGAGTCGTGAGAAAATTTTGGTGGGCTGCAGAGATATCTCACCCCCAGAGCACCCCCCAAAGCAATTAATCCAGGCTGTGCAGAAACACAAGGCTGTTCAGCCCACATGGCCCGTGGGAACTGTTCTGTATAAAAATAGTAGACTCCAAATAACTAATTCTGATTGGTTACTAAAAAACTAATGGGGATAGGTTCAAAAGGAACCAATCCCCGAAGCCGCACAAAGACGGCAAAATCAAATGAATGTCATTGGCTACAAGCTGGCAGGCAGAAAAGTATAAAAGGGCTGTCGCGACTTGAGCCAATGTCCAGTTTTGCAACTGTTCTGAAATAAAGACTTTATTGTTGGAACCCGGTCTACCTCGCGTTTTTCCGGACGGAACACTGGTGATGAGGGTGGGATCATCCTAAACGCGAGACTGAGCATGCGGTGACAGACAAGCCAGACAAAGAGCAATGGCCGGAAACAATGCGCTGCCCGCACCCTTCAACCCCAATGAAGAAGATTGGGAATCTTACGTAGACCGTTTCCAGATGTACCTAGAGACCAATGAGATGGAGGAAATCTCAGACCAGTGAAAAAGAGCTGTCTTCTTGACACACTGTGGGCCCGCGATTTTTAAAATGGCCAAGGCTTTGGCAAAGCCCCGAGATGTCAAACAATTGATGTGGACCGAGCTCCAAAGAACATTAAAGGCTCACTATGCACCAGTGGTGTCAAACCTAATAAAGCGGCACGAGTTTTATCGGAGAGACCAGAAAGAAGGCGAAACCATTGCTGATTTTGTAGCTGCACTACGCCAAATAGGGGGAGCGTGCGAGTTTCTTAACTTAGATGAAGCGATGCGGGATCGAGTGATATTGGGGTTAAGAGACTCAACCATACAGAGCAAGCTACTGAACAAACCCAACATATCAGTAGCCAAAGCTATTGCAGAAGCCTCGGCTGCTGAAGCCGCCAAAAAATCGGCAGATAAGATGAAACAAATGAATGCAAGCAACGATGAAAAAAGCCCGGCCAGAGGAAAAAAACAACCTCCCACAACCACTCATTATGAAGAACTTGAGGAGACATCAGAATCCGGGGAGGAAGACAATGAAATCCAGCGCCTATACGCTAACAAGAAAGAGCGCGAAAATAGAAATCGGCAGGAATGTGCTGGCTGCAGGGGAAACCATCCCCAAGCTGATTGCAGATTCCTCGATGCCATTTCAGAGCATGCAAGAAAAGGGGGCATATCGAGAAAGTCTGCAGAAACAAAAAGAATTACAGCCCAAAGAGACAAAACGATTCCCCAGCAAAGCCTGAGCCAAGACTCTCCGAGAGAAAGTGGCAGCGAAACAGGCAAGCCATTAACCGGGAGAAAGCATACCAAACTTTCACTATCGGAAGCGCTCAGACGGAAAGCGGGAAGAAAGTAAAAATAGTTGTAAAAATCGAAGACAGCCCCTGCGAGATGGAAGTTGATTCTGGATTGTTCCTATCCGTGGTGTCATGGGACACCCTCAAAAAACTAATTCCAGACATCAAAATTAAGGAACTCCAGAGACAAAAACTAACCCTCAAAGATTATCAGGGAATCCAAATTCCTGTAATCGGCCTGGGACATTTTCGAATCGCTTACAGGCAACATGTCGCAGTACTACCATTAATGATAGTCGACCGAGATCGACCAAGCCTCCTGGGTATCGAATGGTTCGCACCATTGGGCATCGGGATGACCGGAGTAGACCGGGTGGCCGCAACTGACTGGGAAGAAGACCTGATCCAAGAATTCCAGGATGTCTTCGACGGCTCCCTAGGCAGGTATCGGGGAACCCCCATTTCGTTTAGTCTAGACCCACAGATAACCCCTAAAAGGCTAAAGGCCAGACGGGTTCCTTTTGCTTTAAAAGAAAAAATAGAGGAACAACTAAATAAATTAATAGATCAAGGGGTTTTAGAACCGGTCGACCATGCTAGATGGGAAACACCAATTGTGACACCAATTAAGCCAGACGGGTCGGTTCGAATCTGTGGAGACGACAAGGCTACCCTGAACCACGCGTTGCAACAGAGCACGTACCCGGTGCCAGTTGTGCAACACCTACTGCACTCTCTTGGGGAAGGAAAAGTTTTCGCTAAACTAGACATAAACTAGACATGCACAGGCATACCAACAGCTCCCAGTAGACCCCTTAACGGTAGAAGCACAAACAATAGTGACTCACAAAGGGGCATTCAAATGTAACAGACTCCAATTTGGAGTAAGCGTAGCCCCAGGCGTTTTCCAGAGCCTCATGGAATGCCTGTTAAATGGCATAAAAGGGGTCGTGCCATACTTTGACGACGTCCTAATTTCAGCCAAAGATGCAACACAGCTTTAAAAAAGACTCAAAGAGATCCTAAATAAATTCAGAGAATCTGGCCTTAAAGTAAAGAAAGAAAAGTGCTGCCTAATGATTGATCGCGTCGAGTTTTTAGGATATTTAATTGATGGAGAGGGCATACACCCCACCGAAAAAAAAGTAAGAGCTATAAAAGATGCACCAGAACCAAAGAATAAAACTGAGCTGCAGGCATTTTTGGGACTGTTAAACTTTTATAATGTGTTTCTACCCCAAAAAGCCACAATAGTGGAACCATTGCATTGATTACTGGACAAGAAAACAATTTGGACATGGGGGCTTATAGAAAAAAAAGCTTTCCAAGGAATAAAAGACTTATTAACATCAAAGACCATTCTTATCCAGTTTAGCAGCACACTGCCATTGACGGTGACCTGCGACACCTCACCATTTGGAGTCGGTGCCATCCTGAGCCACCAATTGCCTGATGGGAGAGAGGCACCCGTCGCATACTATTCTAAGACCCTGTCCAAAACCGAGCGTAATTACAGTCAGTTGGACAGAGAAGCTCTAGCAATTGTCACTGGAGTGAAACGCTTCCACAAGTACCTATATGGAAGAACTTTTCAAATCGTAACAGACCACAAACCGCTACTAGGAATTTTGGCGGGAAACAAGCCCACACCGAATATTCTGTCCCCACGAATGACTAGATGGTCAGAGTTCCTGGCAGCCTATTCCTATACTCTGACACATCGCCCAGGGAAACAAATTTCCCATGCAGACGCTTTGAGCAGAGCACCATTGCCATCAACAGAGGAAGACCTGGCATCAACGATGACAGCATTGCAGATAGAGACTTGCCCCGATCTACCCATATCTGCGAATGATGTCGCCAGAGCCACCGCAAAAGACCCATTGACTGCCCGCGTACTTAACTGGGTAGGTAAAGGCTGGCCGGAAAACCAAAAAACTAAGAACTTTAAACCTTTCCGGACCAGACAAACTGAACTCTCAATCCAAAAAGGTTGTTTATTGTGGGGTGATCAGGTAATTATTCCTAACAAATTACAAACCAAGGTATTGGGTATGCTTCACGAAGGCCACCCGGGAATAGTTAAAATGAAAAGCCTTGCTAGAAGCTATGTCTGGTGGCCGGGTATAGATAGGGACATCGAATACTGGGTAAACTCGTGCAATAAATGCCAAAAAATCAGGCTGTCTCTGCCAAAAGCACCCATAAGAGACTGGGAAACCCCAAGAGGCCCCTGGTCATGAATCCACATCGATTTTGCAGGTCCTACCAAGAGGCATACGTTTCTGATTGTCATGGATGCATACTCTAATTGGCTGGAAGTAAAAATTATGCCATCTATGACAACAGAAACCGTCATAAAACAACTTGACAAACTCTTTGCAACCCATGGCCTACCGGATGTCCTAGTGTCCGACAACGGGCCACAATTAACCAGTCTCCAATTCGAGCAATACCTAGCCTCCCTAGGTATAAGACTTGCCCTAACCGCGCCAGCTCACCCGGCTGCAAACGGTAGAGCAGAGAGAATGGTCAGGTTTACCAAGGAGGGTTTAGAAAAAATGGACACTGGGGATGTCCAAAATAAAATAAATCGATTACTCACTCTCCAACATATCACACCCAGTACTACAACCAACAAAACCCCAGCAGAATTACTGATGGGAAGGAAACTAAGGTCGCATCTAGACAGATTGCACCCAAATTTCACACCAGAAACCCCCCCCCCCGACTCCACTCGATTCAGGACCTTTGCAATAGGTGACTTAGTTTATGCAAAATTTTTTACCGGGGACCAATTATGGCTACCAGGACAAATTACACAAATAACAGGCCCCACATCCTACCGACTAATGGTAGACGACGGCAGGGAATGGAAGCGGCACATAGACCAGCTTCGCTCCTGAAACATAGAACGAAATGCAAACACACAACCACACATAGAAAAACATGATGAAATTCAAACAAAAGAGGGGGGGGGAAATGCGAGAAATCAATAAAGAACCATTTAAATTAAACTCCGAAAACAATAACAATCAAAAAGAGCAAATAAAAGACTCACTGTTTGAAGAAAGTTGCGAGAAGAGTCCATCCGAAGGGGCCAGCCAGGCCAGCTCCACCTGCCCGGAGGAAACGGGAGGGAGCGGCAAAACCGTTGGCCTAAGAAACTCGGGCGGCAGTAAAATGTCTGACTCACCCTTCCAGACGGTTCCATAGAGAAAGACTGAAGACACAGCAACCCCATCCGAACCGGTCGAAGTCCCCAACAATAATGAACCGCACACGTCCAGTCGAGTCAAGAGAAGCCCCACCTACCTGCGCGACTACGTCACCACGTAGGACTGAACTAAGTGGGGAGGGGGGTTCTGTATAAAAATAGTAGACTCCAAATAACTCATTCTGATTGGTTACTAAAAAACTAATGGGGATAGGTTCAAAAGGAACCAATCCCCGAAGCCGCACAAAGGTGGCAAAATCAAATGAATGTCATTGGCTACAAACCAGCAGGCAGAAAAGTATAAAAGGGCTGTTGCGGCTTGAGCCAATGTTCCGTTTTGCAACTTTTCTGAAATAAAGACTTTATTGTTGGAACCTGGTCTACCTCGCGTTTTTCCGGACGGAACAGGAACCCTCCCCGCCCACTCACTCCTTACCCGGCAAACCTGTCTGCTAAGTTGCTATTTTTCCTTTTTGTGACCATCATCTGTTCTGCTGTACCGGGAGATTTCGATTAGCTAGGAAGCAGGGAATGGTTGGATTTCTTGCTTTCTAGCTAAGCACAGCTGAACCTCTATTAGAACAGAAGGTTTGCTTGCAAGCAAATACAGTGGAGACTCACAGCAAGCAAATTTGAGAGACTGAGTTAGTTGATGCCAGATCGATCGATCACTGAATGATTCTGTGAGCAACTCAATCTGCTTGCTTTGCCTGATTTTGGATAAAAGTTGCTTTTTTATATATATAAAAAAACAGTATTTACACATATGGTGTGTTGTGAGTTAATTTTGTGAGTTTGCTTGCAAGCAAGTTTTATGTGAGAGACTGAGCTAGCCAATGGCAGATAGATAGGTCTCTGAATGAATCTGTGATTTTGTGAGCAACTCAATTTGCCTGCCTGCTTTGCCTGATTTTGGGTAAAAGTTGCTCTATTTATAAAAAAAATCAATATAAATATTTGTAATATTTACATACAAGCCATGCCCAGCCAGTCACATGACCACCAAGCCACACCTACAAATTAGGCTACACCCACAGAACCAGTTAGTCATCCCTGGGATCTAAAATTATGAGTTTGGTAGTCCGTGAGGTCCAAGAGGTTGGCGACCCCTGATTTAGACCTGTGCATCAAAGCATGTCCACAAATATCTCTTAGGCATCTGTCTGAACACATCCAGCACATGAAAGATTATTGTCTCCTTAGTTAGGTCCCTTCCCAAATTTCTTTACAGTTCCATTGTTTTCTCTCATTCAGCTAAAATATGCCTTCCTATAATTTAATTCTATTCTATATCTGAGCTCTGAACACAGAGCACAAGAGCTGCCATATCTTCTCTCACAGAGAATCCCACCAGTGACTTAGAGCACTTTAAAGAGACATCTACTCATCATTGTACCAATGTTACAGTAAAGAAAACAGTCTTTATCCTACCCTCAGAGGTGACACTAGAAAATGTTACAAGACTGTGAGGTGGAAGCAGATAAAAAACCACCAAAAGATTCGTTGATCCAAGGAAAACAAGGTTTTATTCACGTGTCTGCAGAGACGGGTCCCCTCAAGCATTGAAGGAACACAGAGCAAAATTCAGGCAGCATTTTTATCCCCTCTTACGAGGCCTTGGCTCACATTCTTTCTGTTTTCAAATTGATACATGTATTTCGAAGGTTCATACTAGCTCCTTATCTAGCAAAAGTAGTTATATGGTTTCTGACATTGCAGCACTTTATTACAGTTCCCCATTGTTCTAGCCTTATCTTGTTTTTTCTCTTGTGCACAAACTGGAACACTTTCTTATTTAGCAGAACTACTGAGTTTTGAGACACACTTCCTTATTCAATTCAATGGGCCATCCAACATGGCTTCGGTTCTGCTCACAAATCCCCCCTTTTTCTTTTTCCACTCTTGTCTCAAACTCAAAGAGCAGATCCTCTGCTTCTTTCAGAGTGATTTCTCTCTGATACATCATTAGAGGTTCTGCTTCCTGCTTCTTCTCAAATCTTGAACCCAAGGATTTCCCTATCTTCCCACACGTTGTTATTGCACCAGGGAGACACTGAAGACAACAACACAACAATACACAGCATATAATAATCAATATAATTCCCATTATGGTAGATCTAAACCAAGTGGAACTGGGAAGCCAAGACCATAGTGCTCCCCACAGGTCTGGCAATAGGAGTCACCTCTTTGTGATAATGGATTAGGGCAAATACGTTTTTCCATTACTTTTACTGTCTTTGTAATATTGGGTTGGAAATCATGGATGTATACACAGCAATGTGAATGAATCAGAGCACACACACACCCTTTTGTAGCTAATACAATGTCTAAAGCATACCTATTTTGTAGAGCAACCTGTCTTACTTCAGAAAGCTCAGTGTTAATCATTTTAATATTCTTTATTGTATCATTGAACATTGTTACTGTGAAGTTAATTAGAATATGTATATCTCGGTAGTTCATGGCTACTCCCAATGGTGTTATTATACCATGGGAGATTTGGGTCCAGAGTTTCCGGGTAAGGCCAGATTCTGGGTCTCTTTTATTACGTATCCGGCCTTGGGGAAGGCCATCAAGTTTATATATCACCGGTATCACATACCCGAGTGTACATGTGCCACTCCAGTAAGGTGGCATCTCCTTGTATGCATATTTCCCACACAATACCCACCTAAAGTTTTCCATAGCATAGGTCTGTTGTGATGTTCGGGTCCAATTGATCATATCTTCAAAATGCATACACATCTGATACTGATCTTGATTAAAATAATCTAATTTATGATAACTCTTGGTATAGCTATGGTTACTACAGGATGATGGCATATCAAAAGTCTTATTACATTTTTCCCAATCTCCTAAATGGAGCCCTCTAGTTTCATTTCTCCTAAAACACACATACGCCGTTTCCCTTCAATGAACAAAAATCCTTCCTGTTATATTTCATTCTACACCATATTTTTCTGTCCCGTGCCCCTGTGGTCTTAGTCTGTTCTGATCAAGTGGAATTGCGTGTAGGATTAATCCTTCACCTGTTCTTCCTGGCAGGTGCATGCATAACCAGCAATTGGTGATGTTCAAGGAATATGAGAACTTCTTGAGATCCTTTATGAACACATTGTCATCGCACAAGTCCGTTCCCAAGTCACCTGCAGGTCCAACATATTGTGAACTTCTTTGATGTATTAATGTAAATATAGTTGCAACAAATAGTCCTTTCCAGAGTTCAGCCGACATCTCCATGGTGGTTTCTGCTGGCTATTTCTTCAAGGTTACCTTTAACAGCTGACCATCCACTGGTATTGCCTTCCAAAGTTTTTCTGGTTCCGGTGCTTTCTTGACTCTGCTGTAATGCGTCCAGCCTCCTTCCCAAGTACAGACTGCAGATTAAGTCGTCAGTAGCACCTGGTATGGACCTTCCCAGTGAGGTTGCAGTTTTTCACTCCTCCAAGTCTTTATCAGGACCCAGTCTTCAGCCTCGTGTGGGTGTTGGCTACCAGCCAAAGGTGGTTGTTGCACCAACAGTTCCTGTTTGTGAAGAGAAAGCAAAGACTGAGACAGTGCCAGCAAATATTTCCGAAGGAACAAGTCCCTGAACTCTGGTATGGGATTGCCTAGTTTGGCCAAATAGGGTCTTCCCATCAGCATTTCAGAAGGAGAAACCCCTGTGTCTTTCCTTGGACAAGTTCTGATCCTGAGCAGAGCTCAGGGAAGATTCTTTGTCCATGGCAAGCCATTTTCAAGTTGTAGTTTGGTCAAGTGTTTCTTCAGTTCCGCGTTTGCTTTTTCAATTTTTCCACTGGATTCAGGATGCCATGGCATGTGTAATTCCCATTTCACCCCCACCACCTCCATTACCCTTTGCAGAACCTTTTGGGTGAAATGAGTTCCCCTGTCTGAATCTATTGCTTCCATCATTCCATATCGTGGGATAATCTGTTCTAGTAAGATCTTGGTTACTGTGGGAGCTGTGGCTCTTCTAGTGGGATAAGTCTCTACCCACCCCGTTAGTTAATTTTTGATCACAAGCAACTATTTCCAACCCCCCTTTTCTGGCAACTCAGTGAAATCAATTTGTGCTCTCTGAAAAGGCCAACCCACTAAGGGTCACCCTCCCATCTCTTTCTTGCATGCTGCTTTCTTATTTACTTTCAAACAAATCAAACATTTCCAGCAGATGCTCTGAGCTACTGTCCACATCCTCAGACTCCAATAGTGAGGTTTAATGGACATGACCAAGGCCTCTGTTCCCCAATGTCCTCCTTCATGAACTTTCTCCAATATTCTCCTCATAACAATGGGTGACACCACCTTGACTCCCTCCGACGTCTTCCATCCCTCTGGGGTTTTGACACATCCCTCTTTCTCCAACTCCAACTTTTCCTTTTTCTCTGGCTCCCATTCCTCCCTCTCATCCTCCTTTTTCAGTATTGGTATAGATACCATTACCAACTCTATCTCCCCTGCAGCTTCCTTTGCCCATTTGTCTGCCAATCAGTTTCCCACAACCTCCGGTGTGTTTCCCTTCTGATGTGTGCTCACATGGACAATTGATACTTGGCTGGGGAGTTGCAATGCCTCGAAGGTTTGCTCTACTAACTGCACTTGCTCTATTTGCTTCCCATCCACCTTGATATACCCTCTTTCTTTCCAGATTTTCCCAAACGTGTGCACCACGCCCCATGCATACTTGGAATCAGTCCAAATCGTTACTTCCATCCCCTCAGCCAATTCCAAGGCTCTGCTCAGGGCAAACAATTCACATTTCTGAGCTGGCCAAGCAGCTGGGAGTGACCCTTTCTCTATTACCTCACCTTCCCCGGTTACTATTGCAAACCCAGATTTTTGCTTTCCATTTTCTACCCTGCTAGATCCATCTATAAACCACCTCTCTCCCTTCTCCAAAGGAGTCTCTTCCAAATCCTCTCTAACCTTCGTCATGAGATCCACTTGCAATAGACAGTCATGGTCTTCCGGTTCCCACGCCTGCCTTCTCCCCTCCAAGAATTCTGCTGGATTTAGATTCTTGTCTGTTCCTATCACCACATCAGGACTGGTTCTCAAAATGGTTTCATACTTCAATATCCTCCCTTCGGTCATCCAAGTGATAGCCAGCTGGCTCAACACTGAGTTGACCTGATGAGGCGAATGCACCACCAAAGCTCCCCCAAAGGTTAACTTTTTGCTCTCCACCACCAACTTCGCTGTTGCTGCCACAGCCTGAACACAAACTGCCCATCCTTTCACAACTGGCTCCAAACCCTTGCTTAGGAAGGCTACCGGCTGGTACTGCCCCCCCCCTCTTTTGGGCAAGGACTCCAACTGCTGTTCCCTGAGCCACCGCCACATACAAATGAAACGGTAATTTCAGGTTTGGCAAGGCTAAAACCGGAGCGGTTGACAAAGCCTTCTTCAGCTCTTCCCACCTTTCACTATCTCCCTCCTCCCATTCTATGTGCTCTCCCTTTCCAGGCAGCTTTCTATGCAAAAATTGTGCCAACACTGTGAATTGGTCTACCCAGATTCTACAATACCCCAATAATCCCAATGCTTTCCGCACCTCTGTCTTGTTCCTGGGAGGAGCCAAGCTCATGATCCCCTTCACCCTTTCAGGGACCAAGGACCTCACCTCCTGCTGAATGTAATGTCCCAAATATTTCGCCTTTTTTTCAACAAACTGAAGCTTCTCTTTTGAGACTTTCAGCCCCTGCTCCTTCAGCCAATTCAACAGACTCACAGAAGCCGCTCTCACTTCCTTCTCTTTCTCCCCAGTTAACAACAAGTCATCCACATACTGAATTAGGGTGATTCCTTTCTCTCTCTCAAACGACACCAATTTTTCTTCCAACGCCTGTCCAAACAACAAAGGGCTCTCGGTATATCCCTGAGGAAGTACTGTCCACCTCAACTGCTGTTTCCTTCCACTCTCAGGATCATTCCATTCAAGGGCAAACAAGTCTCTCCTCCTCTCCTCCAAAGGACACGCCCAAAAGGCATCCTTCAGATCTATCACAGTAAACCATTTGTCTTTGGGAGGGATCCGCCCCAAGATGGTATAGGGATCAGGAACCACTGGGAATCTAGGAACCACTATCTCATTGATCCTCCTCAAATCATTAACTAATCTATACTTCCCATCCTTTTTTAGTACTGCTAAAATCGGTGAATTGAATGGTGACATAGTAGGTTCCAACAGTCCCTGTTTCAATAATCTGTCAATCACTGGTTTCAACCCTTCCCTACCTCTCTTGCTCAGAGAATATTGTGGAGTCCACAGTTTAGTTATCCCTGGTTGTATCTTGATCTGAATGGGCTGTATTGCCATCCTACTAACCCCTTCACCTCCTGCCCACAAATCTGATGATATCTTCTCCTCATCTTCCGTTGTTAGCATACACATGCGAACTTCCTTCCTTCTATCCCACAATTCTATCCGAAAAACATCCAACAAGTTTCTTCCTAGCAAGTTCACCCCTGAATCCAGAATATATAATATTTCGGTTTTAGTAACCACATCATTCAATTCCAATCTCACCTCTTCCAAAATCTTGACCTCTTGGGATTTCCCACTCACCCCAACCACCTTTAAAGCCTGCTTTGACCTGCATGCTCCCTCTACCGGATCGCATACAGATTTCCGGCTTGCGCCGGTGTCGATCAGAAACAGCCGTTCCTGATGGTCAGGACCCACTAACACATATATACCAGTGGCTCCCCATGGGTCCCTCTTGGGGAGCCGGAACTTCCCTAATCGTATAGGGCATAGCTTCTTTCCTCTGGGGTTTTGGGACATTCACGCGCAAAATGTTCCTCTTTCCCGCATCTGAAGCAAGTTCTACTCTGGGATGGCCATTGGAATCGACCGCCTCGATTGCCCTCTGGACCTCCTCGCCTAACCGGGGGTCTCCACTCCCTGCTGGGAGATCTTTCATCTCTCCACCTTGGCCTCGGATCTGACATCTGGGTCTCCCTGTTTTTCCTAACTTCATTCTTGGCTGCCGTTTGCAAAGCAGCTACCATCATCTGAGACTTCTGTTTGGTTTTAACTGAGTCTCGGTTCACAAAAACTTGTTGGGCTGCTCTCATCAAATCTGTCATGCCCAAATCAGTCCATCCCTCTGTCTTCTGGATCTTTTTCTGGATATCTGGTCATGCTTTGGTGAGGAATTGCATCTTCAGGAGAGTCTCGAAGGCAGGGGTTTCTGGCTCCACTCCGGAGTACTTGGTTAACCCTTCACGGAGCCGAGCACAGAAATCCCCTGGGGACTCATCCTTTCCTTGTGTTATTTCAAATGCTTTGGTCAAGTTTTTCCCTTGAGGGATGGCCAATTTAATTCCTTCAATGATCATGTGTTTCATATCTCTCATGTGCTCCCTATGAGCATCATCACTGATGTTCCAATTTGGATCAGCTATGGGAAACTTTGTGTCTGCAGCCACTGCTCCCTGTTGCCCTGCATGTCTCCTATCCCAGGCAGCCATTGCTGCCCTCCTAATGAGGTTCCTCTCTTCAGGGGTGAAAAGGTGTCCAAGAATATACATCTGTTCTTGGTATGTGTATTCATTGGGCCCCAGAATTCCAACTGTTCCGCCACTTCATGAGCATTCTCATGGAGTTTTGGAAGGGTCTTTTTCAGATCCCGTAACTCAGCAGATTTTATGGGGACAGCCATGAAAATGGTGACTGGATTCCCCTGTGCATTCATGCCATTTTGGACTTCTCTGACTGGGAAAGCCGTCACGGGATTAGCCGACCTTCCTCCTAGAGGCAAATTCTCTAGGTCCTTGTTTAATTGAGCCAGTTCCCTTCTGAGTCCTGGATATGCAGGTGGAGGTGGAGCCTGGGCAACTGGAGCCGGCAGGGGCGGTGGTGCCGGGACTGCCGGAGCCGATGCCGGTGGACTCCCCATCCAGTCCTCAGTTTCGCTTTCCTCCACCTTGCTGACAAACTGTCCTACTTCTGTTTCTGGTGGAACTGGACCTTCAAAGTGAGCATGATACCATACCTCCACATAGGGTATTTGCTCCTTCATCCGATGTTTCACTATATACTCTTCCAACTGAGTTATCCAGTACATGCTGGTATTCCCTTCAGGATCCCAGTGGTAAGGAAACTCAGGGTCTACTAGGGGATACTTCGGCCACCTATTTTGGCATAGGTAGATCATTTTCTTTTTCTCTAGACTCTGAGTGTAAGTCCTCAGATGGGGCAACGACCATTGTTGTAGTAGTTGATCCAATGGAGAGTCAGTCGGAATCAGCCTTCTCAGGGTCTTTTCTATCTCAATACCCGTTCCCTCTTGGAACGTTTCACACTTGCTTTGTCCCTTTCCCATTCTCCACGCTGCCCGCCAACAATCTCCCAGAGATTCCCAACTCAGGGATTTACACTGTCCTCCAGCAGTCACTGGATTCCCAGAGTTTAAGGACAGTGTATCCCTTCTTCTATTCCAAAAGGCAACAAACTCACCTGATACACCCCTGGTCTCCTGGAGACCAAAGGAGTGTGGGCGTCCCCACTTCAGGTGATCAACGATACTCCCAGAGCATCAGGCCGGCTTCTCTCTCTCTTGTTTCCAAGGATCGTCTGCTGAGTGCAATTACCCCGGGATCCAACTGAGACAAGAGAGGGGCCCCTCTACAATGGGAGGCGGTGGCGCCACACTTACCCAGTCCCTATTCTCCAGTTGAAATTCCATTGGGGCCCACGTTGAGCGCCAAATTGTGAGGTGGAAGCAGATAAAAAACCACCAAAAGATTCATTGATCCAAGGAAAACAAGGTTTTATTCACGTGTCTGCAGAGACGGGTCCCCTCAGGCATTGAAGGAACACAGAGCAAAATTCAGGCAACATTTTTATCCCCTCTTACGAGGCCTTGGCTCACATTCTTTCTGTTTTCAAATTGATACATGTATTTCGAAGGTTCATACTAGCTCCTTATCTAGCAAAAGTAGTTATACGGTTTCTGACATCGCAGCACTTTATTACAGTTCCCCATTGTTCTAGCCTTATCTTGTTTTTTTTTCTCTTGTGCACAAACTGGAACACTTTCTTATTTAGCAGAACTACTGAGTTTTGAGACACACTTCCTTATTAAATTCAATGGGCCATCCAACATGCCTTCGGTTATGCTCACAAGACTAATGGGGAAATAATTCTAGTTTTCTTAGCCTTTCCTTAAAGATATTCACTTTATTCTCTTCAATCTTTTTTTTTTTTTTTTACAGAATTGCATCCAGTATGCTGACCATCTCTTAGCCCTTCTTTGTATCTGTTCCGATTTGTCAGAATCATTCTTAAAGTGTTGTGGCCAGAACTGAATGTGGAATTTGAGTTGGAGTCCAATAATGTAAAGCAGAATGGCAAAGTACTTTCTTGAATGTGGATCTGATATTTCCTGTACCTATGGACTTAAACTATGCTTATATTTTCTGCAATCCTACTGAAATCCCATTTCATTCTATTTTCACATTACTTCTTCAATCTATTAATATCATTTTGAATTTTGTTTCTGTCTTCTACATTATTAAGTATTTCAGCCAATTTAATATAATCAGCAAGTTGAGCAAGCAGTCTTTCTACCTCTTTGTCCAAGTCATTAATAGAGAAGGAACATTAGGTCCAAAACTGAAATTTTCAACACCCACTATGATCAATTTTATACTTCAGTAGATGGGGGAAATTACCAATTAGAATGCCATTTGGTAATTTGTCATATACTTTGTCAAGTTTTGTAGTGTAAATTCTTTTTAAAACATATTTTAATTAATATTTAGTTGGAGAAAGATGAATGCCAGAAGATTTCACATTAATATTAATGTATATAATGGAGTGAAGTCTAGCAGTACTAAATAATGAAAATCTTGCTCACACAAAATCCATGAAGGATCAATGCTGTTGATAATTAGAGCCATATCTATTTGTTGTGATCTAGTAGTTAGGAAAATATTTGCAGCTCGGATAAGGTAGATTTACTATATTTTCCTGGTAAGCTAGAAGCTTTGCATGGCTAGGTTTGAAATTCAATATCTGGCATTCCCTACTACAAACATAACCATACAAACTTGTGAAAAATTGCCCATATCTGAGATTCTATAGTTAGTGATATAGTAATTTGTATAGCTGGCCTTGTCTAGAATAATTTGTTTTCTTTTTTTACGTTCTTTAAATTGTGCATTAAAACGAAGGAAATCACAAATTTAAACATTTTGAAAAAAGCAAAACTTTATCTCACAATTATAACTTTCTATTTCAATAGACTTTTTTTCTAAACAATTTATACACTGAATTGGTTTGAAGATCATTTATCACATCATTCATGTATATTTATATTTATTTATTTATATAATATATAATTGTTAGGTCTTGTATTAATTTTTATTTTGCTTTTAACAGTGCTTAAAGTTATGAATTCTAAATGTTAATTAAGGATCAATTACTTGTTTAATAATCAATAATTCAGAATGTACCTAAAATGCAATCAACAGCATTTTCTTCTCAGAAGTTATAATCAAAGAAAAGTGATTATATTTATTTTCTTTCAATCTCAATAGATTCATAGAATGATTGTACTTCTCAAACACACAGGATGATAATGTCCAACACTGGACTTAATATCAGCGGTGGTGCATTTAAGATGCATGTCATATAGCTTTACTAAGAGGGCTCCAAACAAAAGCAGATGTGGCATGAGGCTAAAATCCAAAATTCATGTGCTGTAGTATTGAATAAGCCCATTAAAATCTGAGAGGTTTGATCAACAGGATTACTACTATTTCCATGTTGATATCTTTTTTATTTTTTTAAAACCATTCATATTTAATTTGATGGTGAAAATTAACTGCTTTTCACCTCCCTGTGTCAAGAATATTTTTGAGACATGACTGTAAGTGAAGTTCTTCTCTTGTCTTTAGTTCTTAGTAAGCATTTGGTTGAAGGTTGGTCACCTCAAAGTGAGAGTTTATTCCCACTGTATCTGTGAGAGAGTGTGGTTTGGTCCAGAAGCCCATCTGCAAGGGAATTGTTTGAAGTGATGAAGAATGGAGTATGTGAGTGACTTGATCAGAGAACAGCATTCTTGACAAAATCTCTATAGCTATTGTGGAATCAGGGAAGGTTAAAGGTGCAAATTCTTTTATCCTCCATAGATCATCAAAAAGGAGTAGTATGAATGATGTGCTTCCCATCAGCAAGAAGCAGGCATTGTTGCAGTTCTTGGAAGAGTGTCCTGTCTTTCACTGAATCATAATCTCCCCAGAGGCCTGTTGTAATTAAGTTCTAAGTGAAGACATTATTGGGAAAATTCCCTTGGGTTTTTCAAAGTGGAGCAGCCAATGATGAAAAGATATGTGACAAATAACAACAGTTTCTGTCATTTCTAGCAATAAAATAACCTGTCAAATTCACCTTCAGAAATTTGACAGAAAACTCAACCAGTGTGAGAATAGGGTTGACATTTTTCTGGGTACAAAAACTTTTCAGATATCACAAGGCACACTTTGTCAATGCATCCACTGTACCCTATTACAAACATTATATTTCACAATTTTATGTGGAGATTTTTTCAAAAAAAATATGAATAAAATAAAGACTTCCTTCCTTCCTTCCTTCCTTCCTTCCTTCCTTCCTTCCTTCCTT
>BLBF01000037.1:10993947-11012530 GCA_015471245.1 Laticauda colubrina
TCTGGCTCTTCCTCTTCCACAGCATCCAGTCATGTCCACCGTGGATTGTAACAAAGTCCTTTCAGCAGCCACCGTCATTCTGCAACAGTGGGAAGCCATCTGCAGGCTCTGTGAACTCTACTGCGAGAAGAAAAGGAGCCACCCAAAAAGAGTCTGGATCCGAAGATGGTTCACCAGAAGAGCAGAGGACGGACTGTACAACAAGCTGATGGTGGAGCTCAGGAACGAAGACACTCGTGCATTCCAAAACTTCATGAGGATGCCTCCAGCCATGTTTGACGAAGTTGTGCAGTGGCTGAAACCCAGGTTGACCAAGGCAAACACCAGCTTCCAGCCCAGCTTGGAACCTGGGCTCAAGGTGGCACTCACTCTGCGCCACCTGGCCTCAGGGACCTCCTACAGGAGCATGCAGTATGGCTGGAGGGTGCCATCCAACACCATCAGCATTGTGGTCAGAGAAGTGGTGCAGGCCATCATCGAAGAATACAAGGAGGAGCTCCTCCAGTACCCCTCCACTGAAGAAGGATGGAAGAAAGTTGCAGAGCAGTGGTATCAGAAGTGGAATTTACCACACACCGTTGGAGCCATAGATGGCAAGCACGTGGCCTGCAAAGCACCACCCAAGTCGGGGTCCACTTATTTCAACTACAAGGGCTTCTTCAGCATCATCCTCTTCGACATGGTCGATGCTGACTACAAGTTCATGTACATCGATGCTTCAGGCAACGGCTCATCTTCAGATGCCCAGGTATACAACGCCAGTCACCTCAAGGAGGAGCTGGAAGGCAACCTCATCGTGGGCTTCCCAGATCCAGAACCCCTGCCCAACGACACACAAGATGTGCCCTACTTCATCGTGGGGGATGACGCCTTCTCCCTCACAACTTACCTCATGAAGCCCTACACCTCCAGACTCCTCACCCATGAAGAGAGGATCTTCAACTACAGGCTGTCCAGGGCAAGGCAGGTGGTAAAGAATGCCTTTGGCATCCTGGCCAACAGGTTCCAGGTACTTCTCACCACCATGCAGCATTGCCCAGAGACCGTCAGGAGGATCATGGAAGCTTGCTGCATCCTGCACAATCTCATGCGCACCCGCTACCCAGTCTTGCAGAACAGGCTCGTGGACCTCCAGCAAGGCAATGGGGACATGGAGGCTGGGGAATGGAGGCAAGGGCGAAACCTGATCAACACTGAGGATGTGCAAGGCCCCAACAGAGCCTCACATGAAGCAAAGAAGCAGCGCAACCTCCTGAGACACTGGTGCAACTCCCCAGCTGGAACAGTGCAGTGGCAAGACAGGATGGTAGATGCTTAATGGATGCTTCCTTCAGCCTGTCTCATTACATTATTATTGATAATAAAGGGCCATAGGTGTGGCACCTGGGAGGGTGGACCATACAGTCCCACTATGCTTGCACTGGAGGTTTATGTATCCCACAGCTATTACCCATTCCAAAGGTATCCCTGCCCATCCCACTGCTATCTCAACCCATCCCACTGCTATCTTAACCCATCCCACAAGCATGCAAAGGCTTAAACCATTTCTAAAAGTTTCCAGCAAGACTTTATTAAAAAAATGAAATGAAGCAAGTGTGTGAATCAAAACTAGACTTTACTAACAACAAGCTATAAAACAAAAATGGGTCTCTTGCACTCTTCTTGGTCGCTCAGTCTCAGGGGTGAAGGGTCCAGGTGCTGTGGAGGTGGCTGGTGCTGGAGTGCTTGTCATCAGCTCCTCCAGAAGCAGAAGCAACAGAAGCCCCAGCCCCAGAAGAGCGAGCCCGTGCTGCAGAAGCCCCAGCAGAACCAGAGTGAGGGACAGGGGGCGGGAATGGTAGCCCTGTCCCTCTTGCAAGGGCTGGCAGCAGGTGGCTGAGGCTTGCTGTGCTTCCGCATGGTTGTGGGGTTGCTGGCTGGCAGGGAGGCTGGCAGGAGCCAAGGCTGGCAGGAAGGCTGGCAGGGAGGCTGGCACCAAGGCAGGCAGGAAGGCTGGCACCAAGGCAGGCAGGAAGGCTGGCACCAAGGCAGGCACCAAGGCTGGCAGGCAGACATTAACCAAGGCTGGCAGGAAGGCAGGCAGCAAGGCTGGCATTCAGACTGGCTGGCAGCAAGGCTTGCAGGCAGGCTGGCAGCAAGGCTGGCAGGGAGGGTGGCAGCAAGGCTGGCAGGGAGGCTGGTAGCAAGGCTGGCAACAGGGCTGGCAGGCAGACATGCAGGCAGGGCAGGCAAGGCAGCCAATCCGTCCGGCAGCAGGTCTTTCCTCTGAATGGCGACCTGCTTCCAAGCTGTTTCCGTTATATCCGTGGGGCTGACGCAATGCATCCTCCCCGCATGCGCAATTAATGCCAGGCATCCGCTAGGCTTCCGCTGTGCATCCGCTGTGCATCCGCTGTGCATCCGCTTCATCCACTCAGCAGGAAGGCTGGCACCAAGGCAGGCACCAAAGCTGGCAGGGAGGCAGGCACCAAGGTTGGCAGGCAGACATGAACCAAGGCTGGAAGGAAGGCAGGCAGCAAGGCTGGCAGGCAGACTGGCTGGCAGCAAGGCTTGCAGGCAGGCTGGCAGCAAGGCTGGCAGGGAGGCTGGCAGCAAGGCTGGTAGGGAGGCTGGCAGCAAGGCTGGCAGGGAGGCTGGCAGCAAGGCTTGCAGGCAGGCTGGCAGCAAGGCTGGCAGGGAGGCTGGCAGGCAGACATGCAGGCAGGGCAGGCAAGGCAGCCAATCCGTCCGGCAGCAGATCTTTCCTCTGAATGGCGACCTGCTTCCGAGCTGCTTCTGTTATATCTGCGGGGCTGATGCAATGCATCCTCCCCGCATGTGCAATTAACGCCAGGCATCCGCTAGGCTTCCGCTGTGCATCCGCTGTGCATCCACTGTGCATCCGCTTCATCCGCTCGGCGTCCATTCTGCATCCACTGTATCCGTTCTGCGTCCGCTTCGCTGAGGCCCCCCAGAAGCCCTGCGGATGTGCCATCCACTCCCATCCGCTTCCATCCGCTAGGCTTCCATTCCGCATCTGCTTTGCATCCGCCCTGCGTCTTCCCCGCGTCTGTGTTATCTGCTCCGGTAATGCAAATTTTAGCCCCTTTTGAGAGCGGATAACAACGGATGGAACATTTTGCTCGTCCGCTGTGTCCTTTTTGCATCCTTTGGGCAGTGTGACATGGGCTTAAGCATGCTATGATCCAACAAATAAAGGACTTATTTAGTTCAGGCTTTGTTCCCTCAAAAGGCCAAGACCCAATAAAATTGGAAGCATTCTAGAAATTACATGTACTTCAATTAACATGCAGGGAGAAAAGCGAAAAATATGCAAAAAGCCAAAATGCCTGCCTCTGATGAGATCTCCCTTGTTTAAATGTGGGTTTTGGATTATATTAACTCCTGGCAATTAATTATTTTCTTAACTTAAGCATTTGATAAAGCAGTAACTACAGAATGGAATTGAATTCTACAGTTCATTGACCATAATTGCAGGGTGTATAATCATATATATGATAACTAATCTGAATGGAAGGTGAGACTAATAGGTTTTCTATTTAGAAAACTTAATCATGAATGTTTAGCCTCTGCAAATCTGTCTTATAACAACATATCAATATTTCTATTAAACAGTAAATTTCAAATATGCTAACTCTGTAAAAGTGTTGATTACTTAGTTTTGCCAAAAGTATTTACTGTGCATCTATAAAACAGAAATTATATTCTTGTTAAAGGCCCCAGTCTGTATAAAGAGAATTACTGCATTTAAAGAGAATTTTTCTTTTAAATTAGAATCATGTTCCATCTCCAAATACCATAAAAATTCTAAGTAAAATTTTTGTATTATTATCTTCAGGAATTTAAAACAGCTGAAATCAAATAGAGAATAGAGTCATGACACAAATTTAATATGGTCAAATAATTCATAAAAACTGATGTTTAATTAAAAAAATATATAAAGGTCACTACAGTCATTGATCAAAATTCTACTAAAAGAACCCAGTAAAAGAACCCAATAAGTTAAACATACATAATAAAATAAACAAAATAGTTGTATCATTGATGCAATTAAATCTCAGAGATTTTTGATTGATTGATTGATTGATTGATTGATTATGCGCTATCAAGTTGGTGCTGAGCTTTGGCTCCCACATGGTGATCTGTCCCTAAGCAAATACTAAAACCGAGTTCATCCACCTTGCTTGGTTTTCTTCTTCTCTTTCTGTAATGCAGGAATGTCAAACTGGATTTCTTCAAGGGCCAGATCAGCACTGTAGTTCTTCTTCATGTGCCAGCTGGGTGGTGGTGGTAGGGGAATGGAACAGACATCTCCTGCAGCACCCTGATAGGCAAAACAGGGTGCGAGGGGGCCCCATGTGGCCTTGCCACCCCATTTTCAACGTGGATGGCCTCCTGTAACACCCTGCCAGCTAAAAGAAGGCATGGGGCTGTGCCCCTCCCGTGCCACCCCTTTTGGCTGGCAAAGTGCTGCAGGAGGCTATCCAAGCATGCCCCATTTTGGCTGTCAGAGGCACCATAGGACAGTCCTTTGCTATTTCTAGGCAAGCCTCATAGGCCAGATTTAAGCACCCTGCAGGCCAGATCCAGCTTGTGGCCTTGAGTTCGACACCCCTGCTGTAATGGAATGTGTGGACGACTTTAGATATCAGAGAAAGAGAAACTCCTAGGAAATAATCAAACGAGAGAGGCAGGAGCATATTGCAACATTGAGGTCAGCCCGCTCAAACAAGAAAGGAAACATAACTAGATGGACTAATATACTTTATTATAAGGCTAAATTAACAGAATCTAATAAGTCTGAATGTACAAACTTTCTGCCACCATTTTTAACTCTTAATCCATTAAGGTGGATGAAATTTATTCTTTTAATCCTCCTGCCTCTCTTGTCTGATTGGTTTCCTAGGTAGCATTTTTGCACTCATTCCCCAAGGTCATGCATACATTCCATTACACTGTGAATTGCAGGCAGCCAATAGTCAACAGAAGTGGCCTGCAGTACAGCACTCTAACCACCGAGGCATTTATGGGGTCTTTGTAAGGATTTATAAAATGGTACTAATGCTTCATGTGATTTTGATTCTGTGCCTCTATTTATACAACAAGGATGGTTGTATACACATATAACCAAAACATCTTTTTGGTGGGCTTCTGTCATACACTACTGGCTAATGTTTATGTGATTGTCCACTAGAACTCGTCCCTCTTGGAATTACTGTTTTTAAGCCAAATTTCACCAAATCTGTATTCGTACTTTTGATTTTTCCTGCTTAGATAGAAAACCTTGCTTTTCTCCACATTAAATTTCATGTTGTTGGATAGGGCCTATTGCTCAAGTTTGTCAAGATATTTTTTGACCCTGAGTTTGTCTTCTGGGGTGTTGCCTATTCCTGTCAGCTTAGTGCCATTTGCAAATTTGATGAGTACCCCTTCTATTCCTTCATCTAAGCATTTATGAAGGTATTTAAGAGAACTGAGCCTAAAATAGAATCTTGTGGTATCCACTGCTTATTTCCCACCATACATGTACCATTATGGGTTATTCACTGATGTAGTACCATTAAGGGTTATCCACTGAGTATGGTTTGTAAGCCAATTACAAATCCATCTTGTGGTGATGCTATCTATCCCATGTTTTTCTAGTTTAGCAAGAAGTAGGTTGTGGTCTACTTTGTCAAGTGCTTTGCTGAAGTCTAAGAATGTCCACAGCATTTCCTTGGTCTACTAATTTAGTCACTTTGTCAAAGAATGAAATAAGATTGGCATGAGCTGTTGAATTTGAATCAGTTTAAATTTTTAGAGCTAGCTGAATTTCTTCATTATCATTAAATGAATTTGCTGACACTTTGGCCAAATATTTATGTAAATTAAAGCAAGGATGTAGAAAAAAATTCTGCATTCCAAAGGAGGAAAAGCAAAGAATGAAGGGTTTAGTGACAATCAGTCTAATATCCATAGAAAATAATTGTCGATCTATAAGAATCTTTAGACTGAACCATGAGTTAAAAGGGCCATAGGACATATATCAGCCCCTCCTATGTAAAGTAGACAGGAAACATTAGATTAACTAATTCTACTTTACTGTAAGTAAATTAATTTACTGTAATATATTAAAAGAATCTTTCAAGTCTGAACATACAAACCTCCTGCCACTATTTTTAATTGCTTGATCCATTGGAGTGGATCTTTCCTATGTTTCTTTCTCTGACCTTTAAGCTACTTGGGAAGTCTGATCTCTCTGCAGCACCTCTTCTTCTCATTCCCCCAAATCATCCACACATTCCATTAAATTTACATTCTATCTTTCTCATTATTAGTGTGTTCTCTAGAAAGCTAAGTCTTTGTGCAATGTGTATAAAATAGGATAATTTCACCCTGATCATTGTGCCTTCACTGAGAACAGCGATTTAAATAAACAGTGATTTATTTGATAATCCACTGGTTTGTTTTGCTGGCTGTACACGATGTTCTTCAAAGTCTTCTTCAACACCAAACTTCAAAAGCTTGTCCAATTGCTTCCAAGTCAATTTAGGCTTCATTATAATGTCATATGAAATACAATTGGTTGCACTATTCTGCCATCTCAATATCTTTTCCATGGCCTTGATGGCTGTTCTACCAGAAGTTAGTCCACATCATATAATTTGATTTCTTTCTCTTTTACTATTGATATTTGATCCTAAAAGGGAGAATCTGGTACCATTTCAGTAGCTTTATTGTCAGTTCCAAGATTGGTTATTGTTTTTATTAGTTTGGCATTTTATTACTAAGCTAGCAGATCCTTTACATTTTTGGGTACCAGATTAAAACTACTCATCTTTTTTTCCAATGCAGCTTCCCCAGAGAATTTTATAGATTGTAAAACAGTCTAACCACATAAAAAAGCTGAGTCATATTGATCAGCTAGCAGCAGTTATACATAGGAGATATCTGAATGACCTGAAAATTGTAGAATTACAAAATGTAGCCCTTGATTCTTATAAAATGTATGTTGCAGTATAACAGGAGACATATTTTGAATTGTCCCTTTGCCAGAAGAGCATAATCTTATTATATCAAGTTTTCTTTTCTAAATCTCTCCTGGTAGTAATGCATTAGAATTATATTAATATGTGTTAGGACTCATGATTTTTTGAATTTGGAGATGGTTATTTGACATAAATATCTTATTGGTACTGTACATAAAAAAGGGACTGGCTATCCAGAAATACATCTCTAGGGATTTAATTGCTCTTCCACAAATCAAATTGCTCTTCTAGATCCATAATACATTGCTTATAACTTGACACTGCCTGTCAGCTCTTCACGGTGAGCCAGATCAGGAAACAGACATTACAAAAATTTCTAGTGATAGCAGCTCTGAGAATACAATATTGAAGAGGTGCCACCATTTCTATTTCTTTCCCTGCTATACCAAAGAAAATCAAGATAGGGCCATTTTCATGGGCTAACCTCAGATTTTACTGTCAGTTATTGCATATTTTCTTTAAGGTCATGTCTGTACTTTTCTTTACCACCTGCTTGGCTCTCACTATCAAAATTCTTGGGAGAATTAATCTTTTTCAAGGCTATTCAAATTATCAGTCAAGATCAGAGAGTCCAGACTTGCAGGAACAAACTCTAATTAATATGAAAGCAATATACATACATTCGTTTCAAGTTTGACCACATCAGCCTTATGGTGGAGAATGATAGTGCATATGCTTCACTTCATTTGGAAAGACACTCCATAGAAATTTAGATTGTACTTTCTGTAATCTCAAGGTTATCTGCATTTGTCAGAGGCATGAAACACTATACAAAAATAATTGCAGATTTTAACTTGTTTTATTTGCTTCTTAATCAGCTGTCAAGCAAGCACTACAGGGAATTTGGAGAAAAATTTAAAAAAATCAGATTTAGCGTAATCAATTTTTGGTGATTTCTCAGCATATAATAAAGAATGTTTATAGCTCAGGGTTGACACGAGACGGTCTTGGTACTTTCTGAGCTTGCTTGTTTTCTTGCAGACATTTCATTACCCAAACTAGATAACACCATCATTGCTAGTAAGGAGTACAGTTTGCGGTCAGTTTATATTCTAGTGGCTTGCCTCTCAGTATTGGTGAGGATGGTCTTAGAGGTTCTTTGGTCAAGCTGTTTGCTGTTGGCTTCTTTAGCAGCTTCTTGGGGTATTGTTTAATTGATTGTTGGTCTGGAGTTAATCTCTGCTGATCTGGGTGAATAAAAATGCCAAATCCAGTCTGAACGTTTGGCTGCCTGTCTGATGAACCAAAATCAGGAGTTTCTGTGCTAAAGGTAAAAGGATTCTATGAAACAAAAATGAAAAGTATATAATTAGCATGATTCTTCTTATTCAAATGTTACAATGAGTTAAACAGGAAAGTACGGTAGTGCAAAAGTGAGCTAACCAAGTCATAAACTTCTTAAAGTATATAATTTAGATAAGCCAAATGTGATAAATCAAGAAATCTCTTTGGCTTGAGGCTATGTTTTTTCTTTTTTACGTTTTACAGAGGGGTGTTAGAAATAAAGAGGAAGAAGAAAAAAGAGGAGATCTGGTGGACTTACATTAATATTGGGACCTATTTGGAAAAAAATATGAGTCAAAGTAAGCTGAATATGTATGTTAAATAAATGCCTTGAGTATGACAGTAGGTTCTCTGGATTTTAATTTTTTATGTAAATTAAGAAGGAATAAATAAAGAATTAGTGTAAATAAGGGCATAAATTGTATCAGTTTAACTGTTGGTTAAAATGAAGTAAACATCTAATGAAAAATAGTAAAATTTGGTGCATATATAAAAAATAAAGTGAATTTTTGTTCTTTCCATTATGTAGTATCATCACATGAATATGGTTGTTAACAAAGGAAACATAGATAGGAGTGCTATTGTAGTGATCCATAGAACATGCTGTACAAGTAAATCCAGTTACAGAAGAGAAGTTCTCAGATTTGCAGTATTCTTTCTTCAAGATTTTTTAACAGAGAGTTTAGGGCAAGTTGTAACTTAAAACTCTTTATTGCATCAATAATTTTCAATATGTCATTCTCACAGTTCCATATTTTATCTCTCCACTCCTCTTCTGACCCCTTGCACTACCTGTCTGCTTCAATGTCTGCAAGGGCTTTACTACTACAATTCACTTGTACCAATAGTATATTAAATGTCATCTTTAAAAACATTTTGTTCCTCAGGTGCCTTTGGGGGAAGGGCAAAGGGCTTCACTGGGAAAAAAGAAGCACAAAGTGATGCTGGTATTTCTCTGAAATGTCACATCATGTTGGGATAATTAACTTGAGGCCACCATGGAAAATATGACTTGGACTCCATACTAGAGAATGCCATTGTTATGTTGTGGGAAAGATGACTCGAGACCAGTTATTCTTTAGTTGCTTTTAATTCTCTCTCTGGAACTGAACAGTGGAGTCACGGCAGCCTCCTTTATATTGGCTGCTCACGGCTCGCGACCAATGACGACGATTCAAGTTTCCCGCCGTCCGGCCGGACCAATCAGAATGGAACATTCAAATATTCAAATATACAACACCCCTCCCTATGTGGTCCAGTCCAACCAATCAGGCCTCCTTATGTGACGTAGTCACGTAAATAGGTGGGGCTTTCATGGTTTCTACTGCACCTGCTCAATTCAGTCATGGTGTTGTCTTCGGATTGTTCGGATGGGTTCACTGCTCCTCCCGTCCTCTTCCTGGAAGGTAGAGTCATGCTGCTCCCGCCTGGCCTTTCTGGGCTGGTTGAGTCGGCTCAGCTGCTCCTGCCGGGAGTGGCTTCATTATGGTTTCCCGATGTCTGCTCCAGTCTTCCGAAGTTTTTTTCTTCTCCAGGTATGTGATTTTGATTTCCACTCAGGGCTAATGGTGGTATTGGTTGTTGTGTTGTTGTTAGGGTTTGTTTTGTTATTTCTTGTGCTTGTGGAGGGTCTCCCCCTCCCCTCTTGTTTGTGTTTGAGGGATCTCCCCCTCTCTGGTTTGGTTATTATTTTGGTTTAATGTTTGAAGCAGTTCCTGTGTTTGTATGGGGTCTTCTCTTTCTTTCTTTTGATTGTTAGTGTTTCTTAAGAGGGCCCTTGATCTGAGTTGGTCTATATGTCTCCTCTAGTTCTTTCTGTCCTCTGTCTCTACCCTGTATGACCAGGGTCCTGTTACTTGGATTATTTTAGCTGGTATAAATAATGCATAAACCAGGTCCCCTGTTTTAAAGGTATGGCACTTACTGGAGGAGACTGTTGGCTTTTCTGTGCTATATGTGGGGTGTAGTCTGTCTAGGCTAGATCTTAGTTTTCTTCCCATGAATAGTTCTGCTGGGGTTTTATTAGTTGTGATGTTTGGTGTAATGTGCTGTATCGTTAGTAATTTATATATTTTTTCCTGGATATCTCCAGTTTCTAGCTTGTGTATTGTTTCCTTAGTATAATGGACCATGCGTTCCACCCGTCCATTTGTAGCCGACCAACCCGGCGCTGTTAAAACATGCCTTATCCCTTGTTCGGCCAGGAACCTCTCAAATGTTAGTGCTGTGAATTGCAGTCTATTGTCAGATACAACTAAATCCGGCAATCCATGTGTTGCAAAAAGCTTTTTTAATTGTCTAATAACAGCTTCTGTTGTGGTTGAGGGCATAATGTTTACCTCTAGCCAATTTGAGTAAGCGTCTACCACTATTAAGAATGTGTGTCCTTTAGTTGGTCCAGCAAAATCAATGTGTACTCTAGACCATGGGCCCTTAGGTGTTTACCAGTCGAGTGCAGGTGTAGAAGGGGGTGCAGGTCTAGATTCTTGGCATCGTTTGCATGTTGCTACCCATTCCCCAATATCCTTATCCATCCCTGACCACCATACATAACTCCTAGCCAGGGAATTCATTCGGACAATACCCGGGTGACCTTCATGCAATAGTTCAAGTATTTACCTACCCAATTTAAAATCTGCACCAGGACTCTGTCTCTCGCGGTTTCCTTCGCAATGTCTGTTGCTGTTATGGGTAGGTTTTCCAGTGTCTCGATGTGTAGGGTTGATGTGGTTGGTGCAGGATCATCAAGTAACTCAGGTAGGGGAGAATGGTTTAGGGCGTCAGCATGTGTTATGTTCTTTCCTGGCTGGTAGATTAATTTGTAGTTGTATGCAGCAAGGAATTCAGACCACCTTGTCATCTACGGTGACAATATGTTGGGTATAGGTTTGTTTCCTGCGAGTATTCCTAATAGAGGTTTATGATCTGTGACCAGTTAAAATTTCCTGCCATAGATGTATTCGTGGAACTGTTTAATTCCTAACAATGCGGCCAACGCTTCTCTATCCAATTGGCTGCAGTTCCACGTGGCTTTTGATAGAGTTTTTGAATAGAATGCGATTGATGCTTCTCTTCCATTGGGTAATATGTGGCTGAGTATAGCCTCAATGCCAAATGGTGATGCATCGCAGGTGAATATTAGTGGAAGGGTTTTGCTGTATTGGATTAGTACACAGTCTGATGTAATTAAAGCCCATGTCACACTGGCCAACGGATGCAAAACGGACACAACGGATGAGAAAAATGTTCCATCCGTTGTTATCCGCTCTCAAAAGGGGCAAAAATTTGCATAACCGAAGCGGATAACACGGACGCGGGGAGGACGCAGGGCGGATGCAAAGCAGATGCAGAACGGAAGCACAGCAGATGGAAGCAGATGGGAGCAGATGGCGCAACTGCAGGGCTTCCGGGGGGCCTCAGCCAAGTGGACGTGGAATGGATACAGCGGATTCAGGACGGATGCCGAACGAATGAAGCGGATGCACAGCGGATGCACAGCGGATAAAGCGGATGCACAGCGGAAGCCTAGCGGATGCACAGCAGAAGTGGAATGGATGTCGTGCGTTAATTGTGCATGCGGGGGGGAAGTATTACATAAGCCCCCCGGATATAAAGGGAAGCAGCTTGCACGTGGCCAGCATTCCGAGGAAAGACCTGCTGCTGGACACTTCGAGTTCCTTGCCTGCCCTGCCAGCCTGCCTTCCAGCCAGCCTGGTTCCTGCCTGCCTGCCTGCCTTCCTGCCAGGCTTTCTGACAGCCTTCCTGCCAGCCTTCCTGCCAGCCTTGGTGCCTGCCAGCCTCCCTGCCAGCCAGCAACCTCACAACCACGGGGAGGAAGCGAAAGACTTAGCAACCTGCCGCCATCCCTGGCAAGAGGGACAGGGCCAACCTCCCGCCCCCTGCCCCTGACTCTGCTGGTGCTGGGGCTTCTGCTGAAGCTGCTCCAGGAGGTGGTGCTTCTGCTGGTGCTGGGGCTTCTGCTGCTGCTTACTCTGTTGAAGCTGCTCCTGGTCTTGCTTGACCTGCTCGACCTGCTCGTGCTCCTGGACTTGCTCGTCCTGCTCATGCTCCTGGTCTTGCTCGTCCTGCTCGTGCTCCTGGCCCTGCTCGTGCTCCTGGCCCTGCTCGTGCTCCTGGTCCTGCTCGTGCTCCTGGACTTGCTGGCCCTGCTGGTGCTTACTCTACTGCTGCTGATCCTGTTCCTGGTGTTCCTGCTGCTGCTGCTGATGATGATGATGATGCTGATGCTGATTATGATCCTGCTGGTGAGGATGATGATGCTGATTATGATCCTGCTGGTGAGGATGATGATGATGATGATGATGATGATGATGATGATGATTCTGCTGGTGCTGCTGCTGCTGGTGGTGTGGAGGAGCAGCCCCTACTACCTGGTGTAGAGGAACAGCCCCTACTACCCTACTACCCTCTGATGAGGGCCCATCTGGTCCTGCCAAAGGGAGGAAGAGGCGTATGCGACAATGGGAGAGGAGGCAATAATCCATTGCGGAGACGCACGAGGATGAGGTGCTGGAGTGGCTGAGAGAGAATGACTATCTGTGGCAGAAGGGACACTGGCTGTACAGGGACACCAAGTGGAAGCAGGCTGCTTGGAGAGAGAGGGCAGAGAGTATGGGTTACACTTCGGAAGTGCTCCTCGGCTGGTGGAAACATATGCACATCTGGTACGGGAAGCTGCACCTGAAGAAATCTGGCCAGGCCACTGTGAAGCTGACAGACAGAGAGACATACGTCATGGCCAGGTGCAGCTTCCTGGAGGGTGAGATCCACCACCGAGGAGGCAGGTTTCTGTGGAGCGTGCCATGGCGGACAACCCGCGGACAGGTGTGGTAAGCGTGGTGGAGTACATAGAGGACTCCCTGGTGTGGTGGGAGAAAGGAGACATTGAGTCCACCACAGTCGTAGCTGCATCCACCACCACCCCAGCTCCGCCTCCGCAGAAAGGCAGAGAGCCGGACAGCTGGAGGGGCAGAGCCACAATGTCCTGTTGGAGATCAGGGACACCATCCGCACCAGAATAGATCTCATCTCTCAGCTGGTGCACACCGACTCCTCATCCTCCAACTGCAAGCCCTTCCTCACCTATGTCAACCAGACCCTCAAGGAAATGGTGGATCCACAATACCAGCAGCTGAAGGACCGGATCACCAAGCTGCTTCACAACCCTCCAGACCCAGAGAAACCTGCTCCCACCCAGTCCAGGCCTGCTCCTCCACCCCAGGTGATGTCCCTCCCATTCCAAGGCTTCCCACAGCCCCTCACCTACCAGGGCTACGGCTACCAGGAAGTTCAGCAGCACAGGCAGCAGCCCTTCCAAGTCCAGGCACAGAGTCATTGGGTGACACCGTTGCCACCTGTTTCACTGATGCCACCGATGCCACCCACGCCAATGATGCCACCGACTACAGCGATGCTACCCACGCCAGTCCTCACCCAGCTGCAGAGCAGACAGCCCCACTACACTACTCCTTCCTCCACCCCACAGCCAAGCCCGGCCTCAGTACATCTGTCATCAGTACTGGGGCTAACACCCCATGGCATGGCGGAAGGACCTCTCAGCATCGCGGGGCTGAGCCAGCTGTCCGAGACTTTCTCAACACACCGTCCCCTGTTGTCCTCTCGAGGCCAGGCACTCCAGCCACCACCACAGCACCTGGACCCTTCACCCCTGAGACTGGGTACACATCCGAGTGACCAAGAAGAGTGCCAGAGACCGGCTAGCTGGCTACCTGTGGACTTTATTTGGACACTTGACTTAGGTCATTTTTTTTTTACAGCTTGTTGTTCAATAAAGTTTATCTTTGATTCACACACTTGCTTCATTGCTTTTTTTTAAATAAAGTCTTGGTGGAAACTTTTAGAATTGGCTTAAGCCTTTGCAAGCTTGTGGGATGGGTTAAGATAGCAGTGGGGTGGGCAGGGATACCTGTGGAATGAGCAGGGATACCTTTGGGATGGGTAGTAGCTGTGGGATAGATAAACCTCCAGTGCAAGCATAGTGGGACTGTATGGTCCCTCCCAAGTGCCACACCTATGGCCCTTTATTATCAATAATAATGTAATCAATCATCCACACATGTCAACACAAACACAACTCTTAATTAAATACCCTGTTCATTGTAGGCCCACGCAACATACATGGCCCAATCTCATCCGTGTGGTGAGACAGGCTGAAGGAAGCATCCATTAAGCACCTACCATCCTGTCTTGCCACTCCACCGCTCCAGCTGGGGAGTCGCACCAGTGTTTCAGGAGGTTGCGCTTCTTCTTCCCTTCCCGTGAGGCTCTGTTGGGGCCTTGCACATCCTGAGTGTCGATCAGGTTTCACCCTTGTCTCCATTCCCCAGGCTCCATGTCCCATTGCCTCGTTGACGATCCACAAGCCTGTTCTGCAAGACTGGGTAGCGGGTGCGCATGAGATTGTGCTGGATGCAGCAAGCTTCCACGATCCTCCTCACGGTCTCTGGGCAATGCTGCATGGTGGTGAGAAGTACCTGGAACCTGTTGGCCAGGATGCCAAAGGCGTTCTCCACCACCCGCCTTGCCCTGGACAGCCTGTAGTTGAAGATCCTCTCTTCACGGATCAGGAGTCTGGAAGTATATGGCTTCATGAGGTAAGTTGTGAGGGAGAAGGCGTCATCCCCCACGATGAAGTAGGGCACATCTTGCATGGGCAGGGGGTCTGGATCTGGGAAGCCCACAGTGAAGTTGCCTTCCAGCCCCTCCTTGAGGTGACTGGTGTTGTATACCTGGGCATCTGAAGATGAGCCGTAGCCTGAAGCATCGATGTACATGAACTTGTAGTCAGCATCGACCATGGCGAAGAGGATGATACTGAAGAAGCCCTTGTAGTTGAAATAAGTGGACCCCGACTTGGCTGGAGCTTTGCAGGCCATGTGCTTGCCATCTATGGCTCCAACGGTGTGGGGGAAGTTCCACCTCTGATACCACTGCTCTGCAACTTTCTTCCATCCTTCTTCAGTGGAGGGGCACTGGAGGAGCTCCTCCTTGTATTCTTCGATGATGGCCTGCACCACTTCTCTGACCACAATGCTGATGGTGTTGTGTGGCACCCTCCAGCCGTACTGCATGCTCCTGTAGGTGGTCCCTGAGGCCAGGTGGTGCAGAGTGAGTGCCACCTTGAGCCCAAGGTCCAGGCTGGGCCGGAAGTTGGTGTTTGCCTTGGTCAACCTGGGTGTCTGGCGCTGCACAACTTCGTCATACATGGCTGGAGGCATCCTCATGAAGTTCTGGAATGCCCAAGTGTCTTCGTTCCTGAGCTCCACCCTCAGCTTGTTGTACAGTCCATACTCTGCTCTTCTCCCGATCCATTTTCAGACCCAGATGCTTCTTGGCCGCCTCTTTTTCTTCCCATAGTAGAGTTCACAGAGCCTGTAGATGGCTTCGCACTGTTGCAGAAGGATGGTGGCTGCCAAAAGGACTGTTGTGCGATCCACAGTGGACATGACTGGATGCTTTGGAAGAGCAAGAGTCAGATTAAGGCTGCAGAGGTCTGCACAGGTGGGCTGCTGGTCTGAAAGTGAGATGCAGACGAGTTGCTCCCCCTTTTTATAGGCAGTGTAGGTGTCCCTTTGCATCCTCTAGACATCCTTAATATCCGAGATAGGTCCCCTCTGTGAACGTTTTTTCTGTTTTAAACGCTTTGTTTCCACTAGGCATCCGTTCTGCATCTGTTCTGCATCTGTTCCGCATCCGTTCCGCTTCCTCCCCGCGTCTGGGCAAATGCGAGTTGCGCGGATGCGCAGCAGACGCCAAGCGGATATAGCGGATGCGTAACTGATGCGTAGCGGATGCGTAGCGGATGCGTAGCGGATGCAGAACGGATGAACTGGATACATTTTCCATGCAAAAGTTTTAGGCAGCCCAAAACTTTTGGAGCAGATGAAACGTCCATAAACGGATGCTGGACGGGTAGAGAGGATGAAAAACGGTGGCAGTGAGTACAGAACGGATACATCGCATTAACCAATGGATGGCAAGCTTTTTTGTCTGTTTTCCATCCTCTTTGCATCCGTTGGTTCAGTGTGACATGGGCTTAAGTCTTTGATTTCCTGGAATGCGGTTTCTTCTCATCGCCCCCAGGTCCAGGTAGCTTTCTTATCCAGCAACCTGTGTAGTGGTTCTGCTATCATTGCCTTCTGAGGCAAAAATACATTGTAAAAATTAATAAGTCCCAAGAAGGCTTGTAAATCTGTTTTATTTTCGGGTCTGGGAGCTTCCTTGATTGCTTTGATTTTGTTTTCAGTGGGATGGATCCCTTCTTTGTCTATCAGGTATCCCAGGAATTCAACCTTATTGGTGGCTAATTGACACTTCTCTCTTTTAACTTTAAGTCCCACCTCTTTAAATTTTTGTAAGACTTCCCTCAGGCGGTCTTCCAGTTATTCTTTGGCTGATAACAGTGCATCGTCAAAATATGGCACTACCCCTTTAATTCCTTGCAGTAGGCACTCCATTAGACTCTGAAATATCCCTGGGGCAACACTAACTCCAAATTGCAGTCTTTTGCATTTGAATGCCCCCCTATGAGTCACTATTGCTTGTGCTTCTGTGGTTTCTGAATCAGCTGACAACTGTTGATAAGCTTGCACAAGGTCCAATTTCGCGAAAATTCTACCTCCCCCCAAAGAATGTAACAGGTGCTGTTCCACCGGAACTGGGTATGTGCTTTGATGTGGTGCATGGTTGAGGGTGGCCTTGTAGTCTCCGCAGATGCGTATGAACCCATCTGGTTTGATAGGAGTCACAATTGGGGTTTCCCACCTTGCGTGGTCTATTGGTTCTAATATCCCCTGTGTGATAAGTTTATCTAATTGTTCATCAATTTTTGGTTTTAATGTGAAAGGGACTCGCCTCGCCTTTAACCTTATTGGAACTATATTAGGATTCAAATTAGATGAGATAGGGGACCCTCAGTAATTGCCCAGTTCTCCATTGAAGACGTCCTGGAATTCTCTCATCAGATTCTCCTCCCAGTCTGTCTCAGTGATGTTGTTTATTCCGGTCACTCCGATTCCTAGTGGTTCGAACCATTCGAGTCCCAGTAGGCCAGGGTGATCCCAGTCGACTATGGTTAGTGGAAGGACTTTCGCGTATTTTTTGAATTTGATTTAGAAATGTCCGGTTCCGACTATGGGAATTCTGTTTCCCTGGTAGTCTTTAAGTGTGAGTTTTTGTTTTTCTAGTTCCTTTCTTTTCATATTGGGTATCAGGCTTTTGAGAGTGTTCCATGATACCATTGATAGATACAAGCCAGAATCCACCTCCATCTCACATGGCTGGCCTTCTATGGTGACTTGCACCAGTACCTTCTTCGCATTTACTGTGCTCGAGTGTCCAATAGTTATTGTCTGGTGTGTTTCTTCTTTTCTATTGGTTTTCTTCCACCACTTGTTTCTGCTTTCTTGACTCCCTGTCAAGACAGTTCCCTGTCTGCCTTTCTGTTTCTTTGAGGGGGGTATTTCCTCTTCGTCCAGGACTATAGTTATTTCTGTTTCGGCATGCCCTAGCTATGTGTCCCTGCCATTCACAATGCCTGCAAATAGTATAGAAGAGATGGCATTCGGAACATGGATGGTCCCCTCTGCAACCGGCACAGCGGAATCCTGGCTTTCTTTCCCTTCGCTCCCATCTGCTTTTCTCCAACCGGAGTTGATTTACTTCTTCTTCTTCCTCATTGGTTTCGGATAGAGATTCGATGTCCTCATGGTGTGTCATGGTGGTGAGCTTTTGAGTTTCCTCTTGCTTCTTGTCTTGAGCTTGGTTAGTGTCTGCTGATTTCTATGCTGCTTCCACTGCGGTGGCTTCTTCTATGGCCTCAGTCAATGTTATTTTGGGTCTGATCAGTAGTCGGCTCTGTAGTGTAAGGTCTCTTAATCCAAGGACTACGCGGTCCCTCATTGCCTCGTCTGTGTTTAGGAATTCGTACACTCCTCCAATGTCTCTTAGAGCTGCAACAAAATCTCTGATGCTTTCACCTTCCTTTTGGTCGCGCTTGTAAAATTTGTGTCTTTTGATAAGGCATGAGACGGTTGGTGAATAATGGGCCCGCAGTAACTTGTCTAAGTCCGACGAGTCCATCTTCTTTACATCATGGGGTGATGTCAGGAGTAGCTCCATTCAAAATCCAGGAAAGAAATACTTAGACTCTTTGGTTTAGAGAAAAGATATCTTTTACTGAAAGTGAAATGGTAGCAACCAAAGAATTCTGAATCTGAGAAATTAGGCGC
>BLBF01000037.1:11012540-11049880 GCA_015471245.1 Laticauda colubrina
TACAACAGAAGAATGTAACACCTCCAGCTCACTTCCCCAACTTATTCCTACTTCCCCTCCCTCCCCCCGTTACTTATGGCAGTCGAAAGATGCAAAGCGATAGTAGAAGATCTTGAAGGCTGATCTTGAAGCCTTCGCCTTACATTGTGATGCCAATGCCTTTGCCATTTTGAAGACTGTGGGTCTGCAGTGGGTGAGGAAAACGGCTCTCTTCCTATTTTCAGATATTTCTTGGAGTTCCTTTCTAGAAACACGAGGAATCAGTCGATGTACGATTCCCAGTTTTCCGTTGCTGGGTTGAACGGTGTGGGTGGCAAGTTGTTGCTGGCCAGCTTGTCTAACTCAGTTCTCATTGCCACGTGCTCAACTGGTCTCCCTTGTCTCAGTATCCCATCCTCGTTACCAGTATTATATTGTGGGAAAGACGACTCGAGACCAGTTACTCTTTCGTTGCTTTTAATTCTTCTCTGGAACTGAACAACAGTGGAGCCACGGCAGCCTTCTTTATAGCGGCTGCTCGCGGCTCTTGGCAAATGACAGCTATTCAAGTTTCCCTCCATCCGGCCGGACCAATCAGAATGGAACATTCAAATATATAACAGCCATCACAAGGTAACAGTAGACACATATAGCCTCTTAGTTCAACATGGTAGGCTGGCTGCTAAGGTCATCAGCTAGGGGACTTCTTTGGCCTAACCCCCGCTCCTATTTTTCCAATGTCTCCATGTTCATTTCATAACATCCTTAAATCTCCCCGACTTCTATCCCCAACAGAGTAGTTTTCAGAAGCAATGGATCTAGTGAACAGCATCTAGAGAAATGTTTTTGAGAATCAAACATAATGTACAACAAATATTTTTCATGGCCATAAATATTTTCAGATATGCTAGAAATGCAATTTTAAAATACTTTGACCCAAACTATAGTGACTTTACAAGAACAAAAAAAAAGTATCACTGTTTCATGCAAAATGAAAAACTACAAGCCATATTTCATATATCACTGCAAGAAAATGCAACGATGTTCCATCCTTCTAACTTTAGATCAAAACCCAAGATAGCATGTGACTCTTAGTCATATTCCTAATTATTACCAGTAAGGCTTTAAGGCAAATGGCTCATTTATCACATACCAATTTCTATGCTTGTGTAACATGGACACTTCTGTAGTGAAAATATTTTGTTTCGACAAACATCATAACTTATATTGATGAAGATGGGTTTGTGTGGTTGTTTAAGACTATAACGAGCTAAATGTTTTACAGAATACAATTTTCCTCTTCATTTACTTTAATTTATTCTAGTTGTAAATGCAGTCACTTCCATGATTATGGAATAAATATCTCTGTAGGATTAATTAGTACACTTCAAAAAATAGAACTAAGAATTGTTTAATAACTAGGGGCCAATTTTATACTGATAGATCTCTGCATTAGTTTTCATCACACATTTTAGCTCTAATGATACATCTCACTGAAGTTTACCCCATGAGCCCTTTTATATTTTATAAGATATCATAATTCTAATGCCGCTGTGATCCTTAAGTCAATTCTCAGTGGATTACTCTTCTGTTTAGGCAACTGTTACCAGTATTGTCCAGAAATATTGTTCAAAATTTCCAGTGTTTTTTCCCTGGGGAAATAGAATTTTCCAGGACATTTTAATAAATTTTAGGATTTCACAGAATTTATTCTGAAAATGTTTCTAAACCTTTTTGCTATTTCAAAGTGGTACATGATATTGTGGATAGCATTTTTTCTACCGTTCATCTCTTTATCACTCTGAAAATCCACAATTCACAATGTGGAAGTTCTGGGTAGGAATGAATATTGTCTGATGCATTCCAGAATGGTAAGTTGGGAATGAATGCAAAAGAAACAAACCAACAAAAAAATCTGTCTCCTTCTTAATCACTTGATTTTTTTTGTTCAAATTACATAACATTAATTCAATTGCAATGCATTTTTAAGAATCAAAATAAAGTAGTAAATTACTAGATTTATTTGAAAAATCTTGGCTATACACTGTTGGTTTTATCAGAAAAAAAATATGCAAAATGTATTACAGTGCATTTCCCAAGCATGAAGTTTTATTTCAAGAAGTAATTTTTAATATTTTAAACTCATATAACACAAAACATCCTATTTGTATCTACATTTGCCAGTAATATTAATATCATCCTTGATATAATTATCCTCCAAAACACTTAAGCATTTCCATTTGTCAGTCACAATGAAGGATGCAATTTTTAAAAAGTTGGGACAAATCATCACAGCTATAAACAAGGCAAAAGTTCTTTCTAAAAATCTGGCAATATCAAGTTTCTGAAAATATGCAGATGCTGTACAATGAGGATACTATAAACAGTGAATAGTCTGTAGCTAAATAAAACAAAATAGAATTTGTTTAATTACAACTGACATTAGCTCATATAGATTCATGAAAGTGCTAAAATTCTATATGCCTATTAGAAACAGATGAAACATTTTTCTCCCTTGCAGTGGAAATGACTGAGAAGGACTACTGTAGGTAGTAAGTCTGCATAGCTTAATCGATAATTATATAATTTATAATTATATATTATAATTATATAATAATTATATCTTTATAATTAACAAAAATATATACTAAGAGTTAAGGGCACTCAATTTATATGAATAGTTGCCTATGGTGAAATGCAATGCATGCTCAGTTTGAACAAGCTCTTTAAAGTTTCACTATATATGCACAAAAGTTATTTGTGCTAGTTTAATCACCTAGCAATCCATTTTTCAGTTTTGATCATCATTCATGAAATGGAGATACTCAAAGAATGGCAAGGTAACAGAAGTAATAGTCTGTAATAAATGTTAGAAAAAACTAAACAAAATAAAAAATTACAACATAAACATGTCATTAATTCATTCATTCACACATCTTGATATGTCATAGCTCTCCAAAAGAAATAAAATAACACCCTCTATATTAAATTTACAGCACCCAACCTATTAATATTTAATACAATGCTTTAAATATCTTAGAAACAAAATATTTAATTCTTGCTGATGTGTCAGCTGGTGCTCTATTCAAAATCCAAGAAAGAAATACTTAGACTCCTTTAATTAGAGAAAAGATATCTTTTACTGGAAATCAAGTGATAGCAACAAAAGAATTCTGAATCTGAGAAAATGGGCAAGTAAATCACATATACAAAGTAATGGCAATGTTCCCACTCCCAATAGTTCAATTGGTTCAACCAATTAAAAATTGTGTATATCATCATGTGGGTATCTCCAGGGGGTGATGAGGTTCTGTCCGTTGACCTTGACATAGTTTGATAAAGGATTGCAGCTGTGCATAGCATAGAATAGAAACCTAAGCAAGAATGTAACTCCCCCCAGTTTATACAGTTCTGGTTTGTAACACCTCCAGCTCACTTCCCATAACCATTCCCCCCTCCTCCCCCCATTACTTATGACAGCCGAAAAATGCAAAGCAAAGGGAGAAAATCTTGAAGGCTGACATTCAGCCCTCCTAGAAAAGAGATGTTAGTCCTAAAAAAGATAAAAATAGCAGGTAATAGACAATATACAGGTGACAGCAACATACTAATTTTTTAGGGTTTATCAGGATATTTAGTATGAAATGCCTTGATAAGTGTAGGAGCTTGAACATTCTCTCATTCACCCACTCAGCCTGGGAAGGAGGAAAATGTTTCCAAGCAACCAAATATTGGAGTCGACCCCTTCATTTTTGAGAATTCAAAATTTATTTAACTTCAAAATGTTGTTCACTTTCAATTAGCAATGGTACAGGGGGATCAGCCTGAGTTGGTCTCAAGTTGGAGGTATGTTCAGGTTTTAATAAATTAATGTGGAAAACAGGGTGGATCTGTTGAAGAGTTTTGGGAAATTTCAGTTGAGTTGCCACAGGGTTTACAGTTCGTTCAATTGAGAAAGGTCCAACATACTTAGGGCCAAGCTTTTTTGACTTTTGTGTGGTTTGCAAATATCTGGTGGATAAAAAGACCTTGTCACCCACCTGATATGGTTTTTGTGGAGTTCTCTTTTTATCTGCAAAATTTTTATGAGCTTGATGAGCATCATCTAATGCTTTATGAGTAACTGATCAGGTAAGCTGGAGCTGTGTTATCCATTCATCTAATGACTGAATGTCAGATTTCTCCCATGGAAGCTTGGGTATGGGTACAAAGTCTTGTCCCGAAGCCACTTTAAATGGAGTAAACCCAGTATTACTATGTACCAAATTATTATATGCCACCTCAGAGAATGGCAATAAGTCAGCCCTATTAACTTGCTGATAATTTATATAACATCGAAGATATTGTTCCAATACCGAGTTAGTCCTCTCACAAGCCATTGGTTTGTGGATGGTGGGCAGAGCTTAAGCCCTGGGTGGAGCCCAATAACTTCAGCAATTCCTTCTAAAAGTTTGAGGTAAACTGGACACCCCTGTCTGAGATTATGCGTTCAGGAACCTCATGTAACCTGTAGATATGTAAAATAAACAGTTTAGCTAATGTTTTTGCAGATGGGATTTTCGGAGAAGGTATGAAATGTACCTGTTTGGAAAACAAATCAGTTATCACCCAAATAACTGTATTCCCCCCACTTTCAGGTAATTCCACTATAAAATCCATAGAGATTTCCTTCCATGGAGCCGTTGGTCTGGCCACATTTTGTCGTAAGCCTGCTGGTTTACCATTTGGTTTCTCAGCTTCACTGGCACATATAATTTGGCCCCCACCCATGCCAATCCATCTCTAACTGTACAGTTATTTGAGTGAGCAAGGAACCAATCATCAAGTTTTAGAGCATCTCTTAACTGTGCAGTCAAATCATTTGATAAATCAGCCTCCTTCTTTTTTTGGGCTCTGGTAACCACTGGAGCTGCCAACTGTTTGGTTTGGGCAATCGGCTGTACCACTTCTTGGAGAGCACTATTATATTGAGGTAATCTAGGTAAAGCATCCGCCATGAAGTTCCTCCCCCCTGGAATGTACTTCAATGAAAAATTAAAGTATTTAAAGTATTGCGCCCAGTGAACTTGCTTGGGAGACAGCTTCTGAGGCATTTTCAAAGCCTCCAAATTTTTATGATCTGTCCACACCTCAAATGGGTGTTTTTCCCCTTCTAAGAAATGCCTCCAGGTTAACAGAGCCCAGCGAATTGAAAAAGCTTCTTTTTCCCAGATGGCCCATCTTCTTTCGGTTTCAGTTAGTTTACGGGAAGTATATGCACACAGTTGCAGAGTCCCCAGCTCGTTTGCTTGTAGTAACACTGCCCCAACTGCTACGTCATTCGCATCAGCTTGGATTACAAACGGAGCGTCCATGTCTGGATACTTGAGCACTGGTTCAGCAGCAAACAGTCATTTCAGCTTTTCAAAAGTGGCTTGACATTCCATGGACCACTCCAGTGGTTTACGAGGCTTTGGTTTCACTTCCCCTTTGGTTTTTAGAAGATTTGTGATAGGCATTGCAATCGTCGCAAAAGCAGGGATAAATTGACGGTAAAAATTAGCAAATCCCAAGAAACTTTGAAGTTGTTTCCTGGTGCGGGGAGGGGCCCATTCCAAAATGGCACGAACCTTCCCCAGATCCATTTCTATGCCCTCATGTGAGATGTGATAAACTAAATAGTCAATTTTTTCCTGGTGGAATTCACACTTGGACAACTTTGCATACAACTTAGCAGCTCGAAGTTTTTCCAGAACTGACCGCACTAGTTTCACATATTCATCACGAGTCTCCGTGTAGATAAGGATATTATCAAGATAGAACAACACCCCTTTGTATAGATGTTCATGCAACACCTGACTGATCATTTGCATGAATATTACAGAGGTTCCCTGTAGGCCAAATGGAAGAACGTTGAACTGGAAACAACCCATCGGGCAGTTAAAAGCAGTTTTCCATTCATCCCCTTCCTTAATTAGAACCTGGTAGTATGCTTCTCTCAAGTCGAGTTTTGTAAACATTTTCCCTTTGGCCAAGTGGGCCAACATATCCTTCATCAAGGGGAGGGGGTACACGTTCTCCACTGAAATAGTGTTCAGGTTTCTATAGTCAACACATAAACGAAGGGAGCCATCTTTCTTTTCACGGAACAATCATGGGGCTGCTACCTGGGGTCTAGCGGGTTGGATGAAACCACATTCCAAATTCTTATCGATAAATGACCGCAGCTCTTCTAGCTCCCGCGGTGTTATCGAGTAAAGTTTTGGGAGTTTCACCCTGGGTAAAATTTCAATACTACAATCTGATGAACAATTGGGTGGAAGCTCATTTGAGGCCTTTTCACTAAATACTTCCTTTAGGTCCCAATATTCTCCTCCCCATTCAGGTTCTCGGTGCCAGTGGAGGCCAGTTCAGTGGGATTCTTGAGTTTTGGTTGAGATTGCCCCTCCTCTTCTGGGCACTGGTTGGTATGTATGCACAATGACCCTCTCCTCCAATCAACATGGGGGTTCCATTTCCAGAGCCAGGGCAACACCAGTATTAGAGGCCACTCCATCCCAGGAGCCACAATAAAACACAAAGTCTCTCTATGCTTCCCCATCATCATTTCTATTGGTTCCATTATGAAATGTTTAAGCCGCCCCAGCTACTGATCAATCCAATTGGCAAAAGGCTATGGGCATTTTTAAAGTCTTTAGCCTTAAGCCCATTTTCTCCACTACCTCTGAGCTGATTATGCACCTTGTGCACCCAGAGTTAACAAGGCCAGCATTTCCCCTTTGGCTCCCAATGTGGGTACCCTTAATCTCACTGGAATGGTCATAGGGCCCTTGTTTGGACTTATCAGTGAGTCATCTTCCGGTTCCGATTCACTCTCTTTAGAAGAGATTGGAGTTCCCAGCTCCTCTCCTTTTGGAGGGGCAATCTCTACAACCTCCTCTGCTTTCAGCGCCATTTTTCAAGGCTTTGCTGGGATTTTTTAGCTTTTCTTCCTCCTCCTGGTGCCCCCTTTGGTTCTACCTTGGCATGGAAATCTGCAGACTGGTGACCTTCCTTCTCACATCAGAAGCAAGCAGTGGTCTTGGGTTTTGCTGCCATTCCTCTCTTTTGAGGTTTTAAGGCTTCTCAAGTGCTGGTGGAGGAGGACTTGTTCCAACCAAACTCCCCCCCCCCTGGTGTCTGTTTTGGGTCAGATCAATTCCCATCTCTGCTGCCAGCACGTACCACAGCTGCAGCTCACTGGGGTCTCTTCTGGCAATGCAGCTTTGATATTCATCTTCATTCAACCCATCTTTAAAAGTTTCTATCAGGGCTCCCTGGGACCAGCCTCGAATGTGACATGCCAGCTCTCTAAATTCCTGGGCATAGTGAGCCACTGATCTCTGCCCCTGATTTATGGTCTTCATTCTAATTCTGGCCTTACGTTCAGCAAGTGAGTCTTCAAACCTGACCCACAGTGCAGTCATGAACAGGTCATAATTCATTAGCTGAGGGGCATTATCATTATGCAAAGTCACCTTCCACTTTGTAGCTGTTCCCTCCAGAGCCCTGGTAAAACATCTAACTTTGGCTGCTTCTGAGGAAAAATCCCCTCCATATTTCTCCATATGGCTCCAGACTTGTGCCAGGAAAAATCCAAACTCCTTGGGATCCCCCCCATATTTTACTTCCAACAGAGGCTTCTTTGGAGTTCTAGGTCTTCTGGCAATTATTCCTCCCGCTAGGGGCCCCTGGGCTGCTGCTGCCTGTTGCGCTAGCACAGGTTGATTTATGGGGGTGGTTGCTCTGATTCTCCTGGCTGGGACTGCCTCCCCCTCCTCTCCCTCAAACCTTTGTTCAGTTTGAGGTTCTCTGATAGCTTCATTTAGAAGATGCATGGCTTGAGTGAGTAAAAAGTCTTTCTTTCCTTCTCTTTCCATGGCTCCTCTCTTCCACGCTGATGGGCAGTGGTCACTCCTGGAGAAGGCTTTTCCTCAGGATCCTTCCAACCAACTCCCAGGGATCATTTGGGTTTTACAGCTGGTCTTTCCCCAATATTTAGTTCTGCTAACAAGTCGGCTTCCCCTGCTTCCTCAAGCAGCAGAGAATCTTGTCCTCTTGTTACTCCCAGGTCTTCTTGGTTGCTGGCTGGATTTGACATTGTGTTCAGACCCCCTTGGAAGAAAATTTATTAATTCTCTGGGTGGGCTGGTAATGTGGAGATTCAGAATAATGTCAGCTGGTGCTCCATTCAAAATCCAAGACTCCTTTAATCAGAGAAAAGATATCTTTTACTGGAAATCAAGTGGTAGCAACAAAAGAATTCTGAATCTGAGAAAATGGGCAAATAAATCACAGAAACAAAGTAATGGCAACTTCCCACCCCCAATAGTTCAATTGGTTCACCCAATTAAAAGTTGTGTATATCATCATGTGGGCATCTCCAGGTGGTGATGAGGCTTCTGTCCGTTGACCTTGACATAGTTTGATAAAGGGTTGCAGCTGCGCATGGCATAGAATAGAAACCTAAGCAAGAATGTACCCCCCCCCCCCAGTTTATACAGTTCTGGTTTGTAACACCTCCAACTCACTTCCCATAACCATCCCCCCTCCTCCCCGCTTAATTTTGACAGCCAAAAGATGCAAAGCAAAGGTAGAAAATCTTGAAGGCTGACATGATGTCTCCTCTGTTTTGGACAAACATTCTCTACCTTTTTTTACTCATCTTTAGAGTTAGATCAAATATTTCCTTCAATTTTTTTCACTTGTGCATTTTAATTAAAACTAATAGGATTTAAGTTGGGAAAGATCATTATAATTCTTTGACATTAAAACCAGAAATCTGTTAAAAGTAAGTTACAATCCTTTGAATTACAGCTTTAGCAACCTATGGCATGAGTTTCAACAAAAATATCTTGACAATTTTGTCAAAACTGAGAAGCTAAAGAAGTTTACAACAAATAAGTTCTTGAACTGGCCACTATGAAGATGTACCTTAACTATTGGTTTTGCATGTTAAAAAATGGCATGACAACTCACATCTGGATTGTTGCCACAAAACAATGGATATGAAACCATAAAATATGAAACCATGTAGCCATAAAATTATGTTACTTACTCGATAAAATACCTATGCAGGAGGAAGTTATTAAGAAAATTATGGACTGTGCTGAAATGAATAAATTGACATTTGAAATTAGAGAACAAGAAGATAAACAATTTTATATGATATGTTTTACCAATGGTTGGACAAAAAATATGGTAATGTAATAGACTAGATAATTTTGCAATAGAAGTTTAATAGATTGATATAAAATATAATATAGACATATATAACCACTGGATGAAAGTATAATATAAATTTTAAAATAAAATTTGGAATATCTCACATACAATGATGGAATAAATAGTTTAGTCATGGATGATTAATAACTGATAAATATATAGGCATATGTTAGTTTGACAATGTGAAAATTGATATAAACTGTGAGTAATGACTACAAAAGGATAGCAGAAAAGATTTGTAACCAACTGACACGCTGTATGTATTTAAAATGGAAGGTGGTTTTATGTTTTTTATATTTTGTTTGTATATATTTGTCTTAAAAAATAAAAACTTTTTTTAAAAAAAATATTTTACTTACTGTTTTGTCAATGTTCATTTTCTAATAAAAGAGAAGTTCTTTCACTATGAATCTTTCCTCCTATATATGAAAGCCATATTAGGTCTCCAGTGACCTTGATTAAATTCCCTATTCATCCATGAAGCTATTTAGATATCTCTGCTTCATCATTATTGACTCTGTTTTACAGAAGATAAAAAGATTGGTCATTCCGGAGAACATTCTGAAAGAAAGATGGGAGGGAGACTTTTTAAAAATAGCATTTGTGCCCCCATTATCAATGCTCACTGGTAAAAAAAAAAAAATCAATTTGCTTGGCACCATGAAGCTTTTCAAGATATGGCAGTAAAAGAATATAGGGGACTAACTGTCTCCTTCTAATCTGCCACCTCACTGACAATAGATAATAGGTTCAGAGAAAATATGTAACTGCAGGGAAAAATAAGGCAGCGGAAATCATCCAAAAGGAGAAGCCCTGTGAAGATACGTGCTGACAAATATTTTGCATGTCAACTTTTCTTAGGAAATCAGTCATTCCCTTCCCTTCATATAATGGAAGAACACAATTCCTAGACAGAATTCCTTTCTGCTCAGTATGCAGCTTTAGAGTCAGGAATATTACCATGAGGAGAGATGGGTGGAGCAGAGTTAGGGAATGACAGTCACAATAACAATTGACATTGTAGCAAAATCTTAAGAGCCTACTTAACAATCAATTAAAAAAGAACAATATGACAATACTTGTTCTAGTATTATCTCCATTAGAGTTAAATATAAAGATTTACTTATTTTTGCAAATATGTAGGTGGTTTTGATTTACTTTCCAGATTAAATATTTTTAAAAACATTCTGAAATATTAATGACTGTTTTAATGTGTGTCTCCTGTTGGATGCCCAGAAGAAAGCAGATTGATGTAGAAAAGCATGGATCATTGACCACTGCTCTAAATGTTCTTCTCGATTCAAAAGTGCAATCAATGTTACTTTAATGAATGCACAAGCATAAACAACCATGACATCCTACACAAATGAACTGAAACACTCTTCTTCAATAGTCACACTGTCAAATCTAGGAATGCAATTCTCAAATTTAGAAAAATATAAAGAGCTGGATATGTATTATGGAAATGTCTGTGTGTATGTCCACATATATATGTATAAACACACATCCACAAAAACATAAAAATACATACAAGAGTTCCTTATTAGAAAGAATGAGTGTCAAGATGCATATCATTTTTTATGCATTTCCTTTTCAGAAAAATATTTTCAAAAATATGAACAAATCTAATTTAAAATTATAAAAATAGAGAAACTACAGGAAATCCTTGACTTACAATTACAATTGAGACCAAATTTTTCTTGTTAAGTGAGATGTGTATTAAATGAGTTTTGTTACATTTTGTGACCTTTCTTGCCATAATTGTTAAGAGAATCATTGCAGTTGATAAATTAGTAAGATGCTTGTTAAGTGAATCTGGATTCCACACTGACTTTGCCTGTCAAAAGGTTGCACATGACTTTTGGACACAGTAGTCCTCATTAATATGAAGCTGTTGCCAAACATCTGAATTTTAATCCCATGATCATGGGGATGCTACAAAGGATGTAATTGTGAAAAATGGTCATAGGTCACTTTTTTTCAGTGCCATTGTAACTTTGAATGGAACTGTTGTTAGTCGAGAACTACCTGTTCTAGAAATCCCCAGCCAACATTTTTTTTCTTCCCTCTACTGAATTGTGCATCCTGCTTTTGGCCTATCATTTGCTTTGGACATGAGCTTTCAAATGAGTTTTGGTAGACATGGTAGACAATGTTTTTCAATTTTTTTAAACTAAGATGTATAGATTTCAACTCCCAAAATTCCGCAACTAATATGGCTGAAGGATATTAGGAATTAAAGTCCACATATCCTAAAAATTTTGAGACATAGAACCAAATACTGATCTGAGAAAACCCAGAGAAAACTTTGTCACTTTCTGGCAAACAGATAAAAAATGCCTTCTAAAGTCATCATTTTGATGTGTCTGAATCTGCTTTTCATTTCTCAAGCTTACACATAGCTTGGCATTATCTTGTCCAGTAATGACTGTCCTGCTGCTCTTAAAAGATTGCCCTTTGTGACACCATCTATAACCTTTCTCTCTAAGAGAAGCTACTTTGCAAATGTGGCTTTTCTCTTGAAATTTTAGCTATCGTGATAAATCAGAGATTAGCTACTTTTTCTCGCACCTCAAATTTCTTGAAATAACCAAGTCTGGTGAGTTTTTAGGACTCTTCAGCTAAAATCTAATCAGATCATCTAGAAGATCACTGAAATCTTTTATTTTAGAGATTTTTTTAAAAATATATTTTTGGACAAAATTAATTTTGGGAGCACAGATACAACAGACGCTATGGTACTTGCAGGGACCTGCTGCTAATCTTTTTTCCAGATGAATGTGTCTGGGAATACATTAATGTTTTATGCATCACCAGGTGTCCATTGATGTCTTTTTCTGTGTTTTCCCTTGTGACAGAGAGTAATAGATGATGTCATGCCATTTGATTACTGTCTGAACTGTAGCTGTATATGCAGATCTTCAGTTGTTGCAAAGGTTTTTCACATTAAAGAGAATAACTAACTTGACAACCTGAAGTTCTAATCTGATTTCAAACAGATGTTTCTTGATTGTTAAGTTTGATGCCTCCCTCACATTCAGATAGATCTGGATTTCTATACAATGTTAGGACAAAAAAAAGGTTAACTTCTTAAGCCAATTTGGTATATTTATTTTTTAGAGTTTTCTTGCCTTAATTATATATGTTATTAATTTATTAGATGTGAAAATAGCAATAATATTTTAATTTAATTTGATAAATACTTATGCATGGCTTATTCAGACACAGAAAAATAACCCATGGCATTATAGAAATTAAATTATGTAATTTGCTTTATTACTGTATAGCAATAAGTGAATTTCAGGCATAATGTTAGAAATAAAGTAAGTTATCTAATATTGATTCAAGGGCAAATTGTATATTTCAGCTTTTCTATGGTAACAAGGCTGTTCAATTTGTTACCATATTTTTTTCCCTGAAAAATAACAGATTCAGTGAGGTCTTATGATTATGGGAGAGAAGCTGAAAACATTTTTACCTGATGATAACATCATTTGACTCTCTCTCTTCAAGATAGCATACAATCTTTTCTTTTTCATCTAATTAGTTCCCAGAAAGGAGTGGATCCATTCCATTTCCATCTTGTTTCCTTTTAAGCTGTGATTGATAAAACATTATATAAAAACTACCTAAAATACAAGAAACAGCTCCAAGCTATTCAGTGGACTCTTCCAATCCCAGCACATTTATGAAAGAAAGATTAAATGCTCATCAGAAAATTTATTTTACCATTCCATACCAAAAGACCAATCTCTTGATAGTTTTACATTCTATATCAGAATAACCATCTTCCATGCCACATTCTGTAATTCAATCAAACAGGGAAGCATTACAGATTCAGGTAGTCTTTGATGTATGACAACAATTGAGCCCAAAATTTTTGTTGTTAAGTGAGATATTTGTTAAGTGAGTTTTGCTCCATTTTATAATTTTTCTTGCTACAGTTAAACAAATCACCATAGTTGATAAGTTAATAAACCGGTTGTTAAATGAATCTGGCTTCCCCATAGATTTTGCTCATCAAAAGATTTCAAAAGGAGACCACATGACCTTAGGACACAGCAATGGTCATAAATATGAATCAGTTGCCAAGCACCTGAATGTTGATCACATGATCATGGGGACCTTACTCGATCATGGGGACTTACGCGAAAGTGTGAAAATTGGTTATAAGTCCCATTTTACACTGCTGTTGTAACTTTGAATGAACACTAAATAAACTTATAAGGTGAGAACTACCTGTATAATCAAAAATATAGCAAAAATCTATTAAAATGTATATTTAGCTATGTCAAGATTTTTTAAAAATAATCTGTGTTTCCATTTTCTTTGGTGAAATCTACATCTGATTAGGTCAGTTTTTTTACATACTGATCTGTGATATTCTGTTTGGTTTCCATCTGAAACTGAAAAATAAACCCAATTAAACTGATATTCACTCAGTGTTCATTGAAAAAATTATATGATAGCAATAAACTTCTATTATAGCATTCTCTTCATAGATCTTTTAGGCTAATGCAACTATATAATTATTTAGTATATAGTTTAATATACAGTTTATATAGAAATAAAATGCAATTGATGTATTTGTTACAAATATTTATATGCAGGCAATCCATGGATCGTGATTAAGGAAATTAATAATAAAAAATCAACAGCAACGTATTACAATAAAAATGGACCTAATGTAAATTCATGAGAGCAGAAGCCATCATGCACAGCTGATAATAAATTATTGTTGGATTAATTGTATTATTACTGATAAACATACAATCTTTGGATTTATTCTCAAATACTTTATTAATGCCTCAATGTACAAGTAGAGAAGTTCTGCATCTCTTCATTAGGGTTTCATTAGGTGCCTGTTCTCCCGGAGAACACTTTCTTCCTTCTCCTGGCGGATGCACGTCTTCCAGCCTGGCCCGGCCAGCCAGCAGGTGACCACATGTTCCTTGTTGCGAGATGCCTGCAGCTGCTGTGTGCTTTTTTCAGTGCAGCTGCAGTCCAGCAGCCACACTGAAAAAAGCACACCGTGTTCTATGGGTCTGGCCTGGCAAGTCCTGGCACATAGAACAGGGTGGCACTGGACTGTTGGAGAAGTGAAGCAAAGCCAGAGATCAGTAGCTGCCTCTTTTGCAGTACAGAAATCCTCCCCAAATTGGCTGGCTTTTCTTTCTCTGCCTGTTTGTTTTGTATGGCCGAGGAGGAGGAGATTAGCTGACCAAAGGGGCAACTGCTGGAGGTGACTCTTTTTCGGTCTCCAGATGCTTTTTCAGAACAGAAATCTTCCCCAAATCAGCCGGCTGGGCCCGACACATAGAATAGGATATGCTTTTTTCAGTGCGGCTGCTTGATTGCAGCCACACTGAAAAAAGCATGCAGCAGTTCCAGGCATCTCACAACAAGGGGGGGCGAGAAGCCCCGGGACAATTGGTCACCTGCTGGCTGGCCAGGCTGGGCTGGAAGTGTGTGTCCACCAGGAGAAGGAAGAAAGAGTGCTCCAGGAGGATGGGCAGGTGAGCAGATGTCCCAGGGTTGCTACACATGCAGTGCACATGTGCAACAGCCCTGGGACATCCTCTCAAGCTGTGCCATGGCCGCCATGTGGTAGGGAAAGCTAGGAGAGTGACCGGGGCAAATAAGTGACTGGGCGACCAGGTCAGAGGCCTGGCCAGCCAGGGGTCACCACCAGTTTGGCAACCCATGCCAAATCACCACTGCCACTTTGCCCAAACTGGTGCAAACCGGTTGAATACCAACTCTGGTATAATGGTGAACTTGCTATACCCTAAACTTCATCATATCTAATCAGCAGAAGAACATTCTGTTGTTATATGTATGCATTTGGCAGCTAGAAAATTTAGTTTTAAACCTGCTGGTTGGATTGAGAGTTTGAGAAGAGTGCAATTAATTTCTTGTTCCTTGTTAATATAGGTCAAGCTATTGTACTTGGTTCACTCAAAATAATTGATTCAACATATGGAATGCTCCAAAAACCCTTTCAAAGAAATGTTGAGCTGCTTGTTGAATTCAGAGGGAATTAGCAAAGGTACACTATCTCCAGACTTTCCACTTTGCAGGACATACAGAATGTTGGACAAATTCATATGTGCAAGACAAATGTCTCTAACAGAGGACTAGCTCATGTAAGCTACTGAACTAGCAAATCAGGAACCCATATCGTATAAAGAGACTCTCAACCATCAGTTCCAGTTAATAATATTTGTGATACATTTTTAAATATTGTTGACTGAGTTTTATGTTTAATGTATAAAAGAGATAACAACAACAACAACAATAATAATTCAAATACAGATGGATCATCATTAGGAACACAACATGCCAGATATCACAGATGTTGAAAATCGAAGAACACAATTTATTGACTCCAGAGTCAAAGAAAAAGAGCTGGAAAAAAAAATCACAAAATGTTACAAACTGGCCATCGAAACTACATGATTATGAATGAAGCATGTAACAGTGATACCCATGCTCATTGGGGAACTTGATACCATGACCAAGAATTTTACAAAATACATCAAGAAATTGCAGCTTCTTGCAATAACGCCAGTGGAACTGCAAAAACCTGTGCTATTTGAAACATCATACATCTTAAGAAGGTACTTGGTTGATACCCAGGATGCTGACAACAATCCGTATCAACTATTGGCACCAGTCAATGATATTTGTGATATATTTTAAAATGTTCAGTTGATTGAGTTTCATGTTGAATGTAATAATAATAACAGCTTTCTTATCTCACTAACTTTCATTGCAATCATTTTTAATAATGCCTAAAAAGCAAGTATTCTATTATATTGCATTTCTTTTCTTTTTTCATCAATACTGGAGGAAATTAGGCTCCAAATTCCATGCACCAAGAGTCTGATTTATCAACTCATCTGAACTCTTGTTGTAGTGCAGGATGTCAAACAGGATTTCTTCGAGGGCTGGATCAACACTGTAGTTCTCCTCCGTGAGCTGGCCATGTGGGGCAAAATGGAATAGATGCCTCCTGCAGCATCCTGCCTGCCAAAATGGAGTTTCAGGGGCCAACATGCAGTCCCTGTGTACCCATTTTTGGCCTGGACAGCTTTCTGCAGCACTCTGCTGGCCAAAACGGGGTGCAGAGAGCCATGCACAGCTCCCCTATGCCCTATTTTGGCCAGCACAATGCTGCAGGAAGCCATCCAGGCTGAAACTGGGTGTGGGCTGGTTGTGTGGTCCACCTGTGCCCTGTTTTGACTGGCAAAATGCTGCAGGAGACCATCCAGGCCAAAAATAAGGTGTGGGAGACATGCATGGCTTCCCATGCTCCGTTTTGGCTACTACAGCCACTGCAGGCTATTCCTTTGTATCTTTAGGCCAGCCCTGTGGGCCACATTTAAGCACATTGTGTGCTATATTCAGTCCATGGGCCTTGAGTATGACACCCCTGTTGTAGTGGTTAAGGCATCAGAGTAGAAAGTAGGAGGCCATGAGTTCTAGTCCTGCCTTGGGCAATCCAGCTGGGTAACCTGGGGCCAGTCACTTTCTCTCAGCTTTAGGAAGAAAAAGAAATCTGCAGAAACATATCCAAATAGACTCCAGGAAGTAACATAATTGAACAGAAGGAAAAATAATCTGGAGCAATAACTGCATTATAACAAGTAGTCATGATACACATCATGGTATGTGATATATAGCAACATGATAAAGTTGAAAGAGAGTTTTATTAAGCCAGGAAATGTATGAGGAACATGCCATTAATTTCTGTCTAATTAACAATCTTATTACAAGAATGAGAAAGGGAAGTTCCTCTAATGGCAATTTATGCACACTGACATAGGTGGGTTAAGTGACAAGCAGCAAATAATAGATGGTGACCCAAATTTAAAAAGTAGGATTATTTATGTCTCTAGCTCTCTCACACATGCACTATTCTCTTATAAAGACCATAACACAAAACATATTCATAAGTTTCAATTATTATTTTTTCTGGGAGAGCAATCTATAGCATAGAACTAAGATGTGGCAAGCAATGTATCTTCAAACTGTTGAATGCAAAGTTTTGTGGAAATAATTCTGAGCCATAAAATAACACCAAAGCAATCATAGGAGTGGATACTTCTGTCCCTGAGCAAAAAGGTACATGGAGTGTAAACTGAAAAGTAAAATGTGAAAAAAAAAAAAAGTGAGTGAATAGTTGATGCCTCTGCAAAGCCCTCATAGCCACCCCATGGGACTTACCCCCTCAGGACTGATAAACTCAACCGAAGGTCTACCTTATTTTTAGCACTGCTTTAGCCCTTATTCTTGTTCTGCCTATGTTCCATCCTAAGAGCCCTCACATCCAATAGTAGAGTGATTTAAGCTTGTACATTTCTGCCCAAAAGACAACTGAAAGAAAATGGGCTGAAAAAGAGTTTTCATCTGTCTACAACTCACAAGATCGACACCTCCAATGTGGAAATAGTGTTTAAAGATGATCATGCTTACATGTACCACAAAAGGCCCAAGGATTGCCTTCAAAGGAGCAGAAATTTAAGGACATGTGCAAGTGGATAACATTCCTGTGTCTCCTGGCTACAAGTTTATATATGTGCAGAGATTGCCACTTTTCCTTAAGAACCATCTCCTCTAGTCTTGTCAGAGATTTGTTTCTGTCTTCTTGTCATCTCCAAGTGTATCCACAGGCTAAGATAGTTTTAGACCTTTTAATATTTGACCTTGAGCCTAGTATTCTTTTTGGCCATTTTTCAATCCACTCATGATAGGATCTCTTTCCTCGTAATCTTCCTCCTCCTCCTCCTCCTCCTCCTCCTCCTCCTCCTCCTCCTCCTCCTCCTCCTCCTCCTCCTCCTCCTCCTCCTCCTCCTCCTCCTCTTCCTCTTTCTCCTTTCGAAAAAAAGAATACAAAATCTTGGAACTGTGAGTAGAATTTCCAACCCTTATTTGTAATGAGTTCACTAAGAAGGGTTCATTCAATTTGAAACCTTTCTTCCCAAGTGTCTTGCCCCTTGGCCGGAGTTTTATATTACAGGATAAGAAGCCAGTGGGCTCGCCTTCTAACTCTTAGTCCCATTTATTTTTGTGGCGTGATCTTTCACAGGAAAATGACAAAATCTGATAGCAGAATGATAAAAGGTCCAGTGGGAATGGCAGAGAAAATGAAAGAGAAAAAGGTTTATCATACTTGGCCTTTTTTTTTACCCCTTTTGGTTATGATATCACCAATGGCTGAAATGCATATGGGAGATAAGATTCATTTTAAACAATCTTGCTGCATCCCCACCCCTTTTCCAAGCCAGCAACAGAAACTTTCCATATGCTATTGGAAAACATAATCAGAAATAGTCTCCCCTAGAGACTTTTAGATAAGTTGTTTACTCAATTTCTTTATCTGAAAAAATGTTCCCCAGAAGTTCAAACAAATATTTGAACTTCTGTGGGCTCTAGTCTACGTTAGTTCAGATGGTAGATCTGAATCATATTCATGCTTTCAACTAGCACATATTTTGTTTGATTCAAACTAGTACCAGGAATAAAGAAGGGAGAAAAACAGAGATTGTCATTGTGCCAGTTAACTTTCTTTTTTATTCTGTGCCATTTTTTTCCTCTTCCTCTTCATCATCTTCCTGAATCTTCCATGAACTGAAAAGAAGAATAAAGTATTTATCTCATTCTCTCACTGCTTTTTCTGTGAGGATAATTTATCTATTTCAAAACTGATAAAAAAATTATGTCTCTGGAGTACTTCTTCCATAATCCTGAAATGTATGCAAATGGGAAAAAGTTTCCTTTTCAGCTAAAACTGAAAAGTGGGGAGTAGGTTGATTTTTGACAAATTAAAATACGAATTTTTAGGCAATATTTATTAATAGTTTAATATTTATTAAACTAAAAGATACAATATAGGTAGATATATATGTTGCAAATTAATCTTTCTTTGAATAATTCATCTTCACTTAAAGAGAATTTATTTCTTCTTGGCAAGACTATTAGATATGCTAATGTTCATTTTATAAGCTTTATATATTCATATATATATATTCTGAAAGTTGCAAAATAAGAAAAACATATGGATTTTCCCAGAGGAAAAAAAAGTTTATTCAAAGAAATTATTCTGCAATAGTATCAGATCATTTTGCACAATATATTCATTATATTTTCCTTGACATTTTGAGAATGATTTCAGCATGTTGTAATTATTTTCTGATCACATGGACTATGCAAAACTAAAATTGAGCAAATAATAAAAATAAAATAAAATAAATGGAATTGGGACGGAGAGAGGAAGAGACAGACTGTATGTGTTTTAATTATTTTTGTCCACTGCTTTGGGACAAATAGAGAAAGAAAGAAAACAATATGATAAAGAAAAAGATAAGAAATATGTAACAAAGTGATTTCCAATTTTATTGCAACAAGTGTAGAGAAATTCATCACTCCATGTAAATGGAGTGTATATAACCCATGTAGGGTTATAAACAAATACCTTTTCATTCCATATCCCATTCTGTATCTATCAGCGAATCCATAAAACATCAACTTTTTAATCGTGGTTTCAGCAAAAAGTCTGTAAAGGGTTGCCAGAACTTTGAAATAAATGTCTTATTTTAACCTTGATCAGATAAATCAACTCTGCACTTCTTCCTTTTACTTCTAACAGGTTATAAATCTCTGTAAGTAAAGTCTTAATCTTTGGTTCATTCAAATATTGACAGTAGGATTTTATTTCTCTTCAGTTCTTTTTATCCCATTGCACAGTATTCCTCAAGAGGTTAACAAGTTTTTTATATATCAGATAAGAGAATATTTCCCAAACCATTCTCTTGATTTGTCATTTGTATTTCTCCTTTAATGTATAAAACTTCAGCCAGTTTCTCTTGTATATCCAATAAAGCATCTGTTTCCAAATCATTCTCTTGGCCAATCATTTGTAGTTCCATTTTTAATACTTTCTCTGTCTTGTCAGACAAAATTTCCTGCACACCTGTCATTGCCTCATTGACATTTTTTGGACATAATTGATTCAGAGAATTCTGAACATAACTGACATAATTACTGACACTATTGATATTGTCCCAGTAAACCAATAGCCAAAACTGGCCTGTATTTTTTCCCTTCTACTTAGAATCTTTAGCCCAATCTAGTCTCTAGTTTCTAAAATCATACAGTTGCTGATCATGAGAACCAGAGTTTTATTGACTTTTTATTTTTTATATTAATTCCATTGCTATTACTTATATGAAGCTCTTTGCTGTATAATATTCTTCTGTAGATACATATGGTAACTGCAAATTTATTTGGGTTGGAATCATGTAAATCTACCATCTTGTATTAAAAAGAAAATTTCCAATATTAAAGAGAAAACCATTATAAACCCACTTAATTATATTCCAAAGTTACTAAAGCCCCTGTCACACTGCACCAACGGATGGAAAGAGGATGTAAAACCGAGAAAAACACTTGCCATCCATTGGTTAACGCGATGCTTCCATTTTGTACTCACTGCATACGTTTTGCTTCCTCTTTATCAGTCCAGCATCCGTCTATTGACGTTTCATCCACTCAGAGGGATTTGAGCAGCTCAAAACTTTTGCGTGGAAAATGTATCCAATGCGTCCGTTCTGCATCCGCTAGGCATCTGCTAGGCATCCGCTAGGCATCCGCAAGGCATCCGTGACGCATCCGTGATGCATCCGCTGCATCCGCTAGGCATCCGCTACGCATCCACGCAACTCGATCCTCTCCAGCAGTAAACGGAAGCAGGGAGGAAGTGGAACGGAGGCGGAATGGATGCAGAACAGCTCACAAAGCGGATGCAGCTCACAAAGAAAGCATTTAAAATGGAAAAAACATCCGCAGAGGGGACCTATCTCGGATATTAAGGATGTCTAGAGGATGCCTAGAGGATGCAAAAGGACACATAGGGGAAAACCTATATTGCCTATAAAAAGGGGGAGCAACTCACCTGGATCACACTTTCAGACCAGCAGCCCTGCTGTGCAGACCTCTGCAGTCTTCATCTGGATCTTGCTCTTCCACAGCATCCAGTCATGTCCCCGATGGATCATAACAAAGTCCTTTTGGCAGCCACCATCGTTCTACAACAGTACGAAGCCATCTACAGGCTCTCTGAACTCTACTATGGGAAGAAAAGGAGGCGGCCAAGAAGCATCTGGGTCCGAAGATGGATCAGGAGAAGAGCAGAGTACGGACTGTACAACAAGCTGATGGTGGAGCTCAGGAACGAAGACACTCGTGCATTCCAGAACTTCATGAGGATGCCTCCAACCATGTTTGATGAAGTTGTGCAGCGGCTGACACCCAGGTTGACCAAGCAGAGCACCAAATTCCACCCCAGCCTGGACCCTGGACTCAAGGTGGCACTCACTCTGCGCCACCTGGCCTCAGGGACCACCTACAGGAGCATGCAGTACAGCTGGAGGGTGCCAAACAACACCATCAGCATTGTAGTCAGAGAAGTGGTGCAAGCCATCATCGAAGAATACCTGGAGGAGCTCCTCCAGTGGCCCTCCACTGAAGAAGGCTGGAAGAAAGTTGCAGAGCAGTGGTATCAGAGGTGGAACTTCCCACACACCGTTGGAGCCATAGATGGCAAGCATGTGGCCTGCAAAGCTTCAACCAAGTCGGGGTCCACTTATCACAACTACAAGGGCTTCTTCAGCATCATCCTCTTCGCCATGTTCAATGCTGACTACAAGTTCATGCACATCGATGCTTCAGGAAACGGGTCAGCTTCAGATGCCCAGGTATACAATGCCAGTGACCTCAAGGAAGGGCTGGAACGCAACCTCATCATGGGCTTCCCAGATCCAGACCCCCTGCCCAACGACACGCAAGATGTGCCCTACTTCATCATGGGGGATGACGCCTTCTCCCTCAGAACCTACCTCATGAAGCCTTACACCTCCAGATGCCTCACCCGTGAAGAGAGGATCTTCAACTACAGGCTGTCCAGGGCAAGGCGGGTGGTGGAGAACACCTTTGGCATCCTGGCCAACAGGTTCCAGGTACTTCTCATGCAGCATCGCTCACAGACCGTGAGGAGGATCATGGAAGCTTGCTGCATCCTGCACAATCTCATGCGCACCCGCTACCCAGTCTTGCAGAACAGGCTCGTGGACCTCCAACAAGGCAATGGGGACCTGGAGCCTGGGGAATGGAGGCAAGGGCGAAACCTGATAGATACTGTGGATGTGCAAGGCCCCAACAGAGCTTTATGTCAAGGGAAGAAGCAGCGCAACCTCCTGAAACACTGGTGCAACTCTCCAGCTGGAGCAGTGGGGTGGCAAGACAGGATGATAGATGTTTAATGGATGCTTCCTTCAGCCTGTCTCATCACACGGATGAGATTGGGCCATGTATGTTGGGTGGGCCTACAATGAACAGGGCATTTAATAAAGAGTTGTGTTTATGTTGACATGTGTGGATCAATGATTAAATTGTTATTGATAATGAAGGGCCATAGGTGTGGCACCTGGGAGGGTGGACCATACATTCCCACTATGCTTGCACTGGAGGTTTATCTATCCCACAGCTATTACCCATCCCAAAGGTATCCCTGCCCACCCCACTGCTATCCTTACCCATCCCACAAACATGCAAAGGCTTAAACCATTTCTAAAAGTTTCCACCAAGACTATATTAAAAAAAAGAAACGAGGCAAGTGTGTGAATCAAAGATAGACTTTATTAACAACAAGCTATAAAAGAAAAATGACCCAAGTCAAGTGTTCAAATAAAGTCCACAGGTAGCCAGCCAGCCAGTCTCTGGCACTCCTCTTGGTCGCTCAGTCTCAGGGGTCAAGGGTCCAGGTGCTGTGGAGGTGGCTGGTGCTGGAGTGCTTGTCTGAAGCGCCATTGGGGTGCAGCATCAGCAGAGTTAGCACCAGCAGAAGCACCACCGCCAGAAGCATCATCATCAGCTCCTCCAGAAGCAGAAGCAGCAGAAGCTCCAGCCCCAGAAGAGCGAGCCCGTGCTACAGAAGCCCCAGCAGAAGCAGAGTGAGGGCCAGGGAGCGGGATGGTAGCCCTGTCCCTCTTGCCAGGGCTGGCAGCAGATGGCTGAGGCTTTCTCTTCTTCCCCATGGTTGTGGGGTTGCTTGCTGGCAGGGAGGCTTTCAGGAATCAAGGCTGGCAGGAAGGCTGGCACCAAGGCTTGCAGGCAGGCAGGCAGGCACCAAGGCTGGCAGGAAGGCTGGCAGGAAGGCTTGCAGGCAGGCAGGCATCAAGGCTGGCAGGCAGGCAGGCACCAAGGCTGGCAGGAAGGCTGGCAGGCAGACTTGCAGGCAGGCAGGCACCAAGGCTGGCAGGAAGGCTGACAGGCAGGTAGGCACCAAGGCTGGCAGGCAGGCAGGAACCAAGGCTGACAGGCAGACTGGCTTGCAGGGAGGCTGGAAGGCAGGCTGGCAGCAAGGCTGGCAGGCAGGCAGACAGCAAGGCTGGCAGAGAGGCTGGCAGGGAGGCTGGCAGCAAGACTTGCAGGCAGGCATGCAGGCAGGGCAGGCAAGGCTGTAAATCTGTCCGGCAGCAGGTCTTTCCTCTGAATGGTTTCCTGCTTCCAAGCTGCTTCCCTTTATATCTGCGTGGCTTACGCAATGCATCCTCCCCGCATGCGCAATTAACGCTCGGCATCCGTTAGGCTTCCACTGTGCATCCGCTAGGCTTCCACTGTACATCCGCTTCATCTGCTGTGCATCCGCTATGCATCCGCTGTATCCATTCCGCGTCCACTTTGCTGTGGCCCCCCGGAAGCCTAGCTGATGTGCCATCCGCTCCCATCCGCTTCCATCCGCTAGGCTTCCGTTCCGCATCCGCTTTCTATCCGCTCTGCGTCCTCCCCACGTCCATTCCTTTCTGTGTTATCCGCTCTGGTTATGCAATTTTTGCCCCTTTTGAGAGCGGATAACAACGGATGGAACATTTTTCTCATCCGTTGTGTCCTTTTTACTAACATTTTGCATTCGTTGGGCAGTGTGACAGGGCCTTAATATGAACTGAAGCCTTCAACAGCAGGTTAACTACAATTTTTGTTAAGTTTCATTAAATTTTGTTGCAGCAGAAAATAATCTGAAGTAAATAAATTACTCCTAGAATATGAATAATCCAATGTCCACAATTACTAATTTTTAAGTTTACACTAAAATATGGCAATATGTTATATATAATTAATCACTGGGCATTATTGATTATCAAGACTACATTGTTTTTCTCATTGCATCATAGTTCATTATAGCTTATTCAACCACTGGTGGTTCTTTTCTTGTTATTGAGATCATGAAAAGTTAAATGATCTGTAATATAGGAAAGAATTAAATAATTCAACACTGTTAAACATCCAACTGCACAATATTGGACTAAAGTTAGTTAATTAACCTTGGTTTTAATTCATCTAAAATTCTAACTACAGAAAGCTACCAACTCTCACTTCTAACTTACTTTCAGTGACCTGTAGATTAGGGGTCTCCAACCTTGCCAACTTTAACACTTGTGAACTTCAACTCCCAGAATTCCCCAGCCAGCATGAACAGGGCTAGGGGAGAATTTTCAGGTCAAAGAGCAAGAATAAATTTTTAGGACCTCATGGCCCATCTCTGGTTGGATTAATACCTTCTAGAGTAGGGTTCTCCAACCTTGGCAACTTTAAGACTTACTCAGCAAAACTGTCTGAGGAATTCTGGGAGTTGAAGTCCACAAATCTTAAAGTGGCCAAGATTGGAAACTCCTGCTATAGATAGAGTGTATAGTTTCAAGATGAATAAAATATTGACTTATTGAAAAGCACTTGTGAGGTAATTAAAACATATTCTGAGTAAATTGTGATTTTTTAATAGGAAATTTATTGATCAAATTACAGAAAGACCTTTTACAAATGGAAATAAATATAACAGTATGGCAAAATTATAATTTGCCTATCAAATAATTTGTCACTTTCCCTTGGAGGTGTTGGTGAAATATACTGTCAAAGCTGTCTTTGACAAAGCCAGCTATGATAGAAGAAACACATAACATTCCAGGTATTCATTCCACTTTTATTATTATATCTCCGAAGAAGGAAATTCACCTAGTTTGATCACAGTAAGAACCAGTGTTCACTTTTTGATACTCCTCCAAAATTGATTTGGGGTATTATTGTCCATCATCTTTCATGGAAAAAAATAGGATATGAACAATACACATAATAAAAAATGGTATAGAGCCAGAAAATTCTACTAAAATGTTCATTGTAAAATAGCATGAAAACAAAATAAAAATCTAGATTGATAAAATTTAAAATGCCAGGGAAACATCCCATGTTGGGGATCTTGGGCCACAAATAGGAAAGGATGAGCTTTGCAAAATGATGGGGACTTGTTTCATGAAGTCATTGTGAACATGTCAATTTTTTTCATTGTGGCTGCATTTCTGGGAAAAAGAGTTTCATCAAAGGGACACCATGATAGAAAATAACTTTTGATTATAATATCAAAAGTATTATGTCACATAAGTGAATGTAGCATGCAGTGCCATTTTTACTGATGGCAACAGCAAGTCTTTGGAGCATCCAGCAAGCATCTTTTGCAGCTGTACTAACTTGTGATTCATTAGGAAGAGAGAATAAGAATTAAATTTAGAATAATCCAAGCAATGCAGGAGCTCTGCCCTGTACTGCTTCTTTCCCACCATCTACTCTATGCATTATGTAGATATATTTATCTAGTACATTAGAGGTAGAGATTCTTGATTCAGAATACAACTGGATTCATGGTATTCAGCAAAGTGCTATGATTTGTATTTGCAAAAAAATTAACTTGGCAACCATCTGCTATTATTTCTGTAGAGTAAAGAAAAAAGACTAAAGGAAACTGGGGAGCAGTTGGAATTTGGAAGGAACACAGACAGTTTTGCTTTGTGCACTCCAGGGATGTCCAGCATCAGCAATTTTAAGACTTGTGGATTTCAGTATCCAGAATTTCCTACTCGCTATATTGCAATTTATTTTATGAATGAAAGAATGAAATACATATCCAAGGATAATGCTGTAGGATCCAAAGTGGGCCATCCCCCAAAACCAGAGCCACATGAAGCTTGACATAGACATCCTTGTGCTTTATTTTTTTTTGAAAAGAATTTTATTAATTTTCTACAAACACACATGACATACAAAACATTAAAAACATCTGCTCTCATATATACTTCCGGTGTGTCGGTTGGTTCATCAGTTTTGTGCATTCATTTTGTAGTCTCAGTTACAGTTATATTGCATAACAATTCATATTGTCAATCCATATCCTAATATTACTAAAAAAAAGAAATTTTTTTTTTGACTATACTTTTAATCATTCATGCTTTGTGAGATAACAATACTTTAAACAGTTTATTCTATAACAAATCATATAATCATAACAAATCAATCCTAAAAACCCTTTATAGATATAGTATTAATGTTCTATTATCGTATTTTATCATCTAGCCATTGATAAAAAAGTTCCCAAATTTCATAAAATTGTTTATCTTCTTGCTCTCTAATTTCAAATGTCAATCTACTCATCTCAGCACATTCCAATATTTTCTTAATAATTTCTTCCTGTAATGGTATTTTCTCATTCTTCCAATTTTTAGCAAATACAATCCTAGCCGCTGTTAATACATTTACAATCAAATATTTCAAATCTTTATTATATGTATCAGGTAAAATTCCCAATAAAAAGATCTCTGGTTTCAAGTCTATGTGTTTCTTTGTCATTTTTCCCAACCACATGTGAATTTTAGTCCAATATTTTCTGGCATCCTCACAAGTCCACCACATATGATAGTATGAGCCAGGTATCTGATGACATTTCCAACATTTTTCAGGTTTGTTCCTGAACATTCTTGCTATTCTTGTCGGGGGGAAGTGCCACCTGTAAAACATCTTATACAAGTTTTCTTTATATGCTGTTGACATTGTCATTTTATAGTTTTGAGACCACAATTTTTGCCATTTCTCTAAATCAATCCCATATCCAAAATTCTTCCCCCAAGCAATCATAGTTTCTTTAACTTGTTCTTCCTCTAACTTAATTCCCAATAAATAACCATATAATTTTTTAATCACTTTCTCATCAGTACCCATCAATATCTTATCTAAATCAGTCTGTTTATCATAGAATCCTTCCGTTTTAAAATCTTCAAGATATCTTGAGTGTATTTGCGCATATGAAAACCAATTCATCCTTATACCTTGTTCCTCTAAGTTTTGGATCGATTTAAGTCCACCCTTTTCATCCAACAATTCCCCATATCTAACTGTTTGTTCCTTTTTATAGATCATAGGATAGGAAAATGCTTCAATAGTCGATAACCAAACTGGAATTTTCAAATAACATTGTTTTTTTTATCTTCTCCCAATTTAACCACAAAGACTCCCGTATATAATGTCTTCTGAAATACCCCTGTGTTTTAGTTCCCTTGTACCATAAAAAAGCATGCCAGCCCAACAGTAAATCATGTCCTTCTAATGTCAACAATCTATGCTTTCTTAATGTTATCCATTCTTTGACCCACATCAAACTTGCAGCTTGATAATACAGTTCCCAATTAGGCAGGCCAAAACTTCCTCTAATTCTAGCATCTTGCAAAAGCTTTAACTTTATTCTCGCTCTTTTACCTTGCCATATAAACTTCAACATGATTTTATTTAAATCTTCAAAATATTCTTTTCCAAGTCTAATTGGTATTGTTTGAAAGAGAAATAAAATTCTGGGTAAAATATTCATCTTAATTGTTGAAATTCTCCCTATTAATGACAATTGCAAGTTTTCCCATTTCTTCAAGTCTGTAATTATCTGTTGTTTGAGTTTAATATAATTATTCTCTTTTAATGTGCTACATCTTGCTGTCAAATATATCCCCAGATACTTAACCTTATTTGTAACTTGGATTTTCAAAAGATCTGTCAGTTCTTCTCTTTGTCTCAGTAACATGTTTTTTGTCAGAATCTTTGTTTTATCTTTATTTATTTTCAAGCCAGCCATCTCACCATATGTCTCTATCTTTTCCAATAACTTTAGAGTGGTTTCTAATGGGTCTTCCAGAATAAAAGCTAAATCGTCAGCAAAAGCTTGTAGTTTGAATTCTTCCTTTTTAATTTTCATTCCTTTTATACTTTTGTCATCCCTAATATTTCTATTCAACACTTCCAAAGTCAATACGAATAACAAAGGAGATAGGGGACACCCTTGTCTTGTGCCTTTTCTTATATTAATAAGATCTGTAAATTCTCCCTCCATCATTACCTTTGCTGTCTGTTTATTATATATGGCTTCTATTTCTTGAATAAATTTTCTGGCAAAACCCATCTGTTCCAATAGTAATAACATAAATCTCCAGTTCACGTTGTCAAATGCCTTTTGAGCATCTAGGAATATCAAAGCCATTTGCTTCTCAGGATGAGCCTCATAATATTCCAAAGTATCCAAGATTACTCTCATATTGTCTCTAATTTGTCTCTTTGGCAGAAATCCATTTTGATCTGGGTGAATAAAATTATTTAAATATTTTTTCAGTCTTTCTGCTAAAATTGAAGCAAAGATTTTATAATCTGCATTCAATAAGGAAATAGGTCTATAATTCTTAATTTGCAACGGGTCAGCCTCTTCTTTTAGAATAAGTGTAATATAAGCCTCTGACCATGTTTTGGGTGTCATCTTCTTTAACATAACTTCATTCATAACTTCTAACAATGGGATGTTCAATGATTCTTGAAATTTTTTATAAAAATCTGCCGGAAGCCCATCTGGACCTGGTGCTTTCCCATTATTTTGTCTCTTAAATGCTTCATTTAATTCCATCATTGTTATATCACTTTTTAACATTTCTTCAGTCTCTTTAGGTATCTTCGGTAAGTTAACATTCTGTAAATACTGTTTAATTTTTTCCTCATCAATATTCTCTTGTTTATATAGTTGCCCATAGAAATCTCGAATAATTTCCTTTTTCTCCTTATTACCACAACAAACTTGGCCTTGATCATCTATTAGTTTCAATATTTTTCTTGATTCCTTCTCCTTTCTCAGTTTATATGCTAGCCATCTACCTGGTTTATTTGCATCTTCAAAATAATTCTGTTTAGAATTTCTAATTTTCTGTGCCAGTTCTTCTTTCTCTATTAATTCCATTTTATGCTTAATTACATCCAGTGCTTTATCAGTTACTGGAACCTCTGAGAATGGGTACCCCTGTTGGGGCATTACATACTCCAACTCTTAACAAGACCTTTGGCAAGGACACTCCCGTAACATCTCATTTGACAAATACAATAATACCTCTGGACATCTATATATGTAATATCACAAAGACTGCCACTTTAAGTTATTACCTTCAAACATCACATCATACCAATCAAATTTCTTTGAAAAGCCCTTTTCAGCAAACTCATCTTAACATTTTTAGAAATCTTAAACACATTTGCCTAAAAGTAAGTGCCATTGTTCTCCATAGGGTTTACTTCTAAGTAGATGTTAATAGGATTGAACTATTGTAAAAGCACAGGATCCATTTAAATTCTGATCACCCTGCTTAAGAAGGATAAATTGAAATTTGTACTAAGAGAGCAGAGGAACATTGATTTATGCAACATAAGGGAACAGATATTATGCATTTATCTTTGCATTCAACAGAAACAAGAATAGCCAGAATCCAGGGACTTAAATGTAAAAGAAGGCAGAATTAACAGCATTTCTTTAATGGTGTTAGAATAAAACATTAGGTGGCAGCCACTACAAACCTCTATTTCCCTTTGCAGAAGGCAGAAAGTTGCACAGAAAACAGCTGGTGACATTGTACTCTCTGCTTCCTGAAGACTAATTGAGAATGATAAGGGGGAGAAATTTTTATGTAATATATAGCTATACACATTTCACCCCAGATGCTCATCAAACACATCTGCTCTTTGATGCCAGTAAACAACCCATCTTCCAAGCTCCTTCCTTTCTCCAAAAATCATCAACAGCCTGGAAGACAAAGAGACATGAGGGAGGTACAAATCTGAAGCTTGTTGCTTCAATTACAAGTCCGTTCCCTTACAATTTGAAACACATCATTAGAGGTTACTCACTTTACCATTCCCAAAAGGAAGTCTGTTCACCAGCTGTATCATATCCTGGTATTCTCATCATGCTAACTAAGGCATGTACTGTAGCTGTAATGGTGTTTTCTGCAACCTTGAAATTTTGTTGTTTCTCTCTCTCTCTCTCTCTCTCTCTCTCCCCTGCCCTCCCTCCCACCCTGCTCCTCCCCCTCCCCCCTCTCCCTCCCCCTCCCTCTCTCTGTAACTTATTAATTTGTTGCTGGTATTGCTCACATTGGAAAAGGAATAGTATTTAAATAATTTTATAGTAATTTTCTGTGTAATACATACATTTCCATAGTTGTGAAACAAGTAATAGAGTTTTCTATTTCCTGCTAAAATTACCCAAGCTGACAAATATTTAAGGAATTATAAGGACAAGCTTAAAACCTCACCAGACATTACTTATTCAGCCTGAATGAAATGGAACAAAAATAGAAATCCTTGAAAGTTATGAATATGTTTTACACGCTTTATGTGGATCAAATTAGGATTCAATATTATACCATGATAAAGAACAGGTATACTTCACTGAAAGACTCTCCTTTCTCTTCCTCCTCTTTATTTAGAGTTTGGAAAGAAGATGGAAACTAACCAATACAAAATAAAAAAGAAAAGAGAAAAAGACTTCTGGTTTGAGCTTCTTTAGTGACAGATTGAAATCTGCGATTGTGTGCGGTTTCGATCTGTGCTCACCACTAGAGCACCCTGAGCTGGCTGGATTCAGGGCAAAGCCACCACATAGAGGTGGTGAAGAGGGGGGAGACCACCAGCAGGGTCAAGGAGAGCCACACCTCTCCTCTCCAGCTGGCCATTACTCCCTTTCCTGAAGGCGGTTGCAGTGATGGTCAGAAATGGCCACCTCAAAGAAGAACTCAACCAGAAAAGAATGTGCAGGAGGAAGAAACTTTTGGTTGACTAGGTTGAATTGAAAAAGCAATAACATAAGGTACCCTGGAATTTGAACTATAAAGAATAACATTGTTCCCAAAGGAGATTTTGAAGTGGTGAAGGAGAGAGGGAAGAGAAAGGATTTGAGCTTTTTTTCTTTCCTTCCTCATATTGACAGCTAAAATATTTAAGTAAGAAACTGACAAAAATCCACTTTGACTTCAATAGACATTCAAGCTAAAAATAAAGTGTCAAAGGGATAACAAAAACTTTTGGATATTCAAAACTTTTAAAAGAAGGAAAGGAGAGAAAAGGAAAAAATAAAAGGTCGGGATCTGGGAAAATGGAGGAGACTGCTTGGAAGTGAAAGGAATTTACAGTGAAACTTCAACAAGATACATAAAAGATACATTTTAACTGAAACTTTGTAACAAGATAATAGAGACCCAGGAAGAGAAAGTGGAAAAAAAGAAACAAGAAGAAACAGCTTTGGATTATTTGGATTACTTGGTGATTTTTGGATTTTTGGTTATTGGATTTAAATGACTAAAATCAATTGGGTGGTTGTTTAAAAGTGTTTAAAATAGCATCACTCTTGGAAGAACTGAAAACAGAATTTAAAAAACAGAAAGAAGTTGCACAAGAAGAAAGAGGTTTTTTTGGCTTCATATTTCCATTTTTAGAAATGGAGATCTTGAACTATGAGAAACAAGAAATGCTGCAGAACATGAAAGGCGGGACAAAGAAGAAGCCATCTTTAATGGCCAAATAATTTTATATGGGGAAAAAAAGGAAAAGGGAGAAAGAGAGTGAAAAATTTAAGATTTGAAAAAACAACCAAAAAAAATAGCTTGAAAAGTACAATATTAGGAAGAAACAGAAGAGAGGATTACAGAAGAGAGAATTAGAATTAGAGAGACAAGGGGTCAAAAAGGGGAGGGAGAAGAAGAGGGGGGAAAGGGAAAGGAAAAGAAGTTATGAAGGACAGAAACAAGATTTAGAGAAACAGGGAAAACATATAAGGATTAAAGGTATAAAGCCTATTTGGAAGACATAGAGATAATGGGTGAAATTTTAATTAAAAGAGGGATTTTGCAAGGATACATAAGATAGTATTGTTATATTAGGAAAAGAAATAAACTTAGAAAATATGAAACAAGTGTGATTAAAATGATAGATAAAATACTTATTGTAATGTAATGGAATATTTGTTAATAAATAAATGAAATAAAGAGAATGAGAGAATGAAACTAGCAAAGGATGGGAACATTTTAATTATTTTTAATGATTTATAAAAATTTAAGTAAAGAGAAATTTGAAAGAAATATGAAAAAATTTATGGAAATATTATAAATGTTCCTAAGGAAGTATGATATTCAACTGAAAAGAAATGTTAAAGATGTTAAAGATTATAACTAACATCAATGATAGAGCTGAATTGGAATGGAATAAATATTTTATTTGTTATATATATATAATTCTCTTTAAGAACATAGCATGTATTTAAGAATGTACTAAGCAGAATTTGATTGGAAATTATGTGTTATATTGAATGTTATAATTGTAAGGCATAAATTGAAGTTTAAATAAGAGTTGAATGGACAAAATTAAAATATACAAAGGTGTCATACTTCAATCAGTAACTACAAGGGAAAATTTGTTTAATGAGAAAAGAAAATATGAAATTGAAATAGGACAGACAAAAGTATAAATATAATGATTAGAAAGATATTGAAACTTAGAAAAATATATATAATTGAATTTAGATAGGTATGAGATAATTAAAAACAAGGTTGAGATAACTAAGGGGGGGGAATTACAGAGAAAATGTTAAAATAGTAATAAGATATGGAATAGAACACAGATATGAATATGAAATTGAGTTTGTGTCTGTATGGAGAAGTGATAACCTGGGATCATGCTATTCTCAAAAAATGATACTTTATTTGTATTATGTTTTGTGAAAACCCAAATAAAATTTTTACAAAAAAAAAGAAAGAAAGGAGAAAAAGACAAAAAGTACAAAAAGAAACAATGAAAATAAATAGAAGTAGCGTCCAATTTTTTCTGCAGTAAATGTAAGTACAATTACAAAGTTATTTATTGCTTTATGGTTACAAAGCCACAAATCATAAGATTATTATTTTTTCTGTTTCATGCAAAAAAAAATCTATAACAGTTTTCAGTCAGCACTAAGTGTAGATGTTCTTTCCTCTATTCAAGGATAATATAAGCCATTTTTCCTGGTGAAACTAAGAGAACACAGCTTTTGGCAATCTTTTTAATGACTGTAAAAATCAAAAATTGCACCAAGCATTTTATGAAGAGTTGGAAGCTTCAGGAAAATGGAAAAAATAGAGAAGAATGAGCATGAACATGTGTGTAGTAAACATATTCTGGTCAAAATGACATACAATCAAATGGACACTTATTCAATCCTTTCTGCAGTTTCATTATTCCAATAACTCTTTAGTTGCTATTATTGTCACTGGAAAAGATTATTGTCTTCTGTTTTAATACTGAAGAATCTGTGATTTTTAATTACTTGGATGACAATTATTTGCTTGAATTTATCTGCAAGTTTGATTTTTTCCCAAATAATTTGCATTTCTCATACAGTTTTAATAGATGTATTAATTATTAAATAACATTTTCTAACAGGAAAATAGTTTCTCTCTATAAATGAGAATTAGCTGTTGGGAAAAGTGAATTCAATGTTCCAGATTTTTTAGCTTTATTACAGGACATTTAACAGATTTAACAGATAATCAGAGTTGGAAGGGACCTTGTAGGTCATCTAGACCAACCCCCCACCCAAGCAAGAGACCTTACACCATTTCTGACAAATGGCAGTCCAATCTCTTCTTGAAAGTCTCAAGTGATGGTGCTCCCACAACTTCCGAGGGTAAGCTGTTCCATTGGTTGATTGTTCTCACTGTCAGAAAGTTTCTCCTTATTTCCAGGTTAAATCTCTCCTTGTTCAGTTTCCATCCATTATACCTTGTCTGGATTTCAGGTGCTTTAGAAAATAGATTGATCCCTTCCTCTCTGTGGCAGCCCCTCAAATATTGGAAGACCTCTATCATTTCTCCCCTGGTCCTTCTCTTTACTAGACTAGACAAGCCCAGTTCCTGCAACTGTTCGTTGTATGTTTTAGTCTCCAGTCCCCTAATCATCCTAGTTGCTCTTCTCTGTACTCTTTCTAGAGTCTCAACATCTTTTTTATAATGTGGTGAACAAAACTGGATGCAGTACTCTAGGTGTGGTCTTACTAAGGCTTTATAGAGTGGTATTAGTACTTCCCTTGATCTTGATTGTATCCCTCTGTTAATACAATTTAGGATTGCATTAGCTTTTTTGGCTGCTGCTGCACACTACTGGCTCATATTTAGCTAGTTGTACACTAACACTCCAAGATCCCTCTCACAGTTGCTGCTATTGAGCCTGGTTTCACCCAGTCTATATGTGTACTTTTGGTTTTTCTTGCCTAAGTGTAGGACTTGCTTTTCTCTACATTGAATTTCATTTTCTTTGATATGGCCCAGTGTTCAAGTCTGTCAAGATCCATCTGGATCTTGAGCCAATCTTCTTGGGTGTCAGCTATTCCTGCCAGCTTAGTATCATCTGCAAATTTGGTAAGTTCCCCTTCTATTCCCTCATCTAAGTTGTTAATGAAGATATTTAAGAGTACTGGGCCTAAGACGGAACCTTGTGGCACCCCACTGCTTACTTCCCTCCATGTAGACTTAGACCCATTAAGGACTACTCACTGAGTACGGTTTGCCAGCCTGTTGTGAGTCCATCTTGTGGTGATGCTATCTATTCCACCACTTTTTTCTAGCTTACTAAGAAGTAGTTTGTGGTCTACTTTGTTGAATGCGTTGCTGAAATCTAAATATATTATGTCCACAGTATTTTGCTGGTCTACTAATTTAGTCACTTTGTTGAAGAATGAAATAAGATTGGTTTGGCATGATCTGTTTTTAACAAACCCATGCTGACTGCTAGTTTCTAGATGTTGATTATTTGAAATATCTATTTGGTTTATTTTTTTGGCTGTTCATGATATTCTCAATTTCAAGTATTTTCATTAGTTTATCAAAATAAAAAAATACAAAAATACAAAGAAAAATGAAAATAATTGAAAAATAGGAGGAAAAGGAAGAGGAACAAGTGTAGGGTAATGGGAAAATGGAAAATGAAAAGTATTGACTTATGGCTTCTTTTGGTGCAGTACAATAAGATAATAATATAACATCTCAAGTTTTTATTTTTATATAATAATATATAGTAGCAATTTTTCAACAACAAACCTATCTAATCAATAAAACCCCAAAGTTTCCCACCTTAAGCATAAAATCCAAAAGCAATTTCACAATGGAAACAAAATTAATTGTGTTTATTTTTTAATCAAAGTAGTCAATTTGGCCATCTCTGTTAACTCCATCAATTTTTGCAGATATTCGTCCATTGTGGGAATCAAAACATCCTTCCACTTTTTGTGCATAAAGTATTCTTCTTGTTGTGCATATACAACAACCCAGACAGTAACTTCACTACTATGCTTTAAAAAATGTCAAAATTCAATCTTTCTTTGGGCTCAACTTGAAAGCTATTATACGTGATAAAACCTGTCATGGATTGGGTTTTATTTTTTTTCAAGGATCATTTTATGCTGCAAAAAAGAATATCATAGGGAAAACTTTGATCCATAAAAGTGTTATATTAATTGAAAATTGAACTTTAAAAAACAGGCTAAACTATTGTAAGGACATGTTTATATTCACTTTGGGCTAAATTCATTGTTAATTTTAAAGTGTTGTTTTGTTTTTAAGACAAATAGGCAACAAAAAGGAGCTTTAAGCATCTGATCAAAATTTTGGAGTTCATAGGTCACCAGATAACTTTCCAAACTTTCTCTTTTCCTTGATTAAATTGAAATGTCATTTTATTACATTTGTTCAAGTTTATTTTGAACTGAATGTTAAGATGTTTTCATGATGTAAGGGGCACCTAAGCATTATCTGAAATGTGAAATATGAGGTTTGATAAGGAAAATTGAATGAATGATTAAAAGTTATGTCTAAGGAATGAAAACTAGAATAAGTGGAGAACCGTGAACATTGACAGAATGTTAACTTAAGATGAGGGAATGGATTGAGACATTTTTTAAGATGTGTAAATGCAGGTAGAAAAGTGGGTCATAGGTGAATTGTGGAAAGGAATGAATGTTTGTTGAAAATATAAAAAGGGATGGGTGTAAAAATATTCCTCTACTCACTTTTTTTAATGGAAATGAGAGGGGGTACATCAGGAAAAACATAAGTTTAAAATGACAGGTTACAAGAGTGATATTTTTAAACATACACTGTGTCAGGCGGAGCTCCATTCAAAATCCAGGAAAGAAATAGACTCTTTAGTTCAGAGAAAAGATATCTTTTACTGAAAGTGAAGTGGCAGCAACCAAAGAATTCTGAATCTGAGAATTTAGGCGCGCAATTCACATATAGAAAGTGATGGAAATGTTCCCATCCCCAATAGTTCAAATGGCACTTCCAATTAGAAGTTGTGGATATGATCATGTGGCATCTTCAGGTGATGATGAGGCCTCTGTCCGTTGACCTTGGCATATTTTGATAACGGGTTGCAGTTGCGCAGAGAGAAGAAAGCTAAACGAGAAATAGAAACCTGACTCTATTTTATGCTCCCCCCTCCCATTTATACAACAGACGAATGTAACACCTCCAGCTCTCTTCCCAACTTATTCCTACCTCCCTTTCCCCCCCCCATTACTTATGGCAGTCGAAAAGATGCAAAGCAATAGCAGAAGATCTTGAAGACTGACATTCGGCCCTCCTAGAAAAAGGAAAATCATCAGTCCTAGAAGTCCTAGAAGAGAGAGAGGAGAAAATATAAAGACAATTATTAATCATTAAACAATTTCAAAACAATACACTCCTAAGGCTTATCAGGATACTTGGAACAAAATGCTTTGATCAACTTAGGGGCTTTAACATCGGTTTCATTAACCCATTCGGCTAGTGAAGAAGGGAAATGTTTCCAGGCTACAAGATACTGGAGTCAACCCCTCCATTTGCGAGAATCCAGAATTTCTTTAACTTCAAAATGTT
>BLBF01000037.1:11055285-11078960 GCA_015471245.1 Laticauda colubrina
TAAAGTCCATAGAGATTTCCTTCCAGGGAGCCGTTGGTCTAGCTACATTTTGTAACAATCCTACTGGCTTACCAGGAGGTCTCTTCGCTGAAGCACAAATCGGACAGCTAGCTACATAAGCTTCAATGTCCTTCTTTAAAGTAGGCCACCAGAATTGTCGCTTAACCAGATGTAAGGTCTTCACAAATCCGAAATGGCCAGCTGCTTTAGAATCATGAGCCTGTTGTAGTATTTGGCTCCTCAGTACCTGTGGCACATACAACTTGGCCCCCACCCAAGCCAAACCATCTCTAATTGTATAGTCACTTGAATGAGCCAGGAACCATTTGTCCAGTTTTAAAACTTCTTTTAATTGTTCGGTAAGGTCATTCGATAAAACCACTTCTTGGTTCTTCCTTTGGGCTCTGGTGACCACTGGGGCAGCTAGGTGTTTGGCTGAGACAATTGGGCTTATCACCTCCTGACGCATACTATTATATTGAGGTAGTCTAGAGAGAGCATCCGCCATGAAGTTCTTCCTGCCTGGAATGTACTTCAATGAGAAATTGAATCGCTTGAAGTACTGGGCCCAGCGAACTTGTTTAGGGGACAGCTTCCGGGGTGTTTTTAAGGCTTCCAGATTCTTATGATCAGTCCATACCTCAAACGGGTGTTTTTCTCCTTCCAGGAAATGTCTCCAGGTCAGCAAGGCCCAACGAACTGCAAAAGCTTCTTTCTCCCAGATGGCCCATCTTCTCTCTGTTTCAGACAGTTTACGGGAGGTATACGCACAAGGCTGTAAGGTCCCTTTCTCGTTGATTTGAAATAATACCACTCCAATAGCTACATCACTTGCATCGGCTTGAATCATGAAAGGAGTGTCCATATCCGGGTGTTTCAGCACTGGTTCTGCAGCAAACAGTCATTTTAGCTTTTCAAAAGTGGCTTGGCACTCCATGGACCACTCCAGCGGCTTTCCTGGCCTTGGCTTCACCTCCCCTTTTGTTTTCAAGAGATTTGTGATGGGCATTGCTATCTTAGCAAACGTCGGGATGAATTGCCGATAAAAATTTGCAAATCCCAGAAAGCTTTGAAGTTGTTTTCTGGTGCATGGTGGAGCCCACTCCAGAGCTGCACGCACCTTCTCTGGATCCATCTCTATGCCTTCGGATGAAATGCGATATCCCAAATAGTCAATTTTGTCTTGGTAGAATTCACACTTTGACAATTTAGCATACAACTTAGCAGCACACAGTTTCTGTAAAACCGACCGCACTAACTTCACATGTTCATCCAGGGTCTCCGTGTAGATAAGGATATCATCAAGATAAACCAAAACCCCCCTGTATAAATGTTCATGTAACTGTTGATTGATCATTTGCATGCCCCTTGTAAACCAAAAGGAAGAACGTTGAATTGGAAACAACCCATTGGGCAGTTAAAAGCGGTCTTCCACTCACCCCCTTCCTTAATTCGAATCCGGTAGTATGCTTCTCTCAAATCCAACTTCGTGAAGATCTTTCCCTTCACTAAATGGGCCAACATGTCCTTCATCAAAAGAAGGGGGTACATGTTTTCCACAGAAATAGTGTTCAAATTTCTGTAATCCACCACCAAGCGTTTGGAAACATCTTTCTTTTCACGGAACAACACTGGGGCCGCTATCCAGGGTCTAGCAGGTTGAATGAAACCATGTTCCAAATTTTTATCAATAAACAATCTTAGTTCTTCCAATTCCTGTAGGATCATTGAGTACAACTTTGGTTTCGGGAGCTTCACCCCAGGCAAAATCTCAATAGCACAGTCTGTTGGTCGGTGAGGCGGAAGCTCATCCGAGGCCTTCTCACTGAACACTTCTTTTAAATCCCAATACTCTTTGGGAATTTTCTCCTCATCTTTTACGGGCTCAGTACCTGTGGAAGCTATTTCAATTAGGCCCCCAGGCTTCGGCTGGGATCTGGCCCCCCCTCTGCGTATGCACAACAACCCCTTTTTCCAGTTAACCTGGGGTTCCATCTCCGGAGCCAGGGCAATCCAAGTATTAATGGTTGCTCCATCCCAGGGATCACAATAAAATTCAGGGTCTCATCATGCTCTCCCATGATCATTTCTATAGGTTCTGTGACAAAACGTGCAGGGCAACCTCCAGCCACTGATCCATCTAGTTGGAAAAAGGAAATGGGCATCTTCAAAGGTTTTAACTTTAGGCCCATTTTCTTCACTACTTCCGTGTTTATTATACACCTGGTGCACCCAGAATCTAACAGGGCTAGCATTTCCCCTTCGACCCCTGAATTGGGTACCCTCAACTTCACCGGAATGGTCATAGGGCCCACGCTTGGACTTACCAGGAAGTCATCTTCCGAGTCAGAATCCTCCTCCTCAGGGGTCACTGGGGCTTCTGATTCCTCTCCTGCGGGAGGGGTGACCTCTGCTGTCTCTTTCGACTTTAGTGCTGTTTCGCGAGGCTTCGCTGGGGACTTTTCAGGTTTCTTTCCTTCCTTTGGCGCCCCCTTTGGCTCCAACTTGACTCTGCAGTTCACAGCCCGGTGACCTTCTTTCCCACATCGAAAGCAGGCTGAGGGGTTGGGTCTTGCTGCCACTCCTCCCTTCTGAGGTTTAGGAGCCTCTTGAGGGCGCGAGGGGGAAAACTTGCTCCACCCATAACCTCCCTGCCGTTTACTTCGGATTAAATCAATTTCCACTTCTTCTGCCAGCAGGTACCACATCTGCAAGTCATTGGGGTCTCTTCTTGCAATGCATCTCTTGTACACATCTTTATTTAAACCATCTTTAAACAGTTCTATCAGGGCTTCTTGGGGCCAGCCTCGGAAATGGCCTGCTAACTGTCTAAATTCTTGAGTGTAATCAGCCACAGACCTCCGCCCCTGTTTTATGGTTTTCATCCTAATTCGGGCCTTGCGCTCCGCCAGTGGGTCCTCAAACCTAGCCCGCAGTGCAGCCATGAATAGGTTATAATTCAGCAGCTGAAGAGCATTATCATTATGCAAGGTCACCATCCACTCTGCCGCTATTCCCTCCAAAGCCCTGGTAACACACCTCACTTTGGGTGCTTCTGAGGGAAAATCCTCCCCATACTCCCCCATATGGCTCCAAACTTGAGCTAAGAAAAATGCCAAGGCTTTGGGATCTCCTCCGTATTTTACTTCTAACGGAGGCAGCCTAGGAGCTCTACGCCTTCTAGGAATCACACCTCCTGCTGAAGGCCCCGGGGCTGCTGCTGGATCGGGTTGATTTATGGGAGAGGGAGCTGCTCTGCTTCTTCTGACTGGGGCTACTTCCCCTCCCCCTTCATACCTTTGTGGAGCTTGAGGTTGTTCAAAGGCTTCATTCAGGAGTTTGTGGATATGATCCAGCAAGAGTTCCCTCTTTTCCTTCTCTTGCCAAGGCTCCTCTTTTCCACGCCAGCAGGTAGTTGTGACCCCAGGGGGGGGGGGGTCCTTCTCCAGATCTTTCCAACCAACTCCCACCAACCATCTAGGCTTCACAGCTGGATCCTCTTCCAGACTGAGCTCTGCTAGCGATTGGGCTTCCTGCACCAGCAAAGAATCTTGGCCTCCAATGGCTCCCAGATCCTCCTGGTCACTATTTGAAGATGACATGATGTCCAGGCCCCCTCAGAAGAAAATTGGGTATTCTCTTCGGGTGGGCAGGTGGAAGACATTCAGAATAATGTCAGGCAGAGCTCCATTCAAAATCCAGGAAAGAAATACTTAGACTCTTTAGTTTAGAGAAAAGATATCTTTTACTGAAAGTGAAGTGGTAGCAACCAAAGAATTCTGAATCTGAGAATTTAGGCATGCAATTCACGTATAGAAAGTGATGGAAATGTTCCCACCCCCAATAGTTCAAATGACATTTCCAATTAGAAGTTGTGGATATGATCATGTGGCATCTTCAGGTGATGATGAGGCCTCTGTCCGTTGACCTTGGCATATTTTGATAACGGGTTGCCGTTGCGCAGAGAGAAGAAAGCTAAGCGAGAAATAGAAACCTAACTCTATTTTATGCTCCCCCCTCCCATTTATACAACAGACGAATGTAACACCTCCAGCTCATTTCCCACCTTATTCCTACCTCCCTTCCCCACCCCCCCACCCCATTACTTATGGCAGTCGAAAAGATGCATAGCAATAGCAGAAGATCTTGAAGACTGACAGGAACTTTGTAAGCCGGCTAAAACACCAATGAGCCAGGAGTTTAGCCATAGTGATGTTCAAAGTCCTGTTTTTGATAAGAACATTTATCAGTCCTTGATTGGTAGTTTATCTTATCACAGTAATTGGTCAAGGCCAGATATTGCATAGTGTGTTAATCAATTAGGAGATTTTACGCTGAGTCAACTGAAAGGCACTTGCAAGCTGCTAAATGTGCATTAAAACATCTGAAACAAACAATGCATTACGCATTGTATTTGGAGCCAAAAGATGAACTGAATTTGACTGCATATGCTGATGCAAGTTTTGCTACAGACATAAATATACGAAAATCTACATCGGGTACTCCTGTATTATTGGGAAAAACATTGATTGGATGGAGATCTATTAGACAGAAACATCTAAGTTTGTCAACAATGGAGGCTGAATTCTCATGTTTGTCTTTACTATGTACAGATTTAGTTTTGTTTTTAGCAATTATTAATTGATATGGGAATTGATGTAAAAGATCCTATTGTTATTTACAAAGATAACCAATCAGCAATACAGATGTCTTCAAATATTGCTGTTAAAACAAGAACGAAACACACAGATTTAAGATATTTAAATGTGAGACAATGTGTGCAAAGTAAGATGATGAAGCTAGAATACTGTATGTCAGAAAACAATATAGCAGATCATTTTACAAAGGCCCAAGGCTCTATAAAGCATAAGGCTAGCTGTGAAGATTATGGACTTAGAATGGATGTTTGTATATATTGTCTGACCCCAAAGGAGAGAATGTTAGGAATATAAGTCACCTAACAGGTATTTGGGTTAGAAATATATAAACCAGGATAGACATTTTTATACTGTCTCTTTAAGGGAATGCAAGAGCATGCAATTGGGTGTGGTTTTTCAAACGGCCATAAGATGGAGCCAAAAACCTGGGTTCTTTAGTCTGAGTCTCAGAAGAAAGTGTGAGTGGATCTTTGTTTCCTTCTGTTGGAGAGTATTGCTGTTGCTCCATTTCTTCTGATGGACTGATATTACTGGATTTAATGTAAGTCTTATACTGAACTGTTTTTGACACTGGACTTTGTTCCTGGATTATCCCTGGATTGAAAAATTGGCTGATTAACTTGTGAATGACTTTTGGACTGCCTATTTTGGACCTTGCTTAAACCTTTCTGGAAGTAAAAAACCTACATTTACTGAACAGTGTATCTGTGTACTGTGTGTGTAATATTCAAACACTTCTCTCTATACGTCTCCCTGTATGTGCTCATTTTCCTTACAGGGAATTACCTCAATATGTTCCATGGGAAGAATTGCAGGAAATTCTTTCTAACCACTACTCCCCTTAGCCATCCCAAATTGCCAGGTGTCATGCTTTAAGAAGATGGATTCAGGCTGAGGGAGAGACTATTAGTGGGTACATGGCTGCCCTATGAACAGGTGCCTTGCACTGTGGTTTAGAGACTATCTGGAGGACATGTTATCAGACCAACTAGTTTGTGGAGTCAGGGATTTAAGGCTACAAAGACGTCTTTTGGCTAAAGGGGATTTAACCCTTAAATTAGCAATTGAAGAGTCTCAAGCTGCAGAACTGTCAGCACTTTCAGCAGCAAAAATTCAGAGAAATCCATTTAACCAGAGCAGCTCAGCCATCCATTACGATGAAGCCTCCACAGAAGAAGGCTATGAAGAGGCTAGTGATGTAAATCACCTCAGGCAGCCCAAAACCAGTCAAAGGGAAAACAGGTCAATCCCCAATCAACCTCCATGGTCTCAGCCCATTTGTCTAAGCTATGGGGGAAGCCACCTCAGGGCATCCTGCAAGTTCAGAGAAAGGGTCATTTAGCCAGGATCTGTCAACTAGGAAAGACTTTTGCCCAAAAGCCTCAGACAACTCAGCATTTCCAAAAACAAATTGAAAACTGTTATCAAGCCAAATTGACTAACAAAGGCTCTAATGTTTCTATGGAAGGGAAACCTTGCAGGATGGAGGTAGACACCGGCTCAGCACTGTCCATCATCTCATGGAGCACCTTGAAACAATTGCTTCCCAGAATGGCTAAGAAGAGGCTTCATGGCTGCCAATTAACCCTACCTGACTATCAAGGCAGAACCATCTCAGTCATCGGAAAAGGCAAGTTTTTTATTCAATTTCAAAATTTTAAAGGTCACTTGCCTTTAGTGGTAGTGGATGTGCCCTCGCTAGCCTGTTGGGGTTAGACTGGTTCCCTGTCCTTGGCCTCCATTTAAGCGGAATCCACTCTATTGCAAATGCTGAAGTGGACACCTTGTTTAATGACTATGCTGATGTGTTCAGCGAGGGGCTGGGCTCTTACTCGGGAACCCCAATATCTTTCAACTTGGACCCTCTGGCAGTTCCAATCCATTTTAAGCCTCGAAGGGTGTCTTTTGCAATCCACCCCAAACTAGACATGGAGCTTGACAAATTAATTAAACAGGGCATATTACAGCCTTTGGACTACGCAAAATAGGAAACCCAAATAGTGACACCCCTGAAGAAAGATGGTGGCTTAAGAATCTGCATGGATTACAAGAGCTCATTGAATAAATATTTACAAATCAGCACTTATCCAGTCCCAGTTATCCAGCACCTGCTGCATTCTTTTGAGCCGGGAACCATTTTCGCGAAACTAGACATGTCATAAGCCTATCAACAGTTCCCTGTTGATGATAGAGCTGCTGAACTCCAAACTATTGCAATGCACAGGGGCGCTTTTAAATGTAGGCACCTCCAATTTGGAGTAAGTGTGGCCCCAGGAATTTTCCAATCATTAATGGAAAGACTACTTCAAGGATTACCTGGCGTAATTCCTTATTTTAATGACATTTTCATATCTGACAAGCCTCAGTTACTGCAAAGAGTCAAAGGAGTCCTCGATTGTTTCAGAAAGTATGGTCTTAAGTTAAAAAAAGAGAAATGCACTATTGCCATCCCACAGGTCGAATTTTGGGGATACAGAATTGACGCCTCTGGTATTCACCCAATTGAATCCAAAGTAAGGGCTATTCACGAAGCACCCACACCAACTAACAAAACCAAACTCCAGGCTTCTTTAGGACTTCTTAACTTCTACGCTTCATTTTGGCACATAAGGCTTCTGTTGCAGAACCTCTACATGGACTCTTGGATAAGCAATCCTCTTGGCATTGGGGACCTAAGGAAGCCCATGCTTCCCATGCAGTCAAATCATTGCTTACACCTGATGCTGTTCTGATTCAATTTAATGAACATTTACCTTTATTCTTAGTAGCAGAGGCATCAACTTTTGGCATAGGAGCCCTTTTAAGTCACAGACTACCAAATGGTTCTGCCTTTTTCTCCAGAACTTTTTCCCCAGCTGAGCGCAACTACAGCCAAATTGACAAGGAGGCTTTGGCTGCAGTTGCTTCTGTCAAAAAATTCCATGGGTTTCTATATGGACACCATTTCGAATTTGTTATGGATCATAAGCCTCTGTTCGGTCTTCTGTCAGGCAATGAACAAACTTCTCAGATTTTGAGAAGAATGACTTTATTTCTGGCTGCCTATTCCTATACACTGGTTCATCGGGCTGGCAAGAGTCTCTGCCACACTAATGCCCTTAGCTGCTGCCCCCTTCCTGTTCCAGTTGAGGATCCTGCACCAACAAATGCTGTGTTCCTGATCAATGATCTCAACCTTCCCATCACCCCCCTTGATATTGCTGCCCGCTCTGCCAGGGACAAGGTAATCGCCCAAGTCCTTGACTGGATGGGAAGTGGGTGGCCTGCAGTTCCTTATTCCCCCGAATTCGTGCCCTTCAAAACTTGCCAGCAAGAATTGACTTCTTTGCAAGGCTCTTTACTTTGGGGAACTAGGGTAGTTATCCCTTCCAAGTTGCAGACCTCAATTTTAAAAGTCCTGCATGAAGGACATCCCAGCATTGTCAGGATGAAGGCCCTAGCTCGCAGTTATGTATGGTGGCCAGGCATGGATGCTCAGATTACAAGTTGGGTGAATGCTTGTCAGTCATGCCAAGCTACCAGACCTGCTCCACTGACATCCACTCCAGGAATGTGGGGAGATTCTTGGTCCCCCTTGGTCCCGGGTACATATTGATCTGGCTGGCCCTTTTCATGAGTGTACATTCCTGATCATGGTTGATTCCTTTTCTAAATGGGTAGAGCTGACCTTGATGACCACAACAACTTCAGAAGCTGTCACTAAGGCTCTATCGAGGATATTCACTACCCATGGCCTCCCTGACACCATCATGTCTGATAATGGCCCCCAGTTTACTTCCTGTGAATTTGAGGTCTTCCTAGCTAACATGGGAATCAGACATACACTTACAGCTCCTTTCCACCCTGCCATGGTGTGGCTGAAAGAGCAGTCAGATCTGCTAAGGAGGTCCTGGAAAGTCTTGGGCCCATAGATTGGCACTCTAGGCTCGCGAAGTATCTTCTAACCCAGCACACTACTCCCTGTGCCACACAAATAGGTCTCCAGCTGAACTTCTCATGGGTAGATGTCTGAGGACTACTTTAGACAGACTCCATCCATATTACGCCTCAGTCACGCCCCTAGGATCAAATAGCCAGACAAGGAAGTTTGCTGAGAGTGGCCAGGTCTATGCCAGGAACTATGTGGGGCACCCTTTGTGGATGCCTGGGTAGATTGAATGTAACACTAATAATCTGCTGGGAGATTTTCTTGTAACAGATTTGATTATTGGATATCAGAGCAATTCTTCATAAAGAATTGTAGATGACTTCTGTCCCAGGGGCAGCATAACCCGATCACTGATTTTCCTCTTCCAGTACCTATCAGTAGGTATCTGTAGATAAAGGTAGCTTTATCAGTACCTATGCTCTCAGGATTCACTTTCTACTTTAAGAGGACCATTTATGATTAATCATAAATATATGATTAATGGAATACAATTTACTACTGATTGTGGAGAATAGTGCTTAGACTTATATATTGCTTCACAGTGCTTTACAACTCTCTCTAAGCGGTTTACAGAGTCAGTAAATTGTCCCAACAATCTGGCTCCTTATTTTACCAACCTCAGAAGAATGGAAGGCTGAGTCAATCTTGAGCTGGTGAGACTGAAACTGCCAATTAACTTGCAATACTGCATTCTAGCCATTGTGCCACCATGGTTCTTGTAAAATGAACAGATCCTTCTGGTCAGGCAAAAGGACTAGAAGAGGACCTGACCTGGGGTGCCCACATTGCAGCCCTAGTCAAAAGAGGCCAGCAGAGATTATACCACCTGAGGCTTCTCAGAAAACAACAACTGAATGAGAAACTGCTAGTGATCTTCTACCATTGTACCATAGAGAGCATTTTAACATACTGCACCTCTGTATGGTTTGCCAAATGCACATTGGCAGATAGGAAAGCACTCTAGAAGGTTATCATCATTGCCCAGAAGATCATTGGTTGCCCTCTCCCCTCTTTGGAAGAGTTTTATAGCTCCCACTGCCTTAAGAAAGTTAAAAAAAAAAATCAAAGATCCATCTCATCCTGGGAACCCTTTTTTTGAACTATTACCATCTGGCAGAAGGTACAAAATAATAAAAACAAGGACAAATAGGCTGAAAAACAGCTTCTATCCCTTTTGAATTCTGTTGTATAGTGCAGTGTTGGTGTGGTGTCGGGGTTTCCGGTTCAGTGTGTGGAGTGTGAAGGATGTGTGTTTGTATTTATTTTCATGGTCATGATGTGCACTGAAGATGGTATCTGATTTCATTGTATGAGGTGCAGTGACAATAAAGTAAACTTAACTAAAAGGGTTTCATGGTAAATTCTTAAGAACTGTGTTGAACCTGTATATTCTGAATCCCCATGGAGTTACCCAGGCTTGTGAACCTAAATTTGTGTTACCATCTTTTCCTCTTTCTTTTCCTTTTTTTCATTCCATACTCTATATACACTGTATATATAGCTGTACTGTAGTCTATTGTTACAATTGCACAACTTGTTTGAGATGAATTAGCAAATTATGCAAATACTGTGCCCTACTGTGCAAACTAAATGTAAACTAGCCAGGGAGATGGTTTGAGGCTAAACTATCTGTTTTCAGATAACTGCATCTTACAATCAAAAATTAAATTGTAAAGCAACAATGCAAAACCAACACTTAAGAGCTCAGTCTGTCATTTTTTTAAACTTTCCCCATACAGATCAAGTTAGAAAGATGACAGTATTACCTATATTTATAGATTCCTTTTCATTAAACTGATAGAAACAACTTTTTTTAAAAAAAAAGTTAAATAAAATATCAAATTTAGATTGGATGTTGTTTGAGAAAAAGAAGACAGGCACAACTGTGGAAGCTGTAAATATACAAGGCCCTCCCAGAGCTTGAGAAGATTGGGATGGTTTGAGAAGATTGGAATTTTTTTTAGGGGATATTGTTTCTATTCCCTCCAATATATTGTGTCTGATGGAAAGTAAGACTACAACAAATGTTGGTAATGTGGAGGTGAATAAACCTTCTTTGGACAGGAAGTACAGTCTTCCTTTCTGAAGATAGCAAACTTGTTCTTAAATGAAGAACTTCTTACGCTTCTGTGAAAATATTGTGTAGTAGGAAGGAGATTTGTTTTATTGTTCCCCCACTTTTTAATTTTTTTTCTTTCTTTTGCACTGTTAAATATTGTTTGGATTACTTCTCAGCCATTTCTTTCCTTTTGTGGTCATTTCCAAAGCAATCTTTTTCTTGGCCTTTTTAGTTTTTCTTCCTTTGCAGTGATATTACTATCACCAATATCAACTTCTTCCAAAGTTAAACATGTGCCTTCATGTAGTGGCAACTTCTGCATTACATCTGAATTATTTTCATGCCTTCAATTCTTATCTGCAATAAAACTTCTTTAAAATAAACTAGTTTAAACTACAATGGGAAATCATATATGCATCTCTACAATCTTCAAGGTATGAATTAAGCCAGTGGCCGTAAATCAGTGAAAACTTTATAGCATGCTTTATAATGAATTCCAAGCAGAAATAAGCCATCTCTAGTTCTGTTTTGATTTCAAGTTATGTCTTATTATTTTAGAAGAAGCTATTTTCTAGGTTGTAGAAGAAGCTTTAGAGGAAGCTATCTTCTAGCTTCTTCTTCCTTCAGGATATCTTACTAGAAAATAATGAAGATAAAAAAAGACCATGCAAAAAATAATATTTTTTTTTCTGAAGCCAAATCCAGAAAAATAGGACATAGAACTGTCAGGAAATACAAAGTCCACTGTTATAGATTAATCTTCACCATGAAAAAGGTGATATTTCAATTTATAGTTCTTCTGAAAGTTTTTTAATAAATATTAAATTGCATCTTATATCAGGTTCTCAACCTAAAATAGTCAATTAGATAAGGAACTGTGGAATTTGGAATATAATTTTAAACAAAATCTCATTAGAGATGAAAGTTAAAGGCCCTGTCACATCGGCCGACGGATGCAAAAAGTATGTAAAAAGGACACAGCGGAGGAGAAAATGTTCCATCCGTTGTTATCTGCTCTCAAAAGTGTCCCAAATTTGCATAAACAGAATGGACAACAACGGAAAGGAACGGACAGGGAGAGAACATAGTGAGGATGTAAAGCGGATGCTCCATGGAAGCCTAGTGGATGGATGGAAGCGGATGGCACATCCGCAGGGCTTCCGGGGGAGCACAGCGAAGCGGAGGTGCAGCAGAAGGAGCGGATGCAGAGCGGATGCCTAGCGGATGATGCGGATGCATCACGGACGCCTAGCGGGTGCCTAGCGGATGCCTGGCGAATGCAAAGCATTCACTGCGCATGCGGGGAGGATGCATTGCATCAGCCCCGTGGATATAAAAGGATGCAGCTCGCAAGCAGGTCACCATTCAGAGGAAAGACCTGCTGCCAGACACAGCTCCAGCCAACAACCATGGGGAAGAAGAGGAAGCCTGTGCCTACTCCTGCAAGCCCTGGCAATAAGGACAGGGCCACCACCCCACCCCCTGGTGCTGACTCTGCTTCTGCTGGGGCTTCTGCTGGTGCTGCTGTGCTGCTTTTGCTGCTGTTGTTGTTGCTGCAGCTGCTGGTGGTGGTGTGGTATACCAGCCCCTAGAACCTCAAAGCCCTTCTGATGAGGGCCCAGAAAGCCCTGCCAGAGGGAGGAAGAGGCAATCGCATGATAGGGAGAGGAGACAGTACTCCATCGAAGAGGAACATGAGGATGAGGTGCTCAAATGGCTGAGGGAGAACGAGTACCTCTGGAGGAAGGGACACAGGCTCTATCGAGACACCAAGCGGAAGCAGGCAGCTTGGAGAGAGAAGGCGGAGAGCCTGGGCTACACTTCGGATGTTCTCCTGAGGTGGTGGAAGCACATGCACACCTGATAAGGGAAGCTGCACCTGAAAAAGTCTGGCCAGGCCGCGGTCAAGCTGATGGACCGGGAGACCTACGTGATGGCCAAGTGCAGTTTCTTGGAGGGTGAGATCTGCCACCGAGGAGCAGCCCCTCTGTCAACCCTCTCTCTCAGGCAGCCCACAGGGAGCCAGTCCTCTTCTGGCCAAGAGTCAGCTCCTGTGTCCAGGCAGGAATCTGTGGAGCACCCCACAATGGAGACCCCCCCCCAACAGCTGCACTCCCCATGGCGGAGCACATGGAGGACCCCCTGACGCAGTTGGAGCAAGGAGAGGCCGCTGACACCAGAGACCAACCCACATCCACCCCCAGCTCCACCTCCACAGAAAGCAGGCAGAGAGGCCAGAGGGACAGAGCCACACTGTCCTGCTGGAGATCAGGGACACCATCAAAAGCAGCATAGATATCCTCTCTCAGCTGGTACACACCAACATACCATCCTCTAACAGAAAGCCCTTCCTCACCTATGTCAACCAGACCCTCATGGACATGTCTGAATCCCAGTACCAGGTGATAAAGGAGAGGATCACAGGTCTTCTGCACAACCCTCCAGGCCCAGCTGAACCTGCTCCGACCCAGTCCAGGTCTGCTCCTCCACCCCAGGTGATGTCACAGTCCTTCCAAGTCTTTCCACAGGCCCTCACCTACCAAGGCTATGGCTACCAGGAGTTCCAGCAGCACAGGCAGCCCTTCCCAGTCCAGGCACAGGTTCATCGTATGCCACCGATGCCACCGATGCCACCGATGCCACTGACGCCACAGATGCCATCGATGCTACAGATACCACCGACGCCACATATGCCACCGATGCCTCACCTCGCTCACCTGCAGACCAGACAGCCCCACTACATTCCTCCTTCCTCCTCCCCACAGCCAAGCCCGGCCTCAGAACATCTGTCATCAGTCTTGGGACTGACACCCCATGTCATGGAGGAAGGGGCTCTCAACACCACGGGACTGAGCCAGCTCTAAGAGCTTCCTCCACATAGCATCCCCTGTTGTCCTCTCGGGGCCAGGCACCCCAATGGTGCCTCAGACCAGCACTCCAGCAGCAGCCACCTCCACAGCACCTGGACCCTTCATCCCTGAGACTATGGGCATGCCTCAGAGTGACTGAGAAGAGTGCCAGAGACTGGGTTGCTACCTGTTGACTTTATCTTTGCTTGGGACACTTTACTTGGGTCATTTTGCTTTTACAGTTTGTTATTAATAAAGTTTATCTTTGTGTTGTAACTATGTATCATTCATGTGTTTGCAACTGTGTATCATTGCAACTATGTATCGTTCAGGCATTTGCAACATTGTATCATTCACGTGTAATCATTGAGCTTCTGTCTCCTCAGTGACCTTTTGCAGGGCACGTACAGAGACAAGGAGTTAAACATCTGCAGAAATAGCTTATTCACATTGTGATTACATTGTCTGGCATGCAGCTTTGTGAAGAAGGAATATCCTGATCAAATTATAAATCTTGCCATCCTGTCTGACCTGGTATCTTGCCTTATCTGAGCCATTGTAAATCCTGTATATCCTGTCTGACCTGGGCTTGACCTAGGCTCTGAATAAACAATCACCCCCTTTTGAATGAGCATAATAAAAGAGCGTGTACCCAGACATTCTGGGCGCACTCATCCCGAGGAACTTCATCTCCTGTCGTTTCTTTCTCCTTTCACTCCCTATCATGAGACGCCCATCTAATGCGGGATAGCAGATACCGCATCTTTGCTTCACACTCTTGGTTCAGTTCTTTCAGGAAATAAAGTCTTGGTGGAAACTTTTAGAAATGGTTTAAGCCTTTGCATGCTTGTGGGATATTAAGGATAGCAGTGGGATGGGCAGGGATACCTGTGGGATGGGTAATAGCTGTGGGATGGGTAATAGCTGTGGGATGGGTTAGGATAGCAGTGGGATAGATAAACCTCCAGTGCAAGCATAGTGGGACTTTACGGTCCACCCTCCCAGGTGCCATACCTATGGCCCTTTATTATCAATAACAATTTAATATTCATCAACACTTTTCAACATAAACACAACTCTTTATTAAATGCCCTGTTCATTGTAGGGCCAATCAACATACATGGCACAATCTCTGTTGGGGCCTTGCACATCCACAATATCTATCAGGTTTCGCCCTTGCCTCCATTCCCCAGGCTCCATGTCCCCATTGCCTTGTTGGTGGTCCACGAGCCTGTTCTGCAACACTGGGTAGCGGGTGTGCATGAGATTGTGTAGGATGCAGAAAGCTTCCACGATGTTCCTCACAGTCCCTGGATGATGCTGCATGATGGTGAGAAGTACCTGGAACCTCTTGGCCAGGATGCCAAAGGCGTTCTCCACCACCCGTCTTGCCCTGGACAGCCTGTAGTTGAAGATCCTCTCTTCACGGGTGAGGCATTTGGAGGTGTAGGGCTTCATGAGGTAGGTTCTGAGGGAGAAGGCGTCATCCCCCACAATGAAGTAGGGCACATCTTACGTGTCATTGGGCAGGGGGTCTGGATCTGGGAAGCACACGATGAAGTTGCGTTCCAGCCCCTCCTTGAGGTGACTGGCGTTGTATACCTGGGCATCTGAAGATGAGCCGTTGCCTGAAGCATCGATGTACATGAACTTGTAGCCAGCATCAACCATGGCAAAGAGGATGATACTGAAGAAGCCCTTGTAGTTGTGATAAGAGGACCCTGAGTTGGCTGGCACTTTGCAGGCCACGTGCTTGCCATCGATGGCTCCAACGGTGTGTAGTAAGTTCCACTTCTGATACCACTGCTCTGCAACTTTCTTCCAGCCTTCTTCAGTGGAGGGCCACTGGAGGAGCTCCTCCAGGTATTCTTTGATGATGGCCTACACCACTTCTCTGACCACAATGCTGATGGTGTTGTGTGGCACCCTCCAGGCGTACTGCATGCTCCTGTACGTGGTCCCTGAGGTCAGGTGGCACAGAGTCAGTGCCACCTTCAGACCGGGGTCCAGGCTGGGGCGGAAGTTGGTGTTTGCCTTGGTCAACCTGGGTCTCAGCCACTCCACAACTTTGTCAAACATGGCTGGTGGCATCCTCATGAAGTTCTGGAATGCACGAGGGTCTTCGTTCCTCAGCTCCACCCTCAGCTTGTTATACAGTTCGTACTCGGCTCTTCTCGTGATCCATCTTCGGACCCAGACACTTCTTGGACGCCTCCCTTTCTTCCCGTAGAACAGGTGAAAGAGCCTGTAGAGGGCTTCACACTGTTGTAGAATGATGGGAGCTACCAAAAGGAGTGTGTGATGATCCATGGTGGAGATGACTTGATGCTGTGGAAGAACAAGAGCAAGATCAAGGCTGAAGAGGTCTGCACCGCAGGTCTGCTGGACTGAAAGTGAGATCCAGGTGATTTCCTCCCCCTTTTTAATAAGAAATATAGGTTTTCCGCTAGGTGTCTTTTTGCATCCTCCAGACATCCTGCAGACATCCTAAATATCCTAGATACCTCCCCTGTACGAACGTTTTTTTCCATTTTAATGCTTTATATGCGAGCTGCATCCACTTTCATCCTTTCTATGTCCGTGCTACTAATGCTGCGTGTACGTTCCGCATCCGTTTTGCTTCCTCCCTGTGTCCGTTTTCCGTTGGAGTGGATGTGAGTTGTGCAGAGGTGCAGCGGATGCCTAGTGAATATAGCGGACGCATAACGGATGACGACAGACATATAACGGATGTTTCCCGTACGCGTAGTGGATGAAGAATGGACGCGTTGGATACTTTATCCGCTCAAAAAGTTTTGTGCAGCTCAAAACTTTTTGAGCAGATGAAATCTCAGTGGACGGATGCTGGATGGATTGAGAGTATGAAAAACGGACGCAGTGAGCACAGAACGGATGCATCACGTTAACCAACGGATGGCAAGTGTTTCTCTCCATTTTACATCCTCTTTCCATCCGTTGGTGCTGTGTGACATGGGCTTAAAGATGAAACATAAAAAAGTGAATTACCCCCTGAAGATATTCAAGTAAATTCTGAGCTTTATAAAAAGAAGGAAAAGCCATTCACCATGTGAACAAAAATTGTAGCCAAGGAAATATAAAATGATGGACACAACAAAATCTATTGCATAGCAAGCAATGAAACCTAGCCAATTTTGGCTAATCTTGAAAATAACTAGATAAGGTCAGATCTGGTAAATATTTGACTGGGATGCTCTTCAGAGGTTGTAAGGTTCAATGGGAAAAGAGAACTTTAGCAATGTCTAGATTAAATTGTAATAAATCTATAAACAAAGAAAAAAACTCTGAGCAAAGTTCACTATGGACATACAGGTTTTGGATAGTAGATTTGTCATAATATCAGCTCAGTTATTTACTTACTACTCTGCTTCAGCTTCTTAAGAAACAAGTACTAAAAAAATTTCATTCAATATCTTGTGGTCACTCATCTGATGAACTTGCTGTTCTAGAAACTTTTCGCTGTTTGGGAAATGGGGAATATGCAACACATCAGTTACTGCAGAGACATTAAGAAGCATACAATTTCTCAGAATGCACAAATAAGTGCTTTTCAACCAGTCCCAAGTTCACTATATCATTGTGAATGATAAATTGGCTAATCCTGTCCCTAAGAAAATCAATGTGTTAAATTTATTTGAAAATATAATGATCAGGATGGCAACACTTTTTAACATTGTTTGAAAGCTTAAATGGAAAAGATTCTTTCAACAGACCTGACAGAATATTGAACGGAAACGAAGCTGGGTTTTTTTTTTTCCAGGAAAATAAACCATCATCTGCTCAAGAGTATAATCATTTAATCATTCTTGTCAGTGTTGTTCTAAGACAAAATCCATCAAGGTTGTTAAAACTAAAGCATGGGAGAAAAAGAAGGAAATGCATTTTATTTTTATACAGTATATAAATCTGCTGTCTAAATAATTCTGAGCAAGGTGCCTAGCTACCATTAAATGTATAGGTAAAAATACTTAATAATTTAAAAAGTTGTTAGAAATAATAAAATATTGATGCTTATCTTAATATATAGTTCAGCATCTATGAACTGCAAATGTCTTTCTGAGGTTCAGAGATAGGATTTTTCTCCCCTAGCCTTTATCAGACACTAAATTTAGAATCAGCTGATCTGCCACTGGCATGTATCTTTTCTTTAAAAAAAAGAAAAGAAAATCCATTAATAAAGTAAATTACAACTTAGTTGTAATGTTTAATCTCAGCCACTACAGCTTAATGTGAGTAAGCATATAAACTAATATAGTAGATGTTTTCCTAACAATGTGATTGTAAATTATTGTGTTAAATGTCTATGGATATTCTGAGTTATCCAGGTTATGGTTGTCCCAAAAGTACTTTATCAAAAGGCAACTGGAGTTTGTTTTTTTTCCTTGAAGGCATTTGGCTTCTTATCCAAGAAGCTTTCTTAGTTCTGACTGAAGAAGGTACTGTTTATAAATCCTTCCATCTTCCACCATTCAGTTAGAAGTGAAGAAGCTGTAATAATATAGAAGACCATTATAATGCATTCTTACTCAAACTTAAAAGAGTCATCAAACTATATGTGCCATTAATAACTCCACCCCCCCAAAAAAAACCAAATTACCCATAACAATAAGGAAACTTCAATAAAAAGAATTGCTATGGCGTAAAAACAAAACTAGCTACATAGCAAACTTTAAAAACTGATACAATACCTTATGCTGATAGACAAAGGCAGAATGTACCAATTATCACTGCAAGCAAGAGTACATTCCTATGTGCATAGGAGTGCATTACTCCTATGCACAAAATTAACCTGTGCTTTCTACAATTTTGTTAACACCAAACTTAAAAACTCAAGAACCATCCCACCCCTAAAAGGACCAAATGGGAAAGACTGTAGTGATGAAGCCATTAAGGCCAACCTCTTCAACACATTCTTCAGTTCAGTCTTTGTAAACAGCAATGGTTCATGCCTTACATTTCTTAGTTGTACCACAACTAACTGCAATGATCTACTACATATTGACTTTACAGAAGATAATATAGAAAAGAACTACATAATCTAAAACCATCCCTATCTATTGGCCCCGATGGATTATGTGCATACTTCTTTAAAAAGGTCTCCACTGCCATAGCAGAACCCTTAAGCATAATGTATGAAATCTCATTCAGAACCAGCTCCTTACCAAACCTATTGTCCTTAGAAACAGTCATCCCTATTTTAAAAAAGATGACCCCAGCCTGGTTGAAAACTACAAACCAATCTCACTTTGTTGTTCATGTTCAAAGTCATGAAATCAATCATTAACCAATTCATCACCCTCCACTTATAGTCAAACAACCTACACCCCAAAAAAACAATTTGGTTTCAGGAAAAAATTGTCCTGCAATTGACAACTCCTACACTGTAAAAACATATGGACTACTCTACTCAACAGGGTAAAGCAATAGACACAATTTACATAGACTTCTGCAAAGCCTTTGATTCAGTGGTACACAACAAACTACTGTTAAAACTAAACTCTTACAGCATTTCCAGTTCAAACAGGCAACAAATAGTAAAAATAGGGTGTGCCATATCAAACCCTGCTCCAGTTAACAGCGGTGTCCCCAAGGCAGTGTTCTAGGACCCACACTCTTTATACTCTATATAAATGACCTTTACAATCACCTTATAAGCAACTACGTGCTCTTCGCAGATGACATAAAACTATTCAACACCACCGACAATGCTACTGTCCTTCAAAGTGACCTTGATTATGTGTCTGAATGGTCAAACAATTGGCAATTCCAAATCTCGACCAACAAATGCTCTGACCTACACATTGGTAAAAAAAATCAGTACACCAAATACAAGCTAGGCAGATACGACCTTATTGATGACCTTCATTCTGTCAAGGACCTTGGAGTACTCATATCAAATGAACTAAGTGCCAGAGCTCACTGTAACAGCATTGCCAAAAAGGCATTAAGATTTGTAAATCTAATCTTACGAAGCTTATTGAATTATTGAATTGCTAACTAGGGCATACAAAACCTTTGCTAGACCAATACTTGAATACAGCTCATCTGTCTGGATATCTGTCTGCATATCAGACATTAATACAGTTGAGCGAGTCCAGAAGTATTTCATGAGAAGAGTACTACACTCCTCTGCTCGCAACATCTACATCACCAGGCTTGAAATTTTGGGCTTGGATAACCTAGAACTACACCGCCTACAATTGGATTTAAGTGTAGTACACCAAATTATCTGCTACAATGTCCTACCAGTCAATGGCTACTTCAGCTTCAATTGCAACAATACAAGAGCACACAACAGATACAAACTCAATGTAAACCACTCCAAACTTGATTGCAGAAAATATAACTTCAGCAACAGAGTGGTCAAGTGGTCAAGTGATCAATGCCTGGAATGCACTACCTGACTTATGTTCTCTAACCCTCCACTCCTTTAACCCTAAACTATCCACTATTGACTTCACCCCATTCCTAAGAGGTCTGTACGGGGCGTGCATAAGTGCACAATCATTCCTACCATCCCTGTCCTATTGTCCCCATTTATTCGTACCTATTTCCTGTATTCTCACTCACGTTTATACTTATTCCTATTATCTTGTAAGTGATAATAAATAAATAAACTTCTTGGATGAGGAGATGAAAAAAAGCACCTTTGGGAATCACCTTTGTTTGATTCAACATGAAGAGAGAATAGTATGAACTACTGTGGAAATGAAAGCTAAGATTTCTGCTCTTCTCTGGTTATTTTCCTACAAGTATCACTGACACCAATTGCAGAGCCATGTTCATGCTTAATTCAACAGCATTCATAATGTTTAACATATGCATTTTGACACCATATTAATAGTAATATAGAAACAAGTAAATGTCAAACAGTTGTGGTTGACTCATTCAACCTCAATTTTTTTTGGTGAACTATCTAATTTCTGCACACAAAAAATAGATTCATGTAAGTGTACTTGTTCATTTAAATTAATCAGGAAAAAGTATGGGGAAGTTTCTTCCAGTCCAACTAGAAGTTCTCCTGAAACAGGCCTTGCCAATGGACTGTTGTGCAATATTTGTATCAGTGAAGCTGTTTTCTGATACTGAAAAACATTAATCCATCTGCATGTGATATGATTCCCCAGTGCCCCTCCCCCCCCACATACACACACCAAAATAAGCTATCGAAGACATAGATTTCTCTTTCCAATGGTGTGAATTACTAACATGTTCAGAAATGTTTCTTTTCCTCAAGAGCTATTTTCGGAAAAGAAATATTGGGGTTGTCTTTATTGCTAGGATAACATTATGGTGCCTATAGTGATTAGAGGACTCAAATCACTAAATGCAGGAGTTGAAATATTTCCAGATAACAATTCTAGTTTGCTTAGATCTAGTTGGATAATATTAGGAATGAAAATCAACACCAAGCTTCAACTTTTTAAAGAAATGGTCTGTGTCAGTTTGAATGGTTGTCTAAAAATATAAAAGAAGTGAATCATGGTACAGTAAAGATGCATTCGGGGTATTCCATTTCAGAATAACATCACAGCATGTAGGTGTCAGGCATCAAATGCTATCAAAGAAGAACCAAGGAACAGCTGTCTGCTTGGTGTTTTTATTGGGTATCCTCTAGTGGTTTTCATTCCATTGAAAGTTTTTATCACAGAAGTAAAACATTTGATTTTGACTGTGAATTACTCTGAAATAGCAGTAGATCTGGTCTTGAGCTCTAGTTTTGGTTCAGTAGGGTATGTAGACATCTAAACTTATAGCTAGCAGAAAATGAGATACAAACTTAAAAGCATCCCTGAGGTACATCATGTAATTACAACTTACATATATCTTGTGATACATTTAAAAATATATAATTTGCAACCAAAATAGTTAAGAACATAAAAAGATGAAAATGAAATTAAAAAAAAAACATTAGACATATAAACAACAAGCACATATACATTCTCACGAAACTATTTTCATTCAGGTAAGGCAATAGTATTAGAAACACAGACTAAGAGAGAATAATAAGAGAAAATATGTTATTGGTATATATGTATATTTAGAAAGAGAATGAGAGAGAGAGAGAGAGAGAGAGAGGGAGAGAAGTAAACTTGCTTGAAACTGTCTGCTTCTACAAACCATTCTTGCTTGTACTATATTTATATATCATTCTCCATTCCCTTTGTCCCTGATACAAATTACAGTTAAGAAAATAAAAAAATGAATACAAACTTTTTTAAAAAATAGAAAGTTCGGAAATGAGAAATAGAAAAATACATAAGAATATGGTAAAGAAGAAATGTATATAGAGAATATACTTGCATTTTAGCACAAAAGTCCATTAAGTGTTACCAGAGATAACATATTCATTTTAACTGTGATCAAATAAACCACCTTTATATACCTTCGTTTAGTTTTAATAATATGGATTTTTAAATAATGTCCTATAACTTGATTTCTTTTCATTTTTGTTTTTGTCTTTTTCTAACAAAATTTTCAAAATTTTAACTAGCTCTTTTTTTAAATCAGCTATAGGAAAGTTATCCAATAGAGAAAATAAAGTCTTACACTTAAGCAAGAAAAACCAAAAGTACACATATGACAGGGTGAAACCAAGCTTAATAGCAGTAACTGTGAGAGGAATCCTGGAATCTTAGTGGAAAACCAATTAAATATGAGCCAACAGTGTGTGGCTGCAGCCCCAAAAGTCAATGCAATCCTAAACTGCATTAAAAGAGGGATATAATCAAGATCGAGTGAGATACTAATGCCACTCTATAAAGCCACACCTAGAATACTGCATCCAGTTTTGGTCACTACACTATAAAAAAGATGTTGAGACTCTAGAAAGAGTGCAAAAAAGAGCACCAAGATGATTAGGGAACTGGAGGCTAAACATATGAAGAAATGCAGGAACTGGGCATGGCTAGTCTTGTGAAGAGAAGGACCAGAGGAGACATGACAGCAGAGTCCCAGTATTGGAGGGGCTGCCACAGAAAGGAGGGGTCAACCTATTTTCTAAAGCACCTGATGGCCAGACAAAAAATAATGGCTGAAAACTGAACAAGGAGAGATTCAGCCTGGAAATAAGCAGATTTTTTTGACAGCGATTAACTAATGGAACAGCTTGCCTTCAGAAATGGGAGCTTCACCAATGGAAGCTTTCAAGAAGAGACTGGGCTGCCAGTCAGAAATTATGTAGCATCTCTTTTTTGGGTGGGGGATTGACCTATAAGGCCCCTTCTGACTCTGTTAAGCTGTTAGTATATTCCTTTTCATTATTAAAATCTTTGTTGTTTTCATTTATATAACCAGTGTGTCAGTGTTCAAGATCTTCTGCTATTGCTTTGCATCTTTTCGACTGCCATAAGTAATGGGGGGGGGGGATCTGGGAGCCATTGGAGGCCAAGATTCTTTGCTGGTGCAGGAAGCCCAATCGCTAGCAGAGCTCAGTCTGGAAGAGGATCGAGCTGTGAAGCCCAGATGGTCGGTGGGAGTTGGTTGGAAAGATCCGGAGAAGGACCCCCCCCCCCCTGGGGTCACAACTACCCACCAGCGTGGAAAAGAGGAACCTTGGCAAGAGAAGGAAAAGAGGGAACTCTTGCTGGATCAAGCCAGGAAACTCCTGAATGAAGCCTTTGAACAACCTCAAGCTCCACAAAGGTATGAAGGGGGAGGGGAAGTAGCCCCAGCCAGAAGAAGCAGAGCAGCTCCCTCTCCCATAAAACAACCCGATCCAGCAGCAGCCCCGAGGCCTTCAGCGGGAGGTGTGATTCCTAGAAGGCGTAGAGTTCCTAGGCTGCCTCCGTTAGAAGTAAAATACAGAGGGGATCCCAAAGCCTTGGGATTTTTCTTAGCTCAAGTTTGGAGCCATATGGAGGAGTATGGGGAGGATTTTCCCTCAGAAGCACCCAAAGTGAGGTGTGTTAGGGATAACATTGTTCACCCTAACTGTTTTAGGTGAAATACTAACTATGAATCATAGTTAGTGTATGCAGCTTTAAATGTAAAATGGCAATTGTGGGTGTGGTTATGAAAACCATATAAAAGTAGCAAGGCTACAGCTTGCTCTCTCTCTCTTTGGCTTTGATGATCCCTGATTACTGCTTGGAAGCAAGACTGCATTGCTCGAACGGGAGAGACAACAACGGACTGATTTATGTGAACTGACAATAGGATAT
>BLBF01000037.1:11123960-11138746 GCA_015471245.1 Laticauda colubrina
AAAGGGGAGAATGTTAGGGATAACATTGTTTACCCTAACTGGTTTAGGTGAAATAATAACTATGATTCATAGTTGTGTATGTTAAAGTGTCTGCAGCTTTAACTGTGGGATAGTAATTAAGGGAGTGGTTATGAAAACACTTTAAAAAGTAGCAAGACTACAGCTTGCTCACTCTGGCTTTGATGATCCCTGATTACTGCTTGGAATCAAGACTGCATTGCTCGAACGGGAGAGACAACAAAGGACTGATTTGTAAGTGAACTGACATAGGATATTCTACATGGACTTTGCTAACTGAATACCCCTGAATGGACTGACTACTTGATACATGACTATTGAACTGTTATTTGACTATGCCATGAACTTATAATGGAATAAACTATATTCTTGATAGCACAAGCGTATCTGTTATTTTTACTGTATGTTAATAAACATACAAGCTTAGCTCACTCATTTATCTGTGTGCCTATCTGACTAACGCTGCACATTCTGTTTAGCTTGTCTCCCTAACCCTGGTTGGGGAACCCAGGCTTAACAGAAACAAAGCGTTTAAAGCGGAAAAAACCTTCGCAGAGGGGATCTATCTCGGATATTAAGGATGTCTAGAGGATGCCTAGAGGATGCAAAGGGACACCTACACTGCCTATAAAAAGGGGGAGCAACTCACCTGCATCTCACTTTCAGACCAGCAGCCCACCTGTGCAGACCTCTGCAGCCTTCATCTGACTCTTGCTCTTCCACAGCATCCATTCATGTCCACTGTGGATCGTACCACAGTCCTTTTGGCAGCCACCATCCTTCTGCAACTGTACAAAGCCATCTACAGGCTCTGTGAACTCTATTATGGGAAGAAAAAGAGGCGGCCAAGAAGCGTCTGGGTCCGAAAATGGATCAGGAGAAAAGCAGAGTACGGACTGTTCAACAAGCTGATGGTTGAGCTCAGGAACAAAGACACTCGGGCATTCCAGAACTTCATGAGGATGCCTCCAGCCATGTTTGACGAAGTTGTGCAGTGCCTGACACCCAGGTTGACCAAGGCAAACACCAACTTCCGGCCCAGCCTGGAACCTGGGCTCAAGGTGGCACTCACTCTGAGCCACCTGGCCTCAGGGACCACCTACAAAAGCATGCAGCACGGCTGGAGGGTGCCACACAACACCATCAGCATTGTGGTCAGAGAAGTGGTGCAGGCCATCATCGAAGAATACAAGGAGGAGTTCCTCCAGTGCCCCTCCACTGAAGAAGGATGGAAGAAAGTTGCAGAGCAGTGGTATCAGAGGTGGAACTTCCCATACACCGTTGGAGCCATAGATGGCAAGCACGTGGCCTGCAAAGCTCCAGCCAAGTCGGGGTCCACTTATTTCAACTACAAGGGCTTCTTCAGCATCATCCTCTTTGCCATGGTCGATGCTGACTACAAGTTCATGTACATCGATGCTTCAGGCAACGGGTCATGTTCAGATGCCCAGGTATACAATGACAGTCACCTCAAGGAGGAGCTGGAAGGCAACCTCATCGTGGGCTTCCCAGATCCAGACCCCCTGCCCAACGACATGCAAGATGTGCCCTTCTTCATTGTGGGGGATGACGTCTTCTCCCTCAGAACCTACCTCATGAAGCCATACACTTCCAGACTCCTGACCCGTGAAGAGAGGATCTTCAACTACAGGCTGTCCAGGGCAAGGCGGGTGGTGGAGAACACCTTTGGCATCCTGGCCAACAGGTTCCAGGTACTTCTCAACACCATGCAGCATCGCCCAGGGACCGTGAGGAGGATCATGGAAGCTTGCTGCCTCCTGCACAATCTCATGCGCACCCGCTACCCAGTCTTGCAGAACAGGCTCATGGACCATCAACAAGGCAATGGGGACATGGAGCCTGGGGAATGGAGGCAAGGGCGAAACCTGATCGACACTCAGGATGTGCAAGGCCACAACAGAGCCTCACATGAAGCGAAGAAGCAGCGCAACCTCCTGAAACACTGGTGCAACTCCCCAGCTGGAGCAGTGGAGTGGCAAGACAGGATGGTAGATGCTTAATGGATGCTTCCTTCAGCCTGTCTCATCACACGGATGAGATTGGGCCATGTATGTTTGGTTGGCCTACAATGAACAGGGCGTTTAATAAAGAGTTGTGTTTGTGTTGACATGTGGGGATGATTGATTACATTATTATTGATAATAAAGGGCCATAGGTGTGGCACCTGGGAGGGTGGACCATACAGTCCCACTATGCTTGCACTGGAGGTTTATCTATTCTACAGCTATTGGCCATCCCAAAGGTATCCCTGCTCATTCCACAGGTATCCTTGCCCACCCCACTGCTATCTTAACCCATCCCACAAGCTTGTAAAGGCTTAAGCCAATTCTAAAAGTTTCCACCAAGACTTTATTTAAAAAAAAGCAATGAAGCAAAGTGTGTGAATCAAAGATAAACTTTATTGAACAACAAGCTCTAAAAAAAAAATTGACCCAAGTCAAGTGTCCAAATAAAGTCCACAGGTAGCCAGCTAGCCGGTCTCTGGCACTCTTCTTGGTCACTCGGAGGTGTGCCCAGTCTCAGGGGTGAAGGGTCCAGGTGCTTTGGTGGTGGGTGGTGCTGGAGTGCCTGGCCTCGAGAGGACAACAGGGGACAGTGTGTTGAGAAAGGTCTCGGACAGCTGGCTCAGCCCTGCGATGCTGAGAGGTCCTTCTTCCATGCCATGGGGTGTCAGCCCCAGTACTGATGACAAATGTACTGAGGCCGGGCTTGGCTGTGGGGTAGAGGAAGGAGTAGTGTAGTGGGGCTTTCTGGTCTGCAGCTGGGTGAGGACTGGCATGGGTGGCATCGCTGTCATGGGTGGCATCATTGTCATGGGTGGCATCACTGTCATCGGTGGCATCATTGGCATGGGTGGCATCAGTGGCATCAGTGAAACAGGTGGCAACAGTGTCACCCGATGACTCTGTGCCTGGACTTGGAAGGGCTGCTGCCTGTGCTGCTGAACCTCCTGGTAGCCGTAGCCCTGGTAGGTGAGGGCCTGTGGGAAGCCTTGGAATGGGAGGGACATTACCTGGGGTGGAGGAGCAGGCCTGGACTGGGTGGGAGCAGGTTCCTCTGGGTCTGGAGGGTTGTGAAGCAGCTTGGTGATCCGGTCCTTCACCTGCTGGTACTGTGGATCTGCCATTTCCTTGAGGGTCTGGTTGACATAGGTGAGGAAAGGCTTGCGGTTGGAGGATGAGGAGTCAGCGTGGACCAGCTGAGAGAGGAGATCTATGCTTGTGTGGATTGTGTCCCTGATCTCCAGCAGGACATTGTGGCTCTGCCCCTCCTGCTGTCCGGCTCTCTGCCTTTCTGTGGAGGCGGAGCTGGGGGGTGGTGGATGCGGCTAGGACTGTGGTGGACTCAATGTCTCCTTTCTCCCACCGCACCAGGGAGTCCTCTACGCACTCCACCATGCTTACCACACCTGTCCGCGGGTTCTCCGCCATGGCACACTCCACAGAAACCTGCCTGGAGACAGGGACTGACTCTCGGCCGGAAGAGGACTGGGTGGCAGCAGGCTGCCGGAGAGAGAGGGTAGTGAGAGGGCCTGCTGGTGCTCCTCGGTGGCGGATCTCACCCTCCAGGAAGCTGCACCTGGCCATGACGTAGGTCTCTCTGTCTGTCAGCTTCACAGTGGCCTGGCCAGATTTCTTCAGGTGCAGCTTCCCGCACCAGGTGTGCATATGTTTCCAATAGCTGAGAAGCACCTCCGAAATGTAACCCATACTCTCTGCCCTCTCTCTCCAAGCAGCCTGCTTCCGCTTGGTGTCCCTGTACAGCCAGTTTCCCTTCCGCCACAGATAGTTATTCTATCTCAGCCACTCCCGCACCTCATCCTCGTGTGTCTCCACAATGGAGTTTTGCCTCCTCTCCCGTTGTCGCATACGCCTCTTCCTCCCTTTGGCAGGACCAGATGGGCCCTCATCAGAGGGGCTCTCAGGTAGTAGGGGCTGCTCCTCCACACCACCAGCAGCAGCAGCACCAGCAGGATCATCATCATCATCATCATCATCCTCACCAGCAGGATCATAATCAGCATCATCATCCTCACCAGCAGGATCATAATCAGCATCATCATCAGCAGCAGCAGCAGCAGCACGAGCAGGAACAGCAGGACCAGGATCAGCAGCAGTAGAGTAAGCACCAGAAGGGCCAGCAAGTCCAGGAGCATGAGCAGGACCAGGAGCACGAGCAGGACCAGGAGCACAACGAGCAAGACCAGGAGCATGAGCAGGACAAGCAAGTCCAGGAGCACGAGCAGGTCGAGCAGGACCAGGAGCAGCTTCAACAGAGTAAGCAACAGCAGAAGCCCCAGCACCAGCAGAAGCACCACCGCCTGGAGCAGCTTCAGCAGAAACCCCAGCACCAGCAGAGTCGGGGCAGGAGGCGGGAGGTTGGCCCTGTCCCTCTTGCCAGGGATGGCAACAGTTTGTTGAGGCTTTCTCTTCCTCCCTATGGTTGTGGGGTTGCTGGATGGCAGGGAGGCTGGCAGGCACCAAGACTGGCAGGAAGGCTGGCAGGAAGGCTGGCAGAAAGCCTGGCAGGCAGGCAGGCAGGCAGGCAGGCAACAAAGCTGGCTGGAAGGCAGGCTGGCAGGGCAGGCAAGGAACTCGAAATGTCCAGCAGCAGGTCTTTCCTCGGAATGCTGGCCACGTGCGAGCTGCTTCCCTTTATATCCGGGGGGCTTACGTAATACTTCCCCCCCGCATGTGCAATTAACGCGCGACATCCGTTCCGCTTCCACTGTGTATCTGCTAGGCTTCTGCTGTGCACCCGCTTCATCCGTTCGGCGTCCGTTCTGCACCCGCTGTATCCATTCCGAGTCCGCTTTGCTGAGGCCCCCTGGAAGCCCTGCGGTTGCGCCATCCGCTCCCTTCCGCTTCCATCAGCTGTGCTTCCATTCCGCATCCACTTTCCATCCGCCCTGCGTCCTCCCCGCATCTGTGTTATCCGCTCCAGTTATTCAAATTTTTGCCCCTTTTGAGATGGGATAACAACGGATGGAACATTTTTCTCATCCGTTGTGTCCGTTTTGCATCCGTTGGCCAGTGTGACATGGGCTTAAATAAAGTATAGCTGTCTCGCAAATTATGAATGAACAAAATTATAGTCAAATGATTGATTAATAATAATATTAGGATATTCAATTTCTGATTGATTATACGAGTTATTATGTAATGTAACTGTAATTGAGACTATGAAATCGAAGCACAAAAATTTTTTAAATCAATCAATACACTGTTTGTACACTTATGGAAGAAAGTTGGATGTTTTTATGTTTTGTTTGTTTTTATTTGTCCTTAAAAATCAATAAAACTTAACAAAAAAAAAAGAACTGCTTTTCCCAGATCGACCAGGGATTGTGCGGTATCCCTGGGATAAGCAGGATGTGCTCTTCACTTTTGCCATCTCTTCAGGACAGTTTAGGTCCAAAAGAACTGTCCAATGGCAAAGATATTGGGTGCGATCTCAGACCTCCGAGATCTCATGCTGTATCGTCACGACGCCAGCTCCACCCTCCTCAATACAAATTTTATTTAATTACTTTCCATTATATTAAAATCAAATACTTTTCATTTTTTCATTATTTTATGCACTTCCTTTTTCTGACCTACCCTTGTGTCTTCCTTCTCCTCCCAAATGTGCATTATTTTCTTGTAGAAAGGCATTTCTCTGTTTATTTGCAGCTGCCACCCAGAAAAAGATACGGAACTTCATTACAGTTTCTGTCTGCTCCTAAACTGGTAAAGAATCTGTTGGTCTCCAAATGATATTGAAATCTAGCTCCCATTAGCTTTAGCTAGCAAGGTGAATGGTTGGTGAAGTGAATTGTATTCCAACAATAAAGTATTTAGAAAACCAAAGTTTATCATCCCTCTTCTTTTTATCTTTTGCTGTTTATTATGATGTAGTGAATAATGTAATTGGAATTGTCCTTGTCTCAGTATAATAATTAGTATTCTTAAATGAAGTGGAGAAGAAAAAAAAACAGGCATGCTTAAATTCAAAAGAGGCAGATGTTTTTAAAAGCACACAAATAAAAGGATACTTCTCTAATATTTTCAAAAATAATTTTGTCATTTGAGAAATAAGACTCCTAATGAGACATATGCTAGTATTAGATAACAAGTTAGCACTGCTGAGTTTTATAGACTTCAGAGTTCAAAATGTTCTAAAAAAACCCATTAAGAACATTTTTTGGTGAAAAGATCTTAAGGCCCTGTCACACTGCCCAACGGATGCAAAACGTTTGTAAAAAAGGACACAGCGGAGGAGAAAAATGTTCCATCCGTTGTTATCCGCTCTCAAAAAGGGCAAAAATTTGCATAAGCAGAGCGGATAAAATGAAAGGAATGGACGGGGGGAGGACGCAGAGCGGATGGAAAGCGGATGCGGAACGGAAGCCTAGCGGATGGAAGTGGATGAGAGCGGATGGCACATCCGCAGGGCTTCCAGGGGGCCTCAGCAAAGCAGACATGGAATGGATACAGTGGATGCACAGCGGATGAAGCGGATGCACAGCGGAAGCCTAACGGATGCCTAGCGTTAATTGCGCATGCGGGGAGGATGCATTGCATAAGCCCCGCAGATATAAGGGAAGCAGCTCGGAAGCAGGTCACCATTCAGAGGAAAGACCTGCTGCCAGATGGATTGACAGCCTTGCCTGCCCTGCCTGCCTGCAAGCCTTGCTGTCTGCCTGCCTGCCAGCCTTGCTGCAAGCCTCCCTGCCAGCCTTGCTGTCTGCCTGCCTGCCAGCCTTGCTGCCAGCCAGTCTGCCTGCCAGCCTTGCTGCCTGCCTGCCCGCCTGCCTTGGTTCCTGCCTTCCTGCCAGCCTTGGTTCATGCCTGCCTGCCAGCCTTCCTGCCAGCCTTGGTGCAAGCCTTCCTGCAAGCCTTGGTGCCTGCCTTCCTGCCAGCCTTGGTTCATACCTGCCTGCCAGCCTTGGTGCCTGCCTTCCTGCCAGCCTTGGTTCCTGCCTGCCTGCCAGCCTTCCTGCCAGCCTTGGTTCCTGACAGCCTCCCTGCCAGCCAGCAACCCCACAACCATGGGGAAAAAGCGAAAGCCTCAGCCATCTGCTGCCAGCCCTGTCAAGAGGGACAGGGCCACCATCCCACCCCCTAGCCCTCACTCTGCTTCTTCTGGGGCTTCTGTAGCATGGGCTCGCTCTTCTGGGCCTGGAGCTTCTGCTGCTTCTGCTTCTGGAGGAGCTGATGATGCGGGGGATCAGACAAGCGCTCCAGCACCAGCCACCTGCACAGCACCAGGACCCTTCACCCCTGAGACTGAGCGACCAAGAGGAGTGCCAGAGACTGGCTGGCTGGCTACCTGTGGACTTTATTTGGACACTTGACTTGGGTCATTTTTCTTTTATAGCTTGTTGTTAATAAAGTCTATCTTTGATTCACACACTTCCTTCGTTCTTTTTTTTAATATAGTCTTGGCGGAAACTTTTAGAAATGGTTTAAGCCTTTGCATGCTTGAGGAATGGGTTAAGATAGCAGTGGGATGGGCAGGGATACCTGTGGGATGGGTAAGGATAGCAGTGGGATGGGCAGGGATACCTTTGGGATGGGTTAAGATAGCTGTGGGATAGATAAACCTCCAGTGCAAGCATAATGGGACTGTATGGTCCAACCTCCCAGGTGCCACACCTATGGCCCTTTATTATCAATACTAATGTAATCATTCATCCACACATGTCAACATAAACACAACTCCTTATTAAATGCCCTGTTCATTGTAGGCCCACCCAACATACACGGCCCAATCTCATCAGTGTGATGAGACAGGCTGAAGGAAGCATCCATTCAGCATCTACCATCCTGTCTTGCACTCCACTGCTCCAGCTGGGGAGTTGCACCAGTGTCTCAGGAGGTTGCGCTGCTTCTTCCCTTCACGTGAGGCTCTGTTGGGGCTTTGCACATGCTCAGTGTCTATCAGGTTTTGCCCTTGCCTCCATTCCCCAGGCTCCATGTCCCCATTGCCTTGTTGGAGGTCCACAAGCCTGTTCTGCAACACTGGGTAGCGGGTGCGCATGAGATTGTGCAGGATGAAGCAAGCTTCCATGACCCTCCTCACAGTCTCTGGGCAATGCTGCATGGTGGTGAGAAGTACCTGGAACCTGTTGGCCAGGATGCCAAAGACGTTCTCCACCACCCGCCTTGCCCTGGACAGCCTGTAGTTGAAGATCCTCTCTTCACAGGTGAGGCATTTGGAGGTGTAGGGCTTCATGAGGTAGGTTCTGAGGGAGAAGGCATCATCCCCCACGATGAAGTAGGGGACATCTTTTGTGTCGTTGGGCTGGGGGTCTGGATCTGGGAAGCCCACGATGAGGTTGCATTCCAGCCCCTCCTTGAGGTCACTGGCGTTGTATACCTGGGCATCCGTTTCCTGAAGCATCGATGTCCATGAACTTGTAGTCAGCATCAACCATGGCAAAAAGGATGATGCTGAATAAGCCCTTGTAGTTGAAATAAGTGGACCCCGACTTGGCTGGCGCTTTGCAGGCCACATGCTTGCCATCGATGGCTCCAACGGTGTGTTGGAATTTCCACCTCTGATACCACTGCTCTGCAACTTTCTTCCATCCTTCTTAAGTGGAGGGGCACTGGAGGAGCTCCTCCATGTATTCTTCGATGATAGCCTGCACCACTTCTCTGACCACAATGCTGATGGTGTTGTGTGGCACCCTCCAGCCATACTGTATGCTCCTGTAAGTGGTCCCTGAGGCCAGGTGGCGCAGAGTGAGTGCCACCTTGAGCCCAGGTTCCAGGCTGGGCCGGAAGTTGGTGTTTGCCTTGGTCAACCTGGGTGTCAGCCGCTGCACAACTTCGTCAAACATGGCTGGTGGCATCCTCATGAAGTTCTGGAATGCACGAGTGTCTTCGTTCCTGAGCTCCACCATCAGTTTGTTGTACAGTCCGTACTCTGCTCTTCTCCCGATCCATTTTCGGACCCAGACGCTTCTTGGATGCCTCCTTTTCTTCCCGTAGTAGAGTTCACAGAGCCTGTAGATGGCTTTGCACTGTTGCAGAAGGATGGTGGCTGCCAAAAGGACTTTGTTACGATCCACGGTGGACATGACTGGATGCTGTGGAAGAGCATGAGTCAGATGAAGGCTGCAGAGGTCTGCACAGGTGGGCTGCTGGTCTGAAAGTGAGATCCAGGTGAGTTGCTCCCACTTTTTATAGGCAGTATAGGTTTTCCCCTAGGCATCCCTTTGCATCCTCTAGACATCCTTAATATCCGAGATAGGTTCCCTCTGCAAATGTTTTTTCCATTTTAAATGCTTTGTTTCTGTTCTGCATCCGCTAGGCATCCCTTCTGCATCCGTTCCGCGTCCGTTCCACTTCCTCCCTGCATCCGTTTACCGCTGGAGCGGATGGAGTTGCGCGGATGCGCAGCAGATGCCTAGCGGATATAGCGGATGCATAACGGATGCAGAACGGATGCCTAGCGGATGCCTAGCGGATGCAGAACGGACGCATTGGGTACATTTTCCGCTCAAAAGTTTTGAGCAGTTCAAAATTCTCTGAGCGGATGAAACGTCAACAGATGGATGCTGGACGGATAGAGAGGATGAAAAATGGAGGCAGTGAGTACAGAACGGATACATCACATTAATCAACGGATGACAAGTGTTTTTCTCCATTTTACATCTTCTTTCCATCTATTGGTGCAGTGTGACAGGGGCTTTAGAAAATAAAAAAGAAAGAAATAGAAAGTTTATAAAATGACTGATCAGTGTATCAGCAATGGCATTCTTTACAATTTATTTCAAGTTGTCTTTTTATTTACATAGGTGGAAGTAGCTGGAAATACTCACTTAAATGTTCAGTATTCTTCAAAATCCAATTAGAATTCGTGAAAATTAAAAGTTCATCAGTGAGAATCAAACATGCAGCAGCCAGTTTTGCATTTGATTTTTTCTACAAATCTATTGAATCTGGCTGCTAATTTAACAGTATTGTAAAAAGATTCCATATACAAGTATAGGAAAAAAAAGGAACAACACAAAGTCAAAAGTAAATAAATAAATAAACCCATCACTAAGTGACTCATATGGAAATATAATAGACTGTTACAACAGATTACAATCACATGGCATTACTGTAGCATGCAAACCAGCTAAAGCATTCCAAAATATCTCAAGTAAAACAAAAACCCAGTATTTCAAGAATTAAAAAAAACCAGGTCCATTTACATTAGACAGTGTAAGGAGTGTAAGGTAAAGGTAAAGATTCTCCTCGCACATACATGCTAGTTGTTTCTGGCTCTAGAGAACGGAGCTCATCTCTGTTACAAAACCAAAGAGCCAGTGCTGTCCGAAGACATTTCCGTGGTTGTGTGGCTGGCATGGCTAAATATCGAAGGTGCAAGGAACACTGTTACTTTCCACCGAAGTGGTCTCTATTTTCCCACTTTCATTTTTACATGCTTTCAAGCTGCTAGGTTGGCAGAAGCTGGGACAAGTAATGGGAGCTCACTCCGTTACATGGTAGTAGGGATTCAAACTGCCAAACTGCCGACCTTTCTGATAGACAAGCTCAGCATCTTGGCCACTGAGCCACCATGTCCCTTGAAAGGACTGTAACAGCCATTATATAGGAAAGATAGATTGAAGATTTGGCAAAGTGCATCCATGAATGACAAATATACAATTCCTGGAAGCTTCACATTCAGGCAAATCAGTCATCAGTAGACACACAAATAACCATATTTACATACATTCAGAATAGACAATAAAAATGCTAAGAAGAAATGAAACTACCAGAATGTATCTTTTCAATAGTCAATGTCTAGCAGGAATTAACATTAGATAAGAACTATCAAGCAGAAGAAAATACCTTATTCAAGGAACTACCAATGAGAAAACTGACAGGGCAAGTTACTGTGTATATACAGGGAGCAAACCACATTCTTATTTGTACTGATGATGTTACCTAGTTGGGTGATTAAATGTCTGCAAGCAAACAATCAAACTCAGAGAGCACTAAAGGCTCTACAGTTCAACCACAGAGTATATATATTCTCTTCTATTCAAATACATTTTTGTTTAATTCAACATATGCTTTTTTCCTCAAGCAAGATTGGATTGGTATGATGTTGTAAATGTTAACCATCCAGAATTGCTACTGCAAGATAAGTGGCTATGTAAATTGCATAAATAAACACACACACATATACATATACGTATCTATACATGCATACATAGATGAACAGGTATTGATAAGTTGTTAGTCTAGCATATGTTACATAGGTATAAAACTATGCTTGTTAAAAAGCCTAACTTCCTTTCCCCACCTGTTTATGTGCAGTTCACTGAGTTCCTAGATCCATTAACATTTAGGAAGAACCACTTCATATTACATATTATATTGTGGTAATTCAAGGGACTAAAATGGTGGAGATAATAAAGTTCTGAAGAGAGTTATCATTAAGAGGAAACTATGCAGTTTTATTATATATGGAAAAGTAAAGAACAAATTAGAGAGACAAAATGACTCAGATGAGCAAAGTTCTGGCTGATTTTCCTAGCTTGGGTCTGCTCCAGATGTCTTACTTTATATATATATATATATATTAATATTTTATTAATATTTTAATAAAATATATCAATATATTAATATTTTATTAATATATTAATAAAATATTAATAATAAATATTTTAAAATATTTAAAATAATGTGTACATTATTCCATTCACATCTCAATTTTTCTCTCAATTCTGGTATTCCATGTGCATAAGCATTCACGTGTATTGACAGTCCTTTTTGTATAATTATGAAGTCATGAGGGACACACCTTTACATTAATAAAAATTATATATGATGAAGTTCCCACTCTTGCTTTCTCTGGTGAAATAATTGCAGCTGCTTGAATAATATCCATTGATTCAAATCTCTTGTTTACCAACACATGACAGATATTCACTAGAATATCTGATACCAAAATACACATGCTGTTTGCTAAAGATATTGGCTGTATTGAGTACAATGGTTTTCTCTGTCATGGCATGAGAAGAATGACTGAAGGTACCTCACTAGTTGCCACATTTTCTATCTAGTTATTCAGAAATCCAAGGCTTCCAATTAGATTAACTGCATTCTAAATGATCATTCAATTGTAAAAAAATGCTCACAAAAGTAGACCAGCTTCATCAAACATATTGTGAAGCTACCTGAGTCTATTTGTCAAAAATGGACCAAAGTTGGTCAAGATTCAGAAAACCAAGGTCATATTGTAAAGGGATGGATTAGGACTGGAGAGACAGTTCAGAACTAAATTTATATAAAAGCTAATTGGATGACCTTGAGCTAATTACTCTCCCTCAGCCGGAGCAATCTCCCCATGAGTGTCATTGCTGAGAAAAAAACAAGAGAAAGGAGAAACAATAGGACATAATCTAATCAAGGAATAAAAAATGAATAAAAATTCAAGAGAGGAAATTACTGATATATTTCTCCCTATGGCAATCTTGAAGGAAGAAAAAAAAAGATGTGGAACATGAGGGGAAAGGAAAGTTACTCCCTTATTAGTATACATTGTTTTGTGTTATCCAGGAACAACCTATTCTCAAGAAGGCATGATTTGGAATTTTAAAATAATTAAAAAAAATATTTTGAAAAAAAATATTAAAAGTTGACTTTCAAATACAAGGAACAAAAGCATAGAAAACTTACCTTCAGATGTACTGTAAAGCTGATGATTGATATCACACTCCTGAGACTTTCTCTGAGATTAAGTTTTCCATTAAGCACCAAGATTACCTTTTTTAAAACCACAATTTCCTTGGAGAATTTCCATTCTGAAACAACCATTGAAGATAATTATTTCATCAACTTATGCTCTAAGATTAGAAACAGGTAATTTGAAACAAGTTCTGGAGAGAGTTTAACTAGAGAATAAGCTGTGTGCAACTTTCATTGTTTTGCTGGTTTTCTTGATTTCTCCATATCTTTGGCAGTCAATGCTTTGAGAGTTTCACAAAATCTCTATAATCAGTTTTTTTTTTTTTTATAATACCATGTTTCTCCAACAATATGGCATCCCCCAATAGGAATGCTTTATAGGCATAAAATCAAATTAAGCCCCTCCTCCCAAATTAAGGCCTATATTACACATGCAAAATGGGGGGAATGGTGGGTGGGCTGGCCGTTAGGAAGTACTTTTGTTGCATACCCAAATATGGTGCAGCCTGCATTGACCTCGGCGTTGGGGGGTCACTTCATATCAGGAGACCTTCTGCTGTTGCTTTCCCTTCTCCCCATGCTGCCGGAACATTTAAAGCAATGCTGTGGTGTATGGCGCAGCCACGCGCGGCCAGCCAGGGCTCCTCCCTGCAACCAGAGCCTGGCAGAGACACTCGGCTTCAGGGGCTCAAGGGCAGCCCAACCCCACATGGGGAGATGAATCTCCTGGGGCCGCAGCGCAGGATTGTGCCATCCCAGGAGTAGTGCCCAGCTGCCATCCGTGCCTGGCGCTGGGCAGAGAGCGAAGAGCTTTGCCTGGGGTGCCCAGCGCAACTGACAGGCAGGCCATCCTGCCCGGCGGCAGAGCTCCCACCAAGGCAGTGAGCGCCTCCCCGCTGAACCCTCCACTCATCCCGCCAAAGCTGTGTGGGTTAGGCAGACCTGGGAAAGCAAGCGGTGGGTGCACTCCCGCCTGCCAACTGAAAGAGCCGGGCCGACCTGAGCTTCCTTCCCAAGTCTCTCAAAGCCCAAACCAGAAGGGGCCACTGGTAGTGGTAATGGCAATGATAGCACCCACCCGTCCACGGACACGGAGGTGAGGTGACAGCAGTGCATAGTTCAGTCTTTATATATGCACCCTGACAGAAGTATTGACAGCCAATGGCTTCCACAAAAACAAAATCACCAGCTTGATCCACAAAAACACACCAAGACATAACAGAGAACTAGAAGATCAACAGACCTATGGAACAGCTGTCCTGCCCTACATAAGAGGTACTAAAGATAAAATCAGTAAGATACTAAACAGGCATCACATCAAGACTGCCTTCAAAACAGACAAAAAAATAGCAGCCATCCTGAGAAACCCCAAAGACAAAATTGACCTAGAAAACCAAGGCATATACGAAGTTATCTGTGCATCATGCCCGGCCACATACATTGGACAGACCAATAGAAGAATAAGTACCCACCTGAATGAACACAAAAATGCAGTAAAAAAGCTGGAACAAACCTCCTCACTAGTCCAACAGATGAAAACTACAGGTCACAACATGAACTTCAATGGCACTAAAACCCTAGCCACTATAGAAAACCCCAGCCACAGAATCATCAGAGAAGCCATAGAGATTGAAAAAAGACCTGAAAGCATGAATAGAAGAGATGATTCCAGGAGACTGTCAATCATTTGGAAGCACCCAGGTGAAACCTAGCTTCCTAATAGATAACAGCTGTCCTTTCACACGAAGCCAAGCTGCACTGAAAGCCTCCAACACAGGAACAGAGTGTTACCAGCCAATGAAAGCCACAAAACAGACAGAAGAAACCAGAAACACCAATCAATCAATCTCCAAGTCCAATAAACAGATACCAAGACTCCCAACCAATCAGGATAGGCCAGCCTCAAATTTAAAACCAAAGGCTGTGAGACCCACATCCATACAGAAGCCTGATGATGGCAGATGAGATTCTGCTGAAAAGTTGCTACAACTTTAAAAGCACTACAATGACATGGGATAATACCTGAAGGAAGCTGAACAGCACACACACACACACACACACACACACACA
>BLBF01000037.1:11148746-11165807 GCA_015471245.1 Laticauda colubrina
AATTGACCTGGAAAACCAAGGCATATACGAAATTCCCTGTACATCATGCCCGGCCACATACATTGGACAGACCAATAGAAGAATAAGTACCCGCCTAGAGGAACACAAAAATGCAGTAAAAAAGCTGGAACACACCTCCTCACTAGTCCAACACATGAAAACCACAGGTCACAACATCAACTTCAATGGCACTAAAACCCTGGCCACTATAGAAAACCCCAGCCACAGAATCATCAGAGAAGCCATAGAGATTGAAAAAAGACCTGACAGCATGAATAGAAGAGATGATTCCACCAGACTGTCAATCATTTGGAAGCCTGCACTCTCAAATAGAAAGATCTCCATGCCACAAGCCAGGCAAACACCTGGGCAAAAACAGACTCCCTCTGATAGCTCCAACCCAAACACCCCCCCACCAGGCACCCAGGTGAAACCCAGCTTGCTAATGAATAGCAGCTTGCTAATGAAGAGCAGCCGTCCCTTCACACGGAGCCAAGCTGCACTGAAAGCCTCCAACACAAGAACAGAGTGTTGCCAGCCAATCAAAGCCACAAAACAGACAGAAGAAACCAGAAACACCAATCAATCAAACTCCAAGTCCAATGAACACAGATCCAGGCTCCCAGCCAATCAGAATGGACCAGCCTCAAATTTGAAACCAGGAACTAACTCTATACAGAAGCCTGAGGATGGCAGATGAGATTCTGCTGAAACGTTGCTACAACTTTAACAGAACTACAATGACGTGGGATAATACCCGAAGGAAGCTAAACAGCACACATGTAAGTACCCGCGAAAGCTTAAACACACACACACACACACACACACACACACACACACACACGTATATATTATATATATATATATATATAAAGCTATATTTTAGCTATGATACAGATTCCCATATATTTGATTTATGAAATGGTTATAATGCAGAATCCTTTCAGAAAATTACTGAGTACATCTACAAGCCTCTCTGGTAATAAATTTTATGTATTCTAAAGTGGATGATTTTAAAAAATTACATCTGGCATCCATTGATGAAGCATTACATTATCATTAATAATAACAGAACTATGCTAATTTAATAATACTGCTATTTTTCCACTTTTGGAAAAGCTTCCCAGCAGTGTGTCAATACCTTACATATAGCTTATCTAGTTTGTGTAGAAAAATATGAATATGTTTCCAAAACTGGTTTATTTGCTCTTGTGGCTTATTCACCAAATGGTCCAAAGCTGACATGTTTGCATGAAACATTAGTATGGAATACTGCATTCGCTCAGGAGTGGTTAAAGCCAATCAAACACTTTTTCTATTTTAATAAAAAGTCCTATAAGAAATCCTTAATCTATCAAAGGTGTAATTTGTGGGTAATACTTAGAGACCCATCTCGTGATTATCATGGGATATGGAAGAATGCAAATTTTTAAAAGCAAAATGTGAAAATTAGCAAATGAAATGCAAAAAGGATGTTACATTATAAAGTTATATAATGTATTTATAAAAACAGAAGATAAATAAAGCAATAGATGTGAGAGATCTTGGCCTGATCCTGTGTAGTGGAAACTAATCAAGAAGAGAAGCAACCCAGAACTAAAGCCCATGTCACACTGAACCAACGGATGCAAAGAGGATGTAAAACAGACAAAAAAGCTTGCCATCTGTTGGAAAATGCGATGCACTCACTGCCTCCGTTTTGCTTCCTCTCTATCCAACCAGCACCCGTTCATTGACGTTTCATCCGCTGCAAAAGTTTTGAGCTGCCCAAAATTTTGTGCGGAAAATGTATCCAGTTCGTCCGTTCTGCATCCGCTTCGCATCTGCTACGCATCCTTTATGCATCCGTTACGCATCCGCTATATCCGCTAGGCATCCGCTGCTCATCCGCGCAACTCCATCCGCTCCAGTGATAAACGGACACAGGTAGGAAGCGGAACGGATGCAGAACGGATGCAGAACGGATGCCTAGCGGATGCAGCACGGAAACAAAGCATTTAAAATGGAAAAAACGTTCGCAGAGGGGACCTATCTCGGATATTAAGGATGTCTAGAGGATGCCTAGAGGATGCCTAGAGGATGCCTAGCTGAAAGCCTATATTTCCTATAAAAAGGGGGAGCAACTCATCTGCATCTCACTTTCAGAACAGCAGCCCAGTGGTGCAGAACTCTGCAGCCTTCATCTGGCTCTTCCTCTTCCACAGCATCCAGTCATGTCCACCGTGGATTGTAACAAAGTCCTTTCGGCAGCCACCATCGTTCTGCAACAGTGCGAAGCCATCTGCAGGCTCTGTGAACACTACTGCGAGAAGAAAAAGAGGCAGCCAAAAAGAGTCTGGGTCTCAAGATGGGTCGTCAGAAGAGCAGAGGACGGACTGTACAACAAGCTGATGGTGGAGCTCAGGAACGAAGACACTCGGGTGTTCCAGAACTTCATGAGGATGCCTCCAGCCATGTTTCATGAAGTTGTGCAGTGGCTGATACCCAGGTTGACCAAGGTAAACACCTGCTTCCGGCCCAGCCTGGAACCTGGGCTCAAGGTGGCAATCACTCTGCGCCACCTGGCCTCAGGGACCACCTACAGGAGCATGCAGTACGGTTGGAGGGTGCCATCCAACACCATCAGCATTGTGGTCAGAGAAGTGGTGCAGGTCATCATCGAAGAATACAAGGAGGAGCTCCTCCAGTACCCCTCCACTGAAGAAGGATGGAAGAAAGTTGTAGAGCAGTGGTATCAGAAGTGGAACTTCCCCCACACCGTTGGAGCCATAGATGGCAAGCACATGGCCTGTAAAGCTCCACCCAACTCAGTTTCCACTTATTTCAACTCCAAGGGCTTCTTCAGCATCATTCTCTTCGCCATGGTCGATGCTGACTACAAGTTCATGTACATCGATGCTTCAGGCAACAGCTCATCTTCAGATGCCCAGGTATACAACGCCAGTCACCTCAAGGAGGAGCTGGAAGGCAACTTCATCGTGGGCTTCCCAGATCCAGAACCCCTGCCCAACGACACAAAAGATGTGCCCTACTTCATCGTGGGGGATGATGCCTTCTCCCTCACAACCTATCTCATGAAGCCCTACACCTCCAGACTCCTCACCCGTGAAGAGAGGATCTTCAACTACAGGCTGTCCAGGGCAAGGCGGGTGGTGGAGAACGCCTTTGGCATCCTGGCCAACAGGTTCCAGGTACTTCTCACCACCATGCAGCATTGTCCAGAGACCGTGAGGAGGATCATGGAAGCTTTCTGCATCCTGCACAATCTCATGCGCACCCGCTACCCAGTGTTGCAGAACAAGCTTGTGGACCTCCAAAAAGACAATGGGGACATGGAGCTTGGGGAATGGAGGCAAGGGCGAAACCTGATGGACACTGAGGATGTGCAAGACCCCAACAGAGCCTCACATGAAGCGAAGAAGCAGCGCAACCTCCTGAGACACTGGTGCAACTCCTCAGCTGGAGCAGTGGAGTGGCAAGACAGGATGGTAGATGCTTAATGGATGCTTCCTTCAGCCTGTCTCATCACACGGATGAGATTGGGCCATGTATGTTTGGTTGGTCTACAATGAACAGGGCGTTTAATAAAGAGTTGTGTTTATGTTGACATGTGTGGATAATTATTACATTATTATTGATAATAAAGGGCCGTAGGAGTGGCACCTGGGAGGGTGGACCATACAGTCCCACTATGCTTGCACTGGAGGTTTATCTATCCCACTGCTATCCTTCCCCATCCCAAAGCTATCCTTACCCATCCCACAAGCATGCAAAGGCTTAAGCCATTTGTAAAAGTTTCCACCAAGACTTTATTAAAAAAAAGAAATGAAGCAAGTGTGTGAATCATAAATAGACTTTATTAACAACAAGCTATAAAACAAAAATGAGTCTCTGGCACTCTTCTGGGTCACTCAGTCTCAGGGGTGAAGGGTCCAGGTGCTGTGGAGGTGGCTGGTGCTGGAGTGCTTGTCATCAGCTCCTCCAGAAGCAGAAGCAGCAGAAGCGCCAGCCCCAGAAGAGCGAGCCCGTGCTGCAGAAGCCCCAGCAGAACTAGAGTGAGGGACAGGGGGCAGGATGGTAGCCCTGTCCCTCTTTTAAGGGCTGGCAGCAGATGACTGAGGCTTACTGTGCTTCCGCATGGTTGTGGGGTTGCTGGCTGGCAGGGAGGCTGGCAGGAACCAAGGCTGGCAGCAAGGCTGGCAGGGAGGCTGGCACCAAGGCTGGCAGGAAGGCTGGCACCAAGGCAGGCACCAAGGCTGGCAGGGAGGCAGGCTCCAAGGATGGCAGGAAGGCTGGCAGGCAGGCAGGCAGACATGAACCAAAGCTGGCGGGGAGGCAGGCATCAAGGCTGGCAGGCAGACCAGCTGGCAGCAAGGCTGGCAGGCCGACTGGCAGCAAGGCTGGCAGCAAGGCTGGCACCAAGGCTGGCAGCATGGCTTGCGGGCAGACATGCAGGCAGGGCAGGCAAGGTAGCCAATCCGTCCGGCATCAGGTCTTTCCTCTGAATGGCGACCTGCTTCAGAGCTGCTTCCGTTATATCCACGGGGCTGACGCAATGCATCCTCCCCGCATGCGCAATTAACGGCAGGCATTCATTAGGCTTCCGCTGTGCATCCGCTGAGCATCTGCTTCATCCGTTCCGCGTCCGCTGTGCATCCGCTGTATCCATTCCGCGTCTGCTTTGCTGAGGTCCCCCGGAAGCCTAGCGGACGTGCCACCCGCTCCCATCCGCTTCCATCCGCTGGGCTTCCCTTCCGCATCCGCTTTGTATTCGCCCTATGTCCTCCCCGTGTCCGTATTATCCGCTCCGGTTATGCAAATTTTTGCCCCTTTTGCAGAGTAGATAACAACGGAAGGAACATTTTGCTCGTCCGTTGTGTCCTTTTTGCCTCCGTTGGGCAGTGTGACATGGGCTTAAGGAGAAATTCTCTGACAGAACAATTAATCAGTGGAACCACACTTGCCTCCTGAAGTTGTAATTGCTCCAACATTGTAGGTTTTTAAAAAGAGATAAGACAACTATTTGTCTGAAATGGTAAAGGGTTTTCTGCCTGAGCAGAGGAAGACCTCAAAGTCCCTTCCAACTTTGCTATAATGTTCTGTTATTCTGATGCAAACATGGAGGAAAGTGAAGATGTAAATTTAATGATCAATGAAAGAGCTAAAACGTATGCTAGAAATGATGAATTGGTGTAATCTAGTTTATAATGAATGATTATGACTTTAGGAATATGTAAGTTAGTGATAGCTGCAAATTGTGTTTCAGTAAATAAGGATAATAAAATGATTTTAGATGAATTTGGGGGCAAATGTGCAAAAAACTGAATTAATTCACCTCAGAAGAAGATATTATTTTGTTAGGTGACATGAATAGATTCGGATGGGAGAGAGAGGAATAAATCATGAATAGACAAAAAATGTCATGCTATTTTTTTAAAAAAATTATTAATGAAACAACAAAAAGAAAAAAAAACATTTAAAAACAATGAATGTGGTACAAACATCCCAACACACCTACTCATCTTACATCCTCAAATTATACATATAAAGGGCCTGTGACATAGGCCGACGGATGCAAAAAGTATGCAAAAAGGACACAGCGGACGAGAAAATTTTCCATCCATTGTTATCTGCTCTCAAAAGTGCCACAAATTTGCATAAAGAGAGCGGACAACAACGGAAAGGAACGGATGGGGGGAGGACGGAGCCAGGATCTAAAGCGGATGCTCAACGGAAGCCTAGCGGATGGAAGCACATGGCACATCTGCAGGGCTTCCGGGGGAGCACAGCGAAGCAGACACACAGTGGAAGGAACAGATGCAGAGCGGATGCCTAGCGGATACAGCGGATGCATCACGGAAGCCTAGCGGATGTCTAGCAGATGACTAGCCCCGCGGATATAAAAGGATGCAGCTCGCAAGCAGGTCACCATTCAGAGGAAAGACCTGCTACCAGACACATCTCCAGCCAACAACCATGGGGAAGAAGAGAAAGCCTGTGCCTACTCCTTCAAGCCCTGGCAAGAAGGACAGGGCCACCATCCCACCCCCTGGCGCTGACTCTGCTTCTGCTGGGGCTTCTGCTGCTTGTGCTGACTCTGCTGGTGCTGGTGCTTCTGCTGGTGCTGCTCCTGGTGCTGGTGCTTCTGCTGGTGCTTACTCTGCTGGTGCTGCTCCTGGTGCTGGTGCTTCTGCTGGTGCTTACTCTCCTGGTGCTGCTCCTGGTGCTGGTGCTTCTGCTGTTGCTAACTCTGCTGGTGCTTCTCCTGGTCCTGCTGGTCCTGCTGGTGCTGCTGATCCTGCTGGTCCTGCTTTTGCTGCTGCTGCTGTTTCTGCTGCTGGTGGTGGTGGTGTGGTGAACCAGCCCCTAGAACCTCAAAGCCCTACTGATGAGGGTCCAGAAGGCCCTGCCAGAGGGAGGAAGAGGCAATCGCGTGATAGGGAGAGGAGACATGAGAATGAGGTGCTCAAATGGCTCAGGGAGAAAGAGAACCTCTGGCGGAAGGGACACAGGCTCTATCGAGACACCAAGCGGAAGCAGGCGGCTTGGAGAGAGAAGTCGGAGAGCCTGGGCTACACTTTGGAGGTCCTCCTTGGGTGGTGGAAGCACATGCACACCTGGTATGGGAAGCTGTACCTCAAGAAGTCTGGCCAGGCCATGGTCAAGCTCACCAACTGGGAAACCTGTGTGATGGCCAAGTGCAGCTTCTTGGAGAGTGAGGTCCGCCACCAAGGAGCAGCCCCTCTATCAACCCACTCTCTCAGGCAGCCCACAGAGAGCCAGTCCTATTCTGGCCAAGAGTCAGCTCCTGTGTCCAGGCAGGTATCTTTGGAACGCCCCACGATGGAGACCCTCCCGAGAGCTGCACTCCCCATGGCTGAGCACATAGAGGAACCCCTGACGCAGTTGGAGCAAGGAGAGGCCACTGCCACCAGAGATTAACCCACACCCACCCCCAGCTCCACCTCCACAGAAAGCAACCAGAGAGCCAGACTGGAGGGACAGAGCCACACTGTCCTGCTGGAAATCAGGGACACCATCAAAAGCAGCGGAGATCTCCTCTCTCAGCTGGTACACACTGACATACCATCCTCTAACAGAAAGCCCTTCCTCACCTACGTCAACCAGACCCTCATGGACATGTCCAAATCCCAGTACCAGGTGATCAAGGAGAGGATCACAGGTCTTCTGCACAACCCTCCAGGCCCAGCTGAACCTGCTCCGACCCAGTCCAGGTCTGCTCCTCCACCCCAGGTGATGTCACAGCCCTTCCAAGGCTTTCCACAGGCCCTCACCTCCCAAGGCTATGGCTACCAGGAGTTCTAGCACCACAGGCAGCCCTTCCCAGTCCAGGCACATGCTCAAGCCCCTGCTGCTCAAGCCCCTGCCAGAGGGAGGAAGAGGCAAGGGAAGGAGAAGGGAGAGAGGAAACAGTACACCATTTCCGAGGACCATGAGGAGGAGGTGCTGGAATGGCTGAGGGAGAACGAGTACCTCTGGAGAAAGGGCCACAGACTCTATCACGACACCAAAAAGAAACAGGCAGCTTGGAGAGACAAGGCAGAGAGACTGGGCTACACTGCAGATGTACTCCTGGGATGGTGAAAGCACATGCACACCTGGTATGGCAAGCTACACCTCAAAAAATCTGGCCAGGCCGCTGTCAAGCTCACTGACCGGGAGATGTACATCATGGCCAAGTGTAGCTTCCTGGAGGGTAAGGTCTGCCACCGAGGAGCAGTGCCTCTGACACCCCTCTCCCTCAGACAGCCCACAGACAGCCAGTCCTCTTCCAGCCAGGAGCTAGCTGCCCTGTCCAGGCAGGTGTCTTCAGAGGGCCTTACTGCAGAGATCCCCCCGACAGCTGCACTCCCCATGCCGGAGGACTTTGGAGGATGAAGCCCTGCTGTCACAAATGGAGGAAGAAGCGGCAGCCACCAGAGACCAATGCACCCCCACCCCCAGCTCCACAGGATGCAGGCAGAGAGGCAGACTGGAGGGCCAGAGCCACACTGTCCTGTTGGAGATCAGGGACACAATGAGGACCAGCACAGAACTTCTCTCTCAGTTGGTCCACTTGGACAGAGGATCCTCCAGCCACCACACTTTCATCACCTACGTGAGCCACACCTTGAGGGATATGCCTGAGGCCCAGTACCAGGTGATGAAGCAGAAGATCACAGCACTTCTGCACAACCCTCAAGGCCCAGCTGAAGCTGCTCCTACCTAGTCCAGGTCTGCTCCTCCACCCCAGGCGATGTCAAAGCCCTTCCACAGCTTTCAACAGCCCCTCACCTACCAAGGCTATGAAAACCAGGACTTCCCACAGCACAAGCAGACCTTCCCAGTCCAGGTCCAGGTTCATCACACGCCACAGATGCCACAGCTCATCCAGCTGCAGACCAGACAGCCCCACTACAATCCTCCTTCCTCCACCCCACAGCCAAGCCCCTCAATGGACAATCTGTCATCAGTCTTGTGCCTGACATACCAGGTACTTGATGAAGGGTCTCTCAACCTCAGGGGTCTGAGTCAGCTCTCTGAGAGCTTCCTGAACACACCATCCCCTTTTGTACTCTAACGGCCAAGTACCCCAATGGGGCCTCAGACCAGCACTCAAGCCACAGCCACCTCCACAGTCCCTGCCCGCTTAACAGCTGAGACCATGGACATGACTCAGAGTGACTGAGAATAGTGCCAGAGACTGAGTTGTTACTTGTTCACTTTATCTTTGCTTAAGACACTTTACTTGGGTCATTTTGCTTTTTTAATAAAATCATACAGTTTACTTAAGACAGTAATTAATAAAGGTTATCCTTGCTTAACACACTTGGTTCATTTTTTTTACTTAATAAAGTGTTGGTGAAAACTTTGAAAAAATGGGTAAGCCTTTGTATGCTTGTGGAATAGGTAAGGATAGTTGTGGGATAGATAAGGATAGTTGTGGGATAGATAAGGATAGTTGTGGGATAGATAAACTTCCAGTGCAAGCATAGAGGGACTGTATGGTCCACCCTCCCAGCTGCCACACATATGGACCTTTCATATCAATAACAATTTATTCATTGATAAACACATTTCAAAATAAACAAAGCTCTTTATTAATGCCCTGTTCATTGTAGGGCCACTCAACATACATGGCACAATCTCATCAGTGTTATGAGACAGGCTGAAGGAAGCATCCATTAAGCATTTTTAATCCTGTCTTGCCACTCCACTGCTCCAGCTGGGGAGTTGCACCAGTGTCTCAGTAGGTTGCACTGCTTCTTCCCTTCATGTGAAGTTCTGTTGGGGCCTTGTATATCCTGAGTGTCTATCAGGTTTCATCCTTGCCTCCATTCACCATGCTCCATGTCCCCATTCCTTTGTTGACGGTCGACAAGTCTGTTCTGCAACACTGGGTAGTGGGTGCTCATGAGATTGTGAAGGATGCAGAAAGCTTCCACAATGCTCCTCACAATCTCTGGATGATGCTGCATGGTGGTGAGAAGTATCTGCAACCTGTTGGCCAGGATGCCAAAGGCGTTCTCCACCACCTGTCTTGCCCTGGACAGCCTGTATTTGAAGATCCTCTCTTCACGGGTGAGGTATCTTGAAGTGTACAGCTTCATGAGGTAATTTCTGAGGGAGAAGGCGTCATCCCCCACAATGAAGTAGGGCACATCTTGTGTGTCATTGGGTAGGGGGTCTGGATCTGGAAAACCCATGATGATGTTGCGTTCCAGCCCATCCTTGAGGTGACTGGCGTTGTATACCTGGCTATCTGAAGCTGACCCGTTGCCTGAAGCATTGATGTACATGAACTTGTAGTCAGCATCAACCATGGCAAAGAGGATGATACTGAAGAAGCCCTTGTAGTTAAAATAAGAGGACCCTGAGTTGGCTGGAGCTTTGCAGGCCACATGCTTCCCATCTATGACTCCAACGGTGTGGGGAAAGTTCCACCTCTGATTCCACTCTTCTGCAACTTTCCTCCAACCTTGTTCAGTGTGGGGCACTTGAGGAGCTCCTCCACATAATCTTCGATGATGGCCTGCACCACTTCTCTGACCACTTTGCTGATGGTGTTGTGTGGCACCCTCCACGCATACTGCATGTTTTTGTATGTGGTTCTAGGGGCCAGGTGGCGCAGAGTCAGTGCCACCTTCAGTCCAGGGTCCAGGCTGGGACGGAAGTTGGTGCTCGGCTTGGTCAACCTGGGTCTCAGATGCTCTACAACTTCATCAAACATGGCTGGTGGCATCCTCATGAAGTGATGGAATGCATGAGGGTCTTCATTCCTCAGCTCCACCATCAACTGGTCATAGAGTCCAAACTCCATTCTTCTCCTGATCCATTGTCAGACCCACACAGCTTTTGGACGTCTCCTTCTTCTCCTTGTGTATAAAAGGTGAAACCGACTGAACAGGGTTTGATTCTGGTGGTGAATGATCACAGCTACCATACGGATTGTGTCATGATCCATTGTGGAGATCAGTGGATGATATGGAAGAGCAAGACCAATAGTGAAGAGGTCTGTACACCACAGCTGCTGGACTCATACTGAGATCCTGATGATTTTCTCCCCCTTTTTATAGGAAACATCAGTTTTCTGCTAGATGTCCTTCTACATACTCTAGACATACTCCAGACATCCTAAATAACCAAAATACATCCCAGATACAAATGTTTTGTCCGTTTTCATCCTTTATATACGAGATGCATCTGCTTACATCCTTTCTATATCTGTGCTACTAATGCTGTGTGGACGTTTCGTGTACCTTTCGTTTCCTCCTCCTTTCCATTTTCAGCTGCAGCGGATGTGAGTTGTGAGGATGTCCAGAGGATGCTGAGAGGATACAGTGGACTTTTAACAGATGATAACAGACATAGAACGTTTGTTGCCCGTATATGTCACGGATGTACATCGTACGCAGTGGAAAATTCATCCATTCACAAAGTTTTGTGCAGATGAAATCTCAGTGGACGGATGCTGGAGGGATAGAGCGTATGAAACATATGCAGTGAGTACACAACAGATGCATCATGTTTTCCAACGGATGGCAAGCTTTTTTTAACGTTTTACATCCTCTTTGCATCCATTGGTGCAGTGGGACATGGGTTTTACAACATGGATTGTAAGAAACTTTTTTGAGTCTCTCATAATTTTGAACTGTCATTAACTGTCCAGTTGTTAAATGAGGACTCACTGTTCAAACTCCCAATCCCCTTCTACCAGGTTTTCAGATCTGTTTTGGTCACCTATTAATGCAGGGAAAGCAACAATTTAACTACACAATCATCTATCCTTGCAGTGTGTGAGGTTTTCAGTCCTGGCATTTATTGAATTCCACACACTCTTTGAAATCAAAAATGACCCTCTTGTGAATTCACTATCCATAAGGGACTTGAACATTGAGGTGTGTGTGTGTTTGTGTGTGTGTGTGTGTGTGCATGTGAGCCTTCAAGATTTTCTCCCTTTGCTTTGCATCTTTCAGCTGTAATAAGTAATGGGGGAAAGAGTGGGAAATGGTTGTGGGAAGTGAGCTGGAGGTGTTACAAACCAGAACTGTATAAGCTGGGGTGGTGGTACATTCTTGCTTAGGTTTCTATTCTATGCTATGTGCAGCTGCAACCCTTTATCAAACTATGTCAAGGTCAACAGACAGAAGCCTCATCACCACCTGGAGATGCCCACATGATGATATACACAACTTTTAATTGGATGAACCAATTGAACTACTGGGGGTGGGAATGTTGCCATTACTTTGTATATGTGATTTATGCGCCCATTTTCTCAGATTCAGAATTCTTTTGTTGCTACCACTTGATTTCCAGTAAAATATATCTTTTCTCTGATTAAAGGAGTCTAAGTATTTCATTCTTGGATTTTGAATGGAGCACCAGCTGACATTATTCTGAATCTCCACATTACCAGCCCACCCAGAGAATTAATACATTTTCTTCCGAAGGGGTCTGAACACAATGTCAAATCTAGCCAGCGACCAAGAAGACCTGGGAGCAACTGGAGGACATGATTCTCTGCTGCTAGAGGAAGCAGGGGAAGCCGACTTGTTCGCAGAACTAAATCTTGGGGAAAGACCAGCTGTAAAACCCAAATGGTCCCTGGGAGTCGGTTGGAAGGATCCTGAGAAAAAGCCTCCTCCAGGAGTGACCACCACCCATCAGCGTGGAAGAGAAGAACCACGGCAGGAGAAGGAAAGAAAGAATTTTTTATTAACTCAAGCCATGCATCTTCTAAATGAAGCTATTGGAGAACCTCAAGCTGATCAAAGGTATGAGGGAGGGGAGGGGGAGGCAGACCCAGACAGAAGAATCAGAGCAACTACCCCCACAAATCAACCTGGGCTAGCGCAACAGGCAGTAGCTGCCCAGGGGTCTCCAGCAGGAGGGGTAATTGCCAGAAGAAGTAGAACTCCAAAGGTGCCTCCGTTGGAAGTAAAATATGGGGTGGGGGATCCCAAGGAATTAGGCTTCTTCCTGGCACAAGTCTGGAGCCATATGGAGGAATATGGAGAGGATTTTTCCTCAGAAGCAGCCAAAGTTAGATGTGTTACGAGGGCTCTGGAGGGAACAGCTGCAAAGTGGATGGTGACTTTGTATAATGATAATGCCCCTCAACTGTTGAATTATGACCTGTTCATGATTGCACTGCGGGGTAGGTTTGAAGACCCACTTGCTGAACATAAGGCCAGAATTAGGATGAAGACCATAAATCAGGGGCAGAGATCAATGGCCGACTGTGCCCAGGAATTTAGAGAGCTGGCACGTCATATTCGAGGCTGGTCCCAGGGAGCCCTGATAGTAGCTTTTAAAGATGGGTTGAATGAAGAAGTATGTCAAAGCTATATTGCCAGAAGAGACCTCAGTGAGCTGCAACTGTGGTACATGCTGGCAGAAGAGGTGGGGATTGATCTGACCCGAAACAGATGCTGGGGGAGTTTTGGTTGGAGCAAGTCCTCCCCCACCAACCCTTGAGAAGCCTTAAAACCTTAAAAAGGAAGAATGGCGGCAAAACCCAAGGTTGCTTGGAAACATTTTCCTCCCTCTCAGGCTGAGTGGTGAATGAGGGTGTTAGAGCTCCTACACTTATCAAGGCATTTCGTACTAAATATCCTGATAAACCCTAAAAAATTAGTATGTTGCTGTTACATGTATATTTTCTATTACCTTCTATTTTTATCGTTTAAAACCCTGCTACATTTTAATCTGAAATTAAATTCTTGGTAGCTGTATGTCTGGGATGTAGTTTCCACATCCAATAGTAAGAGAAGAAATAAGCCACAGTTTGTTGGTTTGTTTAAACAACAATAACACTTTTGTATAATTATATTTCCTTCTGATTTTGCTGATTTTCAAAAGCATCTTTCCCACAGTTTGTTTTTTCCTAAAGATTTTTTTTAACTCCTGAAAATCTTGAACCTTCTTTAAATCTAGAAATAGATTTAGCCAAATAGATTTAGAAATAGATTGGCCATGGCCAATCTTTTTCTTATATGATGTCCTAACAATATTCTGGGAGCTGAATTAAAATCAGTATGGAGCACCTGGTGCACCTAAGACCCTAAATCAGTGGTGGGATTCAATTTTTTTTACTACCGGTTCTGTGGGCGTGGCTTGGTAGGCGTGGCAGGGGAAGGATACTGTAAAATCTCCAGTCAGAGGTGGCATTTGCCGCTTCTCCGAATTACTCAAAATTTCCTCTACCAGTTCTCCAGAACTGGTCAGAACCTGCTGAACACCACCTCTGCCCTAAATCCATATTGGTGGGTTCATGTTTATGGAAAGGATAATGGTAAAATAGATGCTGAAACATCTGTCACCTCTGTAAAAAAAGAAATCTTGTATCTTCCCAAGTGCAATAAATAGCCCTGAAGAAGGTGCCATCTAGACATGGATTAGCCTGTTATTCTTCTTTTCCTTTTAATTAAATTTTAAAGCCACAATATTAACACTGCTCTATTATATTTTTGTTCTTCTTTACTTTGATACTGTAACATTTTTAAAAGGTGTTTGTTCAGGATATCAGCTTTCTATTTTCTCTCTCTTGCTGCAACATTCATCAAAGGAATTCCAAAGATGCTCCTTAAAACTCTTGGCTTAGAACAAAAGAAAAATATTAAAAACATGCTCTGTTTAGGAAAAACACCCACCCTCTGAGTTATTACAGAATCTTTTCATAATTTTTTTTCCCGAGATTTAGTTTCCTACTGTTATGAATAATACAGCTTTACTTCCTCCAACTTGTCATGGAAATTTCATGGAACTGTAGCCCCCAAGCGCTACAGATTCTTTCAATGCCAACAACCATATGAATATAAATGCAATATACATTTTTATTCCCCTAGCTGTTCTGCCTAACCACCTGCCATTATGTACATTAATGAAAATCAGATTTCAAATGAGAATGCTCATCACTGACACAAAACTGCAATAAGACTTCTCACAGTTAGCATGCCATAAAATGATTAATTTGGAACTTTATTGTATGCTGAGTACATTCCATTTGCTTTCCCCACACTCGGGACATTTTTTTTTTTTTTGTCTTCTTCATTCCTATTTCATGAAATCTTTGCCATTTATTTTATAGGATTCCAAAATCTGAGTTACAGTCCATCTGTGCTGTATGCTTTTTGATGACACATTGAAGGCAATTTACAAACCAGGGATGAAAATATGGCACTAATATATAATTGGTCATAATAGATCAGCCTATAAGAATCTTCATAACAAATATGATTGCTTCCAATCTTGTATTCTTTTTGGCTCTATATCAAAACTTGTTTGCTCTAGTACTTTAATTCTTTTATCAAGCTGGTAAAAATGAACTGGATTTCTGTATTCTTCTTCTGTGGTTTTTTTTTTCAAATTGTATATTTATTTATCACAATATATTATATAGAGAAGTTTTTGTTGAACAAATGAAGGCAAAGGATAATGTTTCAGGATCCAATCTGGGTCGGTTACCCGGATCAGAAATTTTGTCTTTCGAGCTTTCAGACTGGTGCTGGAGTCCATCTTCAGGGAACTTCTTTGTAACAGAGTATTTGCTTTGCACTGTTTTGTGTGTGGTATTTATGTGATGGCTGGCTATTAAGTCATTGGCTGTGTTTGCTTGTGCTGCCAGGTCCTTTGCCAACTAAGTACTTGATAAGCTGGTGGTAAACCAGCACTCCTGCTGATTGATGAGGACCCTGCTTCCCAGGCTTCAATCACTTCCCTGGCTGTTTTTGTGCTTGCTCACCCAACAATCTTTGTACCTGCAAAATTGAATGTTTTTGTTACATTGTATAGATTGCCTTGATGTGAGAACAGCAGTACCATCATTAAATATTAAATACAATAAATGCATACACTCAAATTTATGCAATAATAAACAATGATAGAAACAACACAAAACATCAAATGCATAGAATTTGATCTAGATAACCAAGCTGATCTCACTTGTTGTTAGCTTGATTAAGACCATCGCTTTTTTAGGTTGCAAGCCTTACACCAAGGCAGGTTCACAAAATGCAAAAATACTGGACATTACAAATATTCCACACAAGTATTTCATGCACTGAGGATGATATCTGTATTAATTAGACTGCTAATTTCAGTCCGGATCCTGCTGTTACCTTTGCTAATGATGTGAACTTTTCCTGGCTTTGCTTTATTTATGACTTTTTTAGTGGAATTATAGATTATCCTTCACATATATTCTCCCTTTTAGTTTTAGGCTGAGAATTAAGCTCTGATATTCCTCATTCCTGCTCCAATAATTAATTTCTGTAACAAAATGAGGAAGAAGACAAGTTTTTCAGTTGAGAAAAAGCAGGTACTGTAGATTCAAACATTGCAAATAATAATTCTTACGGCACTTTATAGAATCCTGGACATTCAGATCTCATGATTTTCATGTTTAATAATTATCCTGCAAGTAACAAGCCCACATTCATGAATCAAATCGACAAAATACGATCTTCTCTACACACCAGTACCTTAAAGCAAAGAATTTTCTTCATCAGAAATCAGCAACCTTTTAAGATGAAAGACATCATTGTGCAAGATTTCTTCTCTGTTTTTGAAAAGGTGATCTAAATTTTGTGTTAAAGCTTGTGAATTTTCTTTTTTCTTTTTCTAAAAGTTTTATTCGGGTTTTCACAAAACATAATACAAATAAAATATCATTTTTTGAGAATAGCATGGTCCCGGATTATCACTTCTCCATACAGACACAAACTCAATTTCACATTCATCTTTGAGTTCTATTCCATATCTTTTGACTATTTTAATATTTTCTCAATAATTTTTCCCTTCTCTTAGTTTTCTCAACCTTGCTTTTAATTATCTCATTCCTTTCTAAATTCATATATATATATATATATATATATATCTCCATGCCACAAGCCAGGCAAACACCTGGGCAAAAACAGACTCCCTCTGATAGCTCCAACCTAACCCCCCCACCAGGCACCCAGGTGAAACCCAGCTTGCTAATAAAGAGCAGCCGTCCCTTCACACGCAGCCAAGCTGCACTGAAAGCCTCCAACACAAGAACAGACTGTTGCCAGCCAATCAAAGCCACAAAACAGACAGAAGAAACCAGGAACACCAATCAATCAAACTCCAAGTCCAATGAAATAGGTCCAGGCTCCCAGCCAATCAGAATGAACCAGCCTCAAATTTAAAAACCAGGAGCTGTAAGACCCACATCCATACAGAAGCCTGATGATGGCAGATGAGATTCTGCTGAAACGTTGCTACAACTTTAACAGAACTACAATGACGTGGGATAATACCCGAAGGAAGCTGAACAGCACACATGTAAGTACCCGCGATAACTTAAAAAAACAAATATCTGACCTCTACGGGGAGGAAATAAACAGCCAGATCAGAAGCTATGAGAAGCTGGAAGTTAAAAGAGCAGGAATACTATGTGACCTAAAATTCCTATGCAGCTGCAGAGACAACAATGTAACACCAACCTGCTTCAAATTAACATTTCATAAAAACACAGCAGCTACCAAACGTATCCTGAAAAGGACAGAGATATCTCTACTCAGAAATGAAGTTCAC
>BLBF01000037.1:11170807-11182645 GCA_015471245.1 Laticauda colubrina
AGTTCTGGTATTTTTAAAGTCAATTTCATGTCCTGTGGCTTTGAGATATATTTATGTGCTGCTCAGCTTCCCCCGGGCACTATCCCATGCCACTGCAGTGCCTCCAAAGCCACAGCAACGCTTCAGCAGAATCTCATCCGCCATCATCAGGCTCCTGTATGGATGTGGGTCTCACAGATTTTAGTTTCAAATTCGAGGCTGGCCTATTCTGATTGGCTGGGAGTTTTGGTCTGTGTTCATTGGACTTGGAGTTTGATTGATTGGTGTTTCTGGTTTCTTCTCTCTGTTTTGTGGCTTTCATTGGCTGGCAACACTCTGTTCCTGTGTTGGAGGTTTTCAGCACAGCTTGGCTTCATGTGAAAGGACGGCTGCTATCCATTAGGAAGCCAGGTTTCACCTGGGTGCCTGGTGGGGGGGTGTTCGAGTTGGAGGCATCAGAGGAAGTCTGTTTGTGCTCAGGTGTTTGCCTGGTTTGTGGTGTGGAGATCTTTCTATTTGAGAGTCCAGGCTTCCAAATGATTGACAGTCTGCTGGAATCATCTCTTCTATTCATGCTTTCAGGTCTTTTTTCAATCTCTATGGCTTTCTGATGTTTCTGTGACTGGGGTTTTCTATAGTGGCTTGGGTTTTAGTGCCATTGAAGTTGATGTTGTGACCTGTGGTTTTCATGTGTTGAACTAGTGAGGAGGTGTGTTCCAGCTTTTTTACTGCATTTTTGTGTTCATCCAGGCGGGTACTTATTCTTCTATTGGTCTGTCCAATGTATGTGGCCGGGCATGATGTACAGGGAACTTCATATATGCCTTGGTTTTCCAGGTCAATTTTGTCTTTGGGGTTTTTAAGGATGGCTGCTATTTTTTTGTCTGTTTTGAAGGCAGTCTTGATGTGATGCCTGTGTAGTATCTTACTGATTTTGTCTGTAGTACCTCTTATGTAGGGCAGGACAGCTGTTCCATAGGTCTGTTGATGTTCTAGGTCTCTGTTATGTCTTGGTGTGTTTTTGTGGATCAAGCTAGTGATTTTGTTTCTGTGGAAGACCACAGAAATATGCAATGAATTTTAAGGATGAAAGCAATTGCATTAAAATCAAAGACATTATTGATTTGCCTATTAGTTTTTTCCAGTTAAAAGTAAAGTCCACTGAAGAAATAAGGGCTGGAAGCTATAAAAAAAAGTACAGATGACTGCTTTCGATCAGATCAATCAGAAATGAGATAAAAAAAAATTCTGCACAGGGAACATTCTCTATTACTTAGCGTACAATTATTTAAACAAAACACATTTCATGTAGCTAAAAGGAATAATGGATTATTTAGAAATATTTCATTTTATAAATAATGTGGCCATTGAACTTCTTTGTTAGAATTAGATTAATACACAGTAAGTTTGTGGATGTTAATCTTGCTGGAATTACTGAACATTTTAGGTTTCTGCAAAGATTTTTCAGTATAAAGGTAGAGTTACAATAGCTCTAAATTGACCTTGTTTAAGTTTTCTAAAAAAGCTGGCTGTTAAAGCATATTTCAATTATTATTATTTTTTATTTGGTTTGTCAATTGCTTACAAGACAATAGGTATAAGTAAAAACATAGTTATGAATACATGGATACATATTAGAAAAAGAAAAGAAACAATAGGACAGCGACCGTAGGCACATTGGTGCGCTAATGCCCGCCACCTATAGACCTCTAAGAAAAGGGATGAGGTCAATAGTAGAAAGTCTAAGGTTAAAGTTTTTGGGGAAGAAACCACAGAATCAGGTAGAGTATTCCAGACATTGACCACTCTGTTGCTGAAGTCATATTTCCTGCAATCAAGTTTGATGGGGTTAACCTTGAGTTTGTATCTATTGTGTGCTCTTGTATTGTTATGGTTGAAGCTGAAGTATTCATTTGCAGGTAGGACATTGCAATGTATGATTTTATATAGTATACTTAGATTGGACTGAAGGTGGCGTAGTTCTAGGTTTTCTAGGTCTAGAATTTCAAGTCTGGTGGCATAAGGTATTCTGCAACAAGCAGAGGAGTGGAGAACTCTTCTTGTGAAATATATCTAGACTTTCTCAACTGTGTTAATATTGGATACATAATGTGCGTTCCAGATTGATGAGCTGTATTTGAGTATTGGTCTCGCAAAAATTTTCTATGCTCTAGTTATTAGTGTAATATTACCAGAGGAAAAGCTACGTAAAATTAGGTTAAGAACTCTTAATGCCTTTTTGGCTATGTAGTTACAGTGGGCTCTAGCACTTAGGTCATTAGAGATGAGTACTCCAAGATCCTTGACAGAGTTTGGATCATCAACAAGGTCTTGATTATTCAGCCTGTATTTTATTTTCTGATTTTTTTTGCCAGTATGTAAGAAAAAGCTTTTATTTGTTGAGATTTGAAGTTGCCATTTGTTTGACCATTCTGATACACAGTTGAGGTCTTTTTGAAGGGTAGCAGTATTGTCTGTGGTGTTGAATAGCTTGACATTGACAGCGAAGAGAATGCAGTTGCTCTTAATATGATCACAGAGGTCCTTTATGTAGAGTATTTATGAAGAGTAATTAAACAATACAGAAAATTGTAGCCTTAAAGCCCCTGTCAAACTGCACCAACGGATGCAAAAAGGATGTAAAACAGACAAAAAAGCTTGCCATCCGTTGGAAAACGCGATGTACTCACTGCCTCCATTTTGCTTCCTCTCTATCCATCCAGCATCCGTTTTTTGACATTTCACCTGCTCAGAAAGTTTTGAGCTGCTCAAAACTTTTGCGTGGAAAATGTATCCAATTCGTCTGTTCTGCATCCGCTATGCATCCGCTATGCATCTGTTCTGCATCCATTACGCATCCGCTATATCCGCTAGGCATCCGCTGCGCATCCGCGCAACTTGCATCCGCTCGGATGCAGGGAGGAAGCGGAACGGAAGCAGAACGGATGCAGAACGGATGCCTAGTGGATGCAGCACGGAAACAAAGCATTTAAAACAGAAAAAACGTTCGCAGAGGAGACCTATCTCGGATATTAAGGATGCCTAGAGGATGCCTAGAGGATGCCTAGAGGATGCCTAGAGGATGCAAAGGGACATCTATACTGCCTATAAAAAGGGGGAGCAACTCACCTGCATCTCACTTTCAGACCAGCAGCCAAGCTGTGCAAACCTCCGCAGCATTCATCTGACTCTTGCTCTTCCACAGCATCCAGTCATGTCCACCGTGGATCATAACACAGTCCTTTTGGCAGCCACCATCCTTCTGCAACAGTGTAAAGCCATCTACAGGCTCTGTGAACTCTACTATGGGAAGAAAAGGAGGCAGCCAAGAAGCGTCTGGGTCCGAAGATGGATTGCCAGAAGAGCAGAGTATGGACTGAACAACAAGCTGATGGTGGAGCTCAGGAACGAAGACACTCGGGTATTCCAGAACTTCATGAGGATGCCTCCAGCCATGTTTGATGAAGTTGTGCAGCGGCTGACACCCAGGTTGACCAAGGCAAACACCAACTTCCGGCCCAGCCTGGAACCTGGGCTCAAGGTGGCACTCACTCTGCGCCACCTGGCCTCAGGGACCACCTACAGGAGCATGCAGTACGGCTGGAGGGTGCCACACAACACCATCAGCATTGTGGTCAGAGAAGTGGTGCAGGCCATCATCGAAGAATACCTCCAGTGCCCCTCCACTGAAGAAGGCTGGAAGAAAGTTGCAGAGCAGTGGTATCAGAGGTGGAACTTCCCACACACCATTGGAGCCATAGATGGCAAGCACGTGGTCTGCAAAGCACCACCCAAGTTGGGGTCCACTTATTTCAACTACAAGGGCTTCCTCAGCATCGTCCTCTTCGCCATGGTCGATGCTGACTACAAGTTCATGTACATTGATGCTTCAGGCAGCGGCTCATGTTCAGATGCCCAGGTATACAATGCCAGTGACCTCAAGGAGGAGCTGGAAGGCAACTTCATCATGGGCTTCCCAGATCCAGAACCCCTGCACAACGACACGCAAGATGTGCCCTACTTCATCGTGGGGGTTGACGCCTTCTCCCTCACAACCTACGTCATGAAGCCCTACACCTCCAGACTCCTCACCCGTGAAGAGAGGATCTTCAACTACAGGCTGTCCAGGGCAAGGCGGGTGGTGGAGAACGCCTTTGGCATCCTGGCCAACAGGTTCCAGGTACTTCTCACCACCATGCAGCATCGCCCAGAGACCATGACGAGGATTGTGGAAGCTTGCTGCATCCTGCACAATCTCATGCGCACCCGCTACCCAGTCTTGCAGAACAGGCTCGTGGACTTCCAGCAAGGCAATGGGGACATGGAGCCTGGGGAATGGAGGCAAGGGCAAAACCTGATAGACACTCAGGATGTGCAAGGCCCCAATGGAGCCTCACATGAAGGGAAGAAGCAGCGCAACCTCCTGAAACACTGGTGTAACTCCCTAGCTGGAACAGTGGAGTGGCAAGACAGGATGATAGATGATTAATGGGTGCTTCCTTCAGCCTGTCTCATCACACGGATGAGATTGGGCCATGTATGTTGGGTGGGCCTACAATTAACAGGGCGTTTAATAAAGAGTTGTGTTTATGTTGAAATGTGTGGATCAATGCTTACTAATGAAGGGCCAAAGGTGTGGCACCTGGGAGGGTGGACCATACAGTCCCACTATGCTTGCACTGGAGGTTTATCTATCCCACAGCTATCTTAACCCATCCCAAAGGTATCCCTGCCCACCCCACTGCTATCTTAACCCATCCCACAAGCATGCAAAGGTTTAAACCAATTCTAAAAGTTTCCACCAAGACTTTATTACAAAAAAAGAAATGAAGCAAGTGTGTGAATCAAAGATAAACTTTATTGAGTTGTAAAACAAAAATGACCAAAGCTGTAAAACAAAAATGACCCAAGTCAAGTGTCCAAATAAAGTCCACATGTAGTCCCAGTCTCTGGCACTCTTATTGGTCACTCAGAGGTGTCCCGAGTCTCAGGGGTGAAGGGTCCAGGTGCTGTGGAGGTGGCTGGTGCTGGAGTTCTGGTCTGAAGCCCCACTGGGGTGCCTGGTCCCGAGAGGACAACAGAGGACGGTGTGTGCAGGAAGCTCTCAGACAGCTGGCTCAGACCCGCAATGCTGAGTGGTCCTTCCTCCATGACATGGGGTGTCAGCCCCAGTACTGATGACAGATGTACTGAGGCCGGGCTTGGCTGTGGGGTGGAGGAAGTAGTAGTGTAGTGGGGCTGTCTGCTCTGCAGTTGGGTGAGGACTGGCGTGGGTGGCATTGTTGTAGCCGGTGGCATCATTGTCGTGGGTGGCATTGGTGCCATCAGTGGAACCGGTGGCAACGGTGTTGTCTAATGACTCTGTGGCTGGACTGGGAAGGGCTGCTGCCTGTGCTGCTGGACCTCCTGGTAGCCGTAGCCCTGGTAGGTGAGGGGCTGTGGGAAGCCTTGGAATGGGAGGGACATCACCTGGGGTGGAGGAGCAGACCTGGACTGGGTGGGAGCAGGTTCCTCTGGATCTGGAGGGTTGTGAAGCAGCTCGGTGATCCGGTCCTTCACCAGCTGGTACTGGGGTTCCTCCATATTCCTGAGGGTCTGGTTGACATAGGTGAGGAAGGGCTTGCGGTTGGAGGATGAGGAGTCGGTGCTGACCAGCTGAGAGAGGAGATCGATGCTGGTGCAGATGGTGTCCCTGATCTCCAGCAGGACAGTGTGGCTCTGCCCCTCCTGCTGTCTGGCTCTCTGCCTTTCTGTGGAGGTGGAGCTGTGGGGGGTGGATGCGGCTATGACTGTGGTGGACTCGATGTCTCCTTTCTCCCACTGCACCAGGGAGTCCTCCACGTGCTCCACCACGGTTACAACACCTGTCCGGGGGTTCTCTGCCATGGCACGCTCCACAGAAACCTGCCTGGAGACTGGGACTGACTCTCGGCCAGAAGAGGACTGGCTCTCAGCAGGCTGCCGGAGAGAGAGGGTAGACAGAGGGGCTCCTGGTGCTCCTCGGTGGCAGATCTCACCCTCCAGGAAGCTGCACCTGGCCATGACGTAGGTCTCTCTGTCTGTCAGCTTAACCGTGGCCTGGCCAGATTTCTTCAGGTGCAGCTTCCAGTACCAGGTGTGCATGTGCTTCCACCAGCCGAGGAGCACCTCCGAAGTGTAACCCATACTCTCCGCCCTCTCTCTCCAAGCAGCCTGCTTCCTTTTGGTATCCCTGTACAGCCGGTGTCCCTTCCGCCACAGATAGTCATTCTCTCTCAGCCACTCCAGCACCTCATCCTCGTGTTCCTCCTCGATGAAGTATTGCCTCCTCTCCTGTCCCCGCATATGCCTCTTCCTCCCTTTGGCAGGACCAGATGGGCCCTCATCAGAGGGGCTCCCAGGTAGTAGGGGCTGCTCCTCCACACCACCACCACCAGCAGCAGCAGCAGCAGGATCATTATCATCATCATCATCACCAGCAGGATCATAATCATCATCATCAGCAGCAGCAGCATGATCATTATCATCATCATCAGCAGCAGCAGCAGCAGTAGGATCAGCAGGACCAGGATCAGCAGCAGCAGAGTAAGCACCAGGAGCCCCAGCAGCACCACCAGCAGCAGCACCAGCAGCACGAGCAGGACCAGGAGCACGAGCAGGACCAGGAGCATGAGCAGGACGAGCAGGATGAGCAAGACCAGGAGCACGAGCAGGACGAGCAAGTCCAGGAGCACGAGCAGGACCAGCAGGACCAGCAGGACCAGGAGCAGCTTCAGCAGAGTACACAGCAGCAGAAGCACCACCGCCAGGAGCAGCTTCAGCAGAAGCTCCAGCACCAGAAGAGTGAGCCTGAGAAGCAGAAGCTCCAGCAGAAGCAGAGTCAGGGACAGGGGGCGGGAGAGTGGCCCTGTCCCTCTTTCCAGGGATGGCGGCAGGTTGCTGAGACGTTCACTTCTTCCCCATGGTTGTGGGGTTGCTGGCTGTCAGGGAGGCTGGCAGGGAGGCTGGCAGGCACCAAGGCTGGCAGGAAGCCTGGCAGGAAGCCTGGCAGGAAGCCTGGCAGGAAGCCTGGCAGGAAAGCTGGGAGGAAGCCTGGCAGGAAGCCTGGCAGGAAGGCAGGCAGGCAGGCACCAAGGCTGGCAGGCAGACTGGCTGGCAGGGAGGCTTGAAGGCAGGCTGGCAGCAAGGCTGGCAGACAGGCAGAGAGCAAGGCTGGCAGGGAGGATGGCCAGGAGGCTTGGAGGCAGGCTGGTAGGAAGGCTGGCAGCAAGGCCTGCAGGCAGGCATGTAGGCAGGGCAGGCAAGGACTCGATGTATCCTGGAGCAGGTCTTTCCTCTGAATGCTGGCCACGTGCGAGCTGCTTCCCTTTATATCCGCGTGGCTTACGCAATGCATCCCCCCCTGCATGCGCAATTAACGCCAGGCATCCGTTAGGCTTCCGCTGTGCATCCCCTAGGCTTCCGCTGTGCATCCCCTAGGCTTCCGCTGTGCATCCGCTTCATCCGCTCGGCATCTGCTCTGCATCTGCTCTTTCTGTTCCGCGTCCGCTTTGCTGAGCCCCCCCGGAAGCCTAGCGGATGCGCCATCTGCTCCCATCCGCTTCCATCCCCTGGGCTTCCATTCTGCATCCGCTTTCCATCCGCTCTGCGTCCTCCCCGCGTCCGTGTTATCCGCTCCGGTTATGCAAATTTTTGCTCCTTTTGAGAGCGGATAACAACAGATGGAACATTTTGCTTGTCCGTTGTGTCCGTTTTGCATCCGTTGGGTAGTGTGACAGGGCCTTAAAGAATGCAATCTTGAGCTTTTAAATGGGCCCGTATGACAAAGAAGATATATTTAAGTGGGACAGCTTTAAAGTTTCACTAAAATGAGAAGTAAACTCATATTTTTTGCCATCACAGGTTTGAGTGAGCAGGACAGTTTGAAAGTACCAAATAAAAACAGCTATAACATCAGTGCCAGCTGAATTGCCTGGAGAGGCAATTCCACAGTTGAGAACACATAGTTCTACTATTATGGTTGTACATATTGTCTATTTACATTCCATGCTAGAATAAAATCCACATTTTACGGGAAGAAAGATGGAATTGCATATGTTTTGGAAATGATGCAGATTAAGAAAACCTACAATTCTTTCTAGATCTGGCAGTGGAAAATTAGAAGGTTGGCATTTGGTAGAATCCTTTTATTTTTGCTTCTCACAGAACATAATTATCTGAGATAACATAGAATTTAAAATTATTACGTGTCCTCTGTGGAGAGGGAACATCCATAAGTAACTGTAAATGGTCATAGAGATCAAGTAAATTGCCTGACTGACTGACTGACTTTGCATAGCTGCCCATCTCAAATCAGTGAGTCTGGGTAGTGAATAAATTAAACAATTTGAAAAATGATACAAAAAGAAATTAAATACAGATAGCCACCAAGAGTTATAATAATCTGTTGATGTCAACCTTCTAAAACTCTAGAGGGTAGGCACTACAGCAGGAAAAGTATGCCATATATGATATGATACAGGATCCCAAGTATGATCAGAATTTTTGTAATGACATCACAGTGTATGTGTTAATCTTGGCTATGAATTTCCAAAAAATATGATCCAATGGTGAAAGACCTACAAAACTGTGTTGAGTACTACTTTTGTATTTTGCATATCCTCTCTTTGCCTTTTGATAAGCATAGGGAATGACAGAACACTTTATAGAAGCTTCACCAGGCGTTTTTTTTAAATGATGTTTCCTGAGGCAACTGCACTTATGCTTCCCCCAGCCTAACTTAAATTTGTACATATTTGTTATGAAAGAAATTTTAAAACAAATCAGTTTTAGATCCATGAAGAATGCAGTTAATGCAGTTAAAGAATGCAGTTAAAGAATGCATATATATTAGAATTGCTCAACAAGTAGGACTGAAAGGTGAAATTCAGGACATATAAGGGTGCTTCCATGACACTCCACAACTCTTTAAAGCACCTGCATCTTTTCAAAGATCACATGATTCAATTAATTCCGGGAAAAGAGGTGTTGGGTTTAAAGCATTACAGGCAGGTGAAGATTTACACAAATCCAGCACTTTTTTGACTTCATATTTAAAGAACTCTATGTGTATATTTATATGTATATGGGTATGTGTGTGACTATTTATATAGTAACAGCAGTTTTAAAACAAAGCATTTTAGTTTCTGCTTTCTTTAACTTGCTCCAATGAAAATTAAAATGCTGCACTGTAGCCCATATGGCAGTTACAGCATCGCAAAAGTGGAATAATTCAAAATGCTGTATATGATGTTACATGTTGCTTTCCAGGTTGCTTGTGGGGTTGTTTTGCCCAAACTGAACACTCTTCAGTTGTGTCAGCTTAAACTTTCATCAATGATTATACGAGCTAGGAACTCTGAGTATTGGAGTCCATACTTCTGAAGCCACCCTGGTTGGGAAAGATTACCACGACAAATTAAGGGGTCAGATGTATTTCTTTCTTTTCATCTGCAGTGATGGTTCAGGTGATATTTCTGTTATAATAATTGACAGATCAAGTTAGACTGATTATCTGAACTGACAGTATGCGCAACTGTCAATTCTAATTGTGTTATTTATTTAGAGAAATCAATATAGCTATTTATTTCATACAGTGACTAGGCAGCTCACAAAAAGATGTTCTTTCCCACAATGCCAGACCAAACATCCTGAGAGCTCATTCTCTTGATGAGCTAACCCCAGCCCAACCCTTCTCTTGTGGGAAGAGTAAGGTCTTCACAGCCTTCCAGAACTTTAGAAGGGTAGCAATCCCTCAGATGTTAGGTGCTGTTACAAAGAGCTATGAGGAACCACCAAAAAGGTGCATGTCCATGGTCCCATCAAATGACAATATTTAACAAAGGGGACCTGAAGCACATCCACCCTATCCAACTAATAGGATATGCAGATACCTTAGAGAGAGAAACAATCCTACAAGTAACCTGTACCTGTGCCATGTATGGCTTTAACAGAGGTAACTACCTAGAAATGAACCTGGAAAATAACTCAAAGCTTTGCAGCATTGATGCTCCTTAGGTGAATTGTGGGGCATCCAAAATTGTGCATTCCACAGCATTCTGGAACAGTTGCGACTTTTGTCAAAATTACAAAAAGCACGTAGCATTTTACCTATGCATCAAATATGACATTCAATAACACAAATTACACTGCAGAGTGTGAAAGTAATGTTTTGTCCTATGTAATCAATCCTGCTAGTCTGGGTATTTTTAAAGACAATGGTCTTCCCAAGATAAAGTAGAGATGATGCGGTGCTTGGATTCACAGAGCTATTATCTAGAAACTGCTGATAGATTATTTAAGTATAGTTCTCACAAGTACTCTGCATTGAGTATTATTATCTAGAGGAAAACTCTAATAAGAGTTTTGGTGATTGCCTTAGCACAGTTGGTTAATGACTGGATACTTGCTCTGGTAACCCAAAGATAAAAAAAGATGTCAGAAATCTATTCCTTCTTAACTGCAGGAAATCATACCTCCTCAAGATAAGTTAAGTATATTATTTGTTCTGGATGAAGAATCTGCATAATACAATCAACTAAAATGTGACCCAGTTACATATGCTGAAGAAAACAGCCTGTATTACTTAACTCTGTTCTAAGTAGAACATAATTTATGCCTTTAATATTTAATATATTTATTTACCCTACATTCAAACAGAGTTTTTCTCATTAATTGTCTTGTTATCCAAGACAATCAAGCATCCTAGCTTTATAAAATTGTGTCAGTATTTTCAGGAGTTGGATTTGGTTTGTTAAAAATTTAGTTCTATCATTTTGAAAAAGCTTCTTGTTTGTAAAGGTTTGCATTGTCTTAATTATCATTGTTCTTTTTTATATATTATTTTATTGTGTCATTATAAAATGTTTAGTACTTCATATCATTTAGGTACAGTGGTATTTAGATAATGTTGACTGAAGATTATCAACACAAATGATTTAGGTAGCTTAATTCTTTAAACATATAGAAAACAAGAAAGTTTATGTTTACGTTAATATTAGCTCTGATTTCTAAAATCAATTTCTTAACACTGATTACCATAAGCTTATTTCAACTTTACATAAGTGTGGGATTGATGAACAACTACAAAATACATTATTAAACAGTTATATAATAAAAAATTTCTCTCTTAAGCTTAATACGAAAGGCCCTGTCACATTGGCCGATGGATGCAAAACATATGTAAAAAGGACACACCGGACGAGAAAATGTTCCATCCATTGTTATCCGCTCTCAAAAGTGCCCCAAATTTGCATAAAGAGAATGGACAGGAACGGAAAGGAACGGACGGGGAGAGGACGTAGCGAGGATGCTCCACGGAAGCCTAGCGGATGGAAATGGATTGAAGTGGATGACACATCTGCAGGGCTTCCGGGGGAGGACAGCGAAGTGGACGCACAGCAGAAGGAGCGGATGCAGAGCAGATGCCGAGCGGATGACGCGGATGCAATACGGATGCCTAGCGGATACCTAGCGGATGCAAAGCATTCACTGCGCATGTGGGGAGGATGCATTGCGTCAGCCCTGCGGATATAAAAGGATGCAGCTCGCAAGCAGGTCACCATTCAGAGGAAAGACCTGCTGCCAGACACAGCTCCAGCCAACAACCATGGGGAAGAAGAGGAAGCCTGTGCCTACTCCTGCAAGCCCTGGCAATAAGGACAGGGCACCATCCCACCCCCTGATGCTGACTCTGCTTCTTCTGGGGCTTCTGCTGCTGCTACTGACTCTGCTGCTCCTGGTGCTTCTGCTGGTGCTGCTCCTGGTGCTGGTGCTTCTGCTGGTGCTTTCTCTTCTGGTGCTGCTCCTGGTGCTGGTGCTTCTGCTGGTGCTTACTCTGCT
>BLBF01000037.1:11182655-11223949 GCA_015471245.1 Laticauda colubrina
TGGTGCTGGTGCTTCTGCTGGTGCTTACTCTGCTGGTGCTGCTCCTGGTGCTGCTGGTGCTGCTGGTGCTGCTGGTCCTGCTTTTGCTGCTGCTGCTGTTGCTGCTGCTGCTGCTGCTGGTGGTGTGGTGGACCAGCCCCTAGAACCTCAAAGCCCTACTGATGAGGGCCCAGAAGGCCCTGCCAGAGGGAGGAAGAGGGAATCGCGCGATAGGGAGAGGAGACAGTACTCCATCGAGGAGGAACATGAGGATGAGGTGCTCAAATGGCTCAAGGAGAACAAGTATCTCTGGCGGAAGGGACACAGGCTCTATCGAGACACCAAGCAGAAGCAGGCGGCTTGGAGAGAGAAGGCGGAGAACCTGGGTTACACTTGGAGGTCCTCCTCCGGTGGTGGAAGCACATGCACACCTGGTATGGGAAGCTGCACCTCAAGAAGTCTGGCCAGGCCGCGGTCAAGCTCACCGACCGGGAGACCTACGTGATGGCCAAGTGCAGCTTCTTGGAGGGTGAGGTCTGCCACCGAGGAGCAGTCCCTCTGTCAACCCACTCTCTCAGGCAGCCCACAGAGAGCCAGTTCTCTTCTGGCCAAGAGTCAGCTCCTGTGTCCAGGCAGGTATCTTTGGAGCGCCCCACAATGGAGACCCCCCCAACAGCTGCCCTCCCCATGGAAGAGCACATGGAAGACCACCTGATGCAGTTGGAGCAAGGAGAGGCCACTGCCACCAGAGACCAACCCACACCCACCCCCAGCTACACCTCCACAGAAAGCAGGCAGAGAGCCAGACCGGAGGGACAGAGCCACACTGTCCTGCTGGAGATCAGGGACACCATCAAAAGCAGTGGAGATATCCTCTCTCAGTTGGCACACCGACATACCATCCTCTAAGAGAAAGCCCTTCCTCACCTATGTCAACCAGACCCTCATGGACATGTCAGAATCCCAGTACCAGGTGATCAAGGAGAGGATCACAGGTCTTCTGCACAACCTTCCAGGCCCAGCTGAACCTTCTCCGACCCAGTCCAGGTCTGCTCCTCCACCCCAGGTGATATCACAGCCCTTCCAAGGCTTTCCACAGGCCCTCACCTACCAAGGCTTTCCAGCAGCACCAGGAGTTCCAGCAGCACAGGCAACCCTTCCCAGTCCAGGCACAGGTTCATCGCATGCCACCGGTGCCACCAATGCCACGGATGCCACTGACACCACAGATGCCACCGATGCCACAGATCCCACCGATGCCTCACCTCGCTCACCTGCAGACCAGACAGTCCCACTACACTCCTCCTTCCTCCACCCCACAGCCAAGCCCGGCCTCAGAGCATCTGTCATCGGCTTTGGGACTGACACCCCATGTCATGGAGGAAGGGGCTCTCAACATCACAGGACTGAGCCAGCTCTCTGAGAGCTTCCTCCACAGACCATCCCCTGTTGTTCTCTCGGGGCCAGGCATCCCAATGGCGCCTCAGATCAGAACTCCAGCAGCAGCCATCTCCACAGCACCTGGACCCTTCAACCCTGAGACTATGGGCATGCCTCAGAGTGACTGAGAAGAGTGCCAGAGACTGGGTTGCTACCTGTTGATTTTATCTTTGCTTGGAACACTTTATTTGGGTCATTTTGCTTTTACAGTTTGTTATTAATAAAGTTTATCTTTGCTTCACACACTTGGTTCAGTTCTTTTAGTCAATAAAGTCTTGGTGGAAACTTTTAGAAATGGTTTAAGCCTTTGCATGCTTGTGGGATGGGTAAGGATAGCAATGGGGTGGGCAGTGATACCTGTGGGATGGGTAATAGCTGTGGGATAGATAAACCTCCAGTGCAAGCATAGTGGGACTGTATGGTCCACCCTCCCAGCTGCCACACATATGGCCCTTTATTATCAATAACAATTTAATCATTCATCAACACATTTTAACACAAACACAACTCTTTATTAAATGCCCTGTTCATTGTAGGGCCACTCAACATACATGGCACAATCTCATCAGTGTGACGAGACAGGCTGAAGGAAGCATCCATTAAGCATCTACCATCCTGTCTTGCCACTCCACTGCTCCAGCTGGGGAGTTGCACCAGTGTTTCAGGAGGTTGCGCTGCTTCTTCTCTTCACCTGAAGCTCTGTTGGGGCCTTGCACATCCACAGTGTCTATCAGGTTTCGCCCTTGCCTCCATTCACCAGGCTCCATGTCCCCATTGCCTTGTTGGTGGTCCACAAGCCTGTTCTGCAATACTGGGTATTGGGTGCGCATGATATTGTGCAGGATGCAGCAAGCTTCCATGATGTTCCTCACAGTCTCTGGGCGATGCTGCATGGTGGTGAGAAGTACCTGGAACCTGTTGGTCAGGATGCCAAAGGCATTCTCCACTACCCGTCTTGCCTTGGACAGCCTGTAGTTGAAGATCCTCTCTTCACGGGTGAGGCATCTGGAAGTGTAGGGCTTCATGAGGTAGGTTCTAAGGGAGAAGGTGTCATCCCCCATGATGAAGTAGGGCACATCTTGTGTGTCGTTGGGCAGGGGGTCTGGATCTGGGAAGCCCATGAAGAGATTGCGTTCCAGCCCCTCCTTAAGGTTACTGGCATTGTACACCTGGGCATCTGAAGCTGACCCATTGCCTGAAGCATCGATGTACATGAACTTGTAGTCAGCATCGACTATGGCGAAGAAGATGATGGCTGAAGAAGCCCTTGTAGTTGTGATAAGTGGACCCTGAGTTGGCTGGAGCTTTGCAGGCCACATGCTTCACATCTATGGCTCCAACGGTGTGGGGGAAGTTCCACTTCTGATACTACTGCTCTGCAACTTTCTTCCAGCCTTCCCCAGTGGAGGGGCACTGGAGGAGCTCCTCCAGGTATTCTTCGATGATGGCCTGCACCACTTCTCTGACCACAATGCTGATAGTGTTGTGTGGCACCCTCCAGGCGTACTGCATGCTCCTGTACGTGGTCCCTGAGGCCAGGTGGTGCAGAGTCAGTGCCACCTTCAGCCCAGGGTCCAGGCTGGCCTGGAAATTGGTGTTTGCCTTGGTCAACCTGGGTCTCAGCCACTCCACAACTTCGTCAAACATGGCTGGCGGCATCCTCATGAAGTTCTGGAATGTATAGGGTCTTCGTTCTTCAGCTTCACCATCAGCTTATTATACAGTCCATACTCCGCTCTTCTCGCGATCCATCTTTGGACCAACACACTTCTTGGACGCCTCCTTTTCCTTGCGTAGAACAGGTGAAAGAGCCTGTAGAGGGCTTCGCACTGTTGTAGAATGAAGGCGGTTACCAAAAAGAGTGTGTGACGATCCATGGTGGAGATGACTGGATGCTGTGGAAGAGCAAGAGCAAGATCAAGGCTGAAGAGGTCTGCACCACAGGTCTGCTGGACTGAAAGTGAGATCCAGGTGATTTCCTCCCCCTTTTTAATAAGAAATATAGGTTTTCTGCTAGGTGTCCTTTTGCATCCTCTAGACATCCTGCAGACATCCTAAATATCCGAGATACGTCTCCTATACGAACGTTTTTTCCATTTTAATGCTTTATATGCGAGCTGCATCTGCTTTCATCCTTTGTACGTCCATGCTACTAACACTGCGTGTCCGTTCTGCATCCGTTTCACTTCCTCCCTGTGTCCGTTTTCTGCTGGAGCGGATGTGAGTTGCGCAGATGCACAGCAGATGCCTAGCGGATATAGCGGACACATAACAAATGACTACGGATGTATAACGGATGTTCCCCATATGCGTAGTGGATGTAGAGCGGATGCGTTGGATACTTTATCCGCTCAAAAAGTTTTGTGCAGCTCAAAACTTTTTGAGCGGATGAAATGTCAGTAGACGGATGCTGGATGGATAGAGAGTATGAAACATGGACGCAGTGAGTACAGAATGGATGCATCACATTCATCAACGGATGGCAAGTGTTTCTCTCCATTTTACATCCTCTTTCCATCCGTTGGTGCTGTGTGACATGGGCTTAAGATCTTCATAGTGTTGTTATAATTTATTCGTGTTGGTATAGTTCATAAATTTTCTTTCGTTCTATTACCTAAATCAGCAGATTTCTGCAAACATCCTTTTACCAAGAGGTGTAGTGTGGCTTGTCTGGCTTCAGAAACAGGTTGGAGCAATTCATGGAAATCATAAGATTTAAGAGCTTTTAGCCTTGATGGCAAAATGACCACATCTGGAGCCCATCTGTTGGAAGATTATTGGGCTTATTTGCGCTGTTGTGGCCACTGCAAAAACAGATTGCTAAAAAGGTTTCTCAGAAAAGATACTGGATATCCAGATCGTTAGTTGCAGACTTAGACATCCATAGGTGAGACAATGAGAAGGGACCAGCAATTATGCCACAAATGCCGCATAAATTCTGCATATCATTTTTGTCATGAACTAAGTGACACATATTTCAGAATTTATGTCATTTCTACAGTAAGATCATATCATTGAAGAAGTAGCAATATTGTTTTAGAGAATAAAGTCACCCTACATCTCCACTCAAATATTGGATGATTTATCTTTATGTTAAGCAAGCAAATATTAGTTATTTAGCTAGAACTTTAACTGACAATTTTCCTGCAGTATGGTTTAATATTGCTTGAATGTCATTCCTGCAATCTATGTCATGTGATCATTTTAAATATTGGTTATTCTGTGCCGAACCTGAATCTCCCATGTCTAGTTTGCATTCATGCACACAGAATAGAAGCCACATTTTGAACATCTGTTCATAACAATGCTGTACCAACACTGGGAGAATTCAACAGGGGTCCTTTGAGCTTATGTGGCACTGAAAAAAAATAGACAATATATAACAGGGCTTCAGTTCTGGAAGAAACTTTCAGGATTCTTACAAGTAACTAAACTTCAGCTTGGCTTGAAGCACACCTGTTGATCTTTAATTGCCTTCTCACAATTCTCAACACACACACACACACACACAAACCCAAGCAAAAAAGAGGCCTCTGGATCATCTTGGGAACAATTCAGCAGGTTCTGACCAGTTCTGGAGAACCGGTAGTGGAAATTTTGAGTAGTTTGGAGAATTGCAAATACCACCTCTGACTAAAGATTTTACAGTATCCTTCTCCTGCCATGCCCACCAAGCCACCCCCACAGAACCGGTAGTAAAAAATTAGAATCCCACCACTGAAACAATTGTAGGACTGGCAGGCTCCACTTTGCAGTCCTGCTGTGAATCACTTAGGAATACAATTTGGTTTCCTATTGCAATGTTCTGGAACAATCTTTGAATATTCTTAGGGCACTGAAAGAAAGTTAAATACTAAGATCCTGCAAAGAATCTGCAGGGGGCAGTGATAAAATATGAATCTTGCCCTCATTATGATAACCCTATGATTTATGTACCTGTGTCCATGACACAAGTGTGAAAGAGGAGGCTTTGTATCATGATATTACTGTATATGTATAATTTTATTGCGGATACCAGTGGAAACTTATGATTAAGTAATGGTGCTCAATTTCTGGTCCTCATCTGGTTTCCTCATTGGAAACCTGTATAGGAATCAGAAGTTGATACTGTTTCGGTTGCAGCAATTGCTTAAAATGTTGAATTAAGTCCTAATTAAATATAGCATCCTATGACACAATATTTGGAATCTCTAGAAATCCACTCTTTTGATTTTGGAATCTTACCAGATATTTTGTCAAGATCATCTTTGCAAATATATTGGTACCTTTGTACTCATTGTTAATTGGTTTTGGAGGCGCAATGACACCAATCAAATTTTTATCATAAGGTATAATGTTGTGAGTCACAAGGCAACTGGCACTGACAAGTTCTAGTTTGTGGATTGACTATCAAACAAACAATGAGTAAAAGGACAAAATTTTCATGTCAAAATTAATTGAGTACCAAATTTGATATGTTTCAAAGCAATTGAGTACCATAGTACCACTGTATAAATGCTATAAAAGCATTTATAAAAACAAATATTCAAGGTACTGATGTCTCAGCCTAATAGCATCTATTTTCTTGTACTTGTTCACAGATTGCACAAAAATAAATATGTCACTATCTTTGTCAATTCTCACCTTCATTGAAATTGTTAATTAGTGAATTAAATTGCAGTGTCCTTTGAAAGCATTTTAAAGTAACATGGGGGGAAATGACCATTTACTTTCCTTTGATAAGAAACATTGCAGCAGCTTTCAAAAATCTGCCAATTTATGAACTGAATGCATGCTTTGAATTTATAACTTTCACTGCCCCCACAAGTACTGCACATTTTAAAATATACTTAAAGGGGTAAAGTCACCTTGGATTATATCTATATCTTATAGTAGTGTAGATTACACTAGTAGTCTGCACTATTATTACTATTAATCTTCTCATCACCCCTTACACCCATCCCCTCCCACTTGTGATTATATGACTGTAACTTTGTCACTCGGATCCTTATGATTTATATTGACTGTTCCCTCATTTGATTGCTTATTGTACCCTATAACTATTATTAAGTGTTGTACCTTATAATTTTTGACTCTTGGTGAATGTATCTTTTCTTTTATGTACACTGAGAGTATTTGCACCAAGACAAATGTGTGTCCTTGTGTATCCAATCACATTTGGCTAATAAAGAATTCTATTCTATTCATCTTTCTTTATGTACTAAATATACTGTATATAGACATACACAGAGACATACATAAGGATATGTGTGTGCATTGTTAATATCACATTAAGCTTGACATTAATGAATTACTTTTAAGTGTTGCGGAAATCTTAAAATGAATGATAGCAAATGGAAAAAAGTATGCTAAATGCATAACCAAGAATTCCAATAGATATGCAAAGCTCTAGAAAAGCTAAATAAATCTTTGTATTCTATCCATTGGAAATATTACTTGCATCCCTCAGTCTAAAATATGGCCAATATTCTTTAATTGTCACTTGTCAACTGGGACTGGAAATACTTTCCACATGAATTCACATTAATTCTATTCACAGAACTGTATAAATTATTTTTAATAAACATATATAGAGAATATAGAAAAATGTTGATTCAGGTTTAAAATATTAATGCTTTCTCACATTTGAATACATTAATTAAATATACTAAGCTATAAATTTTAACTATCTCAAATAACCCTCTCAGTTTTATGGATTTTACAATTACTGAAACAGTTGCTATTAGCAACAGATCCCATTTTAAACCATAAAAAGCATCTTAGAAGCATTTATAGACTAAGTTGAAGTCCAAGCCAAAAATAAAATTTGGCTTTCCAATACTGTCTTCCAGAATTGTAGTTACTAAATCTCCTTGCAGAAGTCATTCCATTATTTGATTTAGAAAAATGATAGTTGTGTTTACATAATAAATGGCATAAATACTCAAATGTAATTCTTATCAGGAAATACAGGAATGATATTCTATGACATATTCATCAAAAAAAACTTCCTATAATTTAAAAGTTGTAGTTTCAAAAAGATGACGCTTATTATATTTTCGTGTTTTAATGAATACTTAGAAGACAAAATCCCAGTCAATCCCAGTTCAAAATGATTGATGTATTATATTCTGGATTTAAATAATATGAAACAACTAACCCAACAGTGATTGAACACATGCAAATCAATTAAAATCCTCTTAATTCAGGAGGTACTTCAATGAATTGTGCTCTGTGAATTTTCTCTATGCTTTTTGTAGATACCTATGAGCAGTAATAAGGAGGTTTTCCCACTTAACAGGCAATTTCCAAAAGGAAAAAAACCCAACAAAACCTACTAATCAATGGAATAAAGTTATGTAACAATTGGTCTTGCCCACACTTACAAGTCTAGTGGACCCATGTGAGATAATATCTGGGTTGAGCTTTACACAGATAATTTGACCTGGAAGTTAAGAGTAAAAATTATTGCTGATCAGCCAGCTCAAGTTAAGAATCAAACTCAGAGGCATACAGAAACATATGAGAAGCAGTCATTGCTTTTGTGGTGAAAGTCAATTCTGCACAGAAAACCTTCTATAGCTCATCATCTTTAGAAATCTGAAGGAGGCCAGAATAATTAAATAATAGTGTCTATCCAAAGTGACAATAAAGATTCTGTTCTATTCTATTCTTAAAAATCAAGGGTGTTGCTCTAACCTGCATTTCTGAGCTTTAGAATATACAGACAATATATGGAGCTTTCACACAATTTATTTTCCAAATGGGGAAATAAGGATTAATGTTAGAACTCACCCGATGGACATTTAAGTGGTGAATTCTGACATGAACCCACATTTTCTGTTTGGCTCTGCATTTCTATTTGACAGATTCATAGCCAAAGTAGTTTCTAATTTTTCTATATTTTCCTCTAACAGTAAGAGTAATGACAGTACAAAGGGAAATTATTCCTATTGTTGATGAGATAGAAAATGCACGGATGTTTATCCAGATCTGCTGATCAAGCTGACGTATTCACAACACTGTCATTTCTCCACATGCAACAGTTTTTATATACATGTTCACAAGTATGGATGTATGTAATCACAGCTGCATAGATTATGAGGAGAAGAAATAGCAAGACATGTCATGAAATCATATGAATACAATTTATATGCAGCTCCAGACATCATTACAAGTGAAACTCGAAAAATTAGAATATCGTGCAAAAGTTCATTTTTTTCAGTAATGCAACTTAAAGGGTGAAACTAATATATGAGATAGATTCATTACATGCAAAGCAAGATAGTTCAAGCCGTGATTTGTCATAATTGTGATGATGATGGCTTACAGCTCATGAAAACCCCAAATCCACAATCTCAGAAAATTAGAATATTACATGCAATCAATAAAACAAGGATTGTATATAGAGCAATATCGGACCTCTGAAAAGTAGAAGCATGCATATGTACTCAGTACTTGGTTTGGGCCCCTTTTGCAGTAATGACTGTCTCAATGCAGCGTGGCATGGAAGCTATCAGCTGTCGCACTGCTGAGGTGTTAGGAGGACCAGGATGCTTCCATAGCAGCCTTCAGCTCTTCTGCATTGTTCGGTCTCATATCTCTCATCTTTCTCTTAGCAATGCCCCATAGATTCTCTATGGGGTTCAAGTCAGGTAAGTTTGCTGGCCAATCAAGCACAGTAATCCCATGGTCATTGAACCAGGTTTTGGTGCTTTTGGCAGTGTGGGCAGGTGCCAAGTCCTGCTGGAAAATGAAGTCAGCATCCGCATAAAGCTCCTCTGCAGAAGGAAGCATAAAGTGCTCCAAAATCCCCTAGTAGATGGCTGTGTTGACCCTGGACTTAATGAAACACAGTGAACCAACACCAGCAGATGACATGGCTCCTCAAATCAACACAGATTGTGGAAGCTTCACACTGGACTTCAAGCATCTTGCAATGTGTGCCTCTCCATTCTTCCTCCAGACTCTGGGTCCTTGGTTTCCAAATGAGGTGCAAATTGCTCTCATCAAAAAAGAGGACTTTGGACCACTGAGCAACAGACCAGTTCTGTTTTTCTTTAGCCCAGGTAAGACACTTCTGATGTTATTTGTTGTTCAGGAGCGTCTTGACAAGAGGAATGCGACATTTGAAGCCCATGTCCAGGATCCATATGTGTGTGGTGGCTCTTGATGCACTGACTCCAGCCTCAGTCCACTCCTTGTGAAAGTCTCCAACACTTTTGAATGGCCTTTTCCTGACAATCCTCTCCAGGCTGCAGTCATCCCTGCTGCTTGTGCACCTTTTTCTTCCACACTGTTCCCTTCCACATAAGGGAAAATCCACATTTCCCTTCCACATTTTCCCTTTCTATTAATGTGCTCTGATACAGCACTTTGGGAACATCCAACTACTTTTGCAATTACCTTTTGAGGCTTTCCCTCCTTATGGAGGGTGTCAATGATGTTTTTCTGCACAACTGTCAGGTCAGCAGTCTTTCCCATGATTGTGATTCCGACTGAACCAGACTGAGAGACCATTTAAAGGCTCAGGAACTATTTGCAGGTGTTATGGCTTAATTACTGATTAGAGCGGGACACTTTTGCCAAGAATACTGCACCTTTTCACAATATTCTAATTTTCTGAGATTGTGGATTTGGGGTTTGTTCGGTTCGTGGGAATGAGACTCAGTGTTCAGCATAACTTCAGCTCTTTTATTTAGTTCCGAAAGTCCGATCTAACCAGGAGCCGCAGCAGCTCTTTTTATAGAGAGCTGTTCGCGGCTAGTGTCCAATGACGGCTACTTGTTTTTCCCGCTGCTTGAATTGGCCAATCATAGCCCTGCTATAATTGGCCAATCGGCATCAAGAAAAGTAGCCAATCAGCATCGGGTATTTGTTGTCCAATAGGAATAGCCTATTTGGAGTATGTTAATATGGAACACCCCTCCCCTCTTGGTATGGTCCTACCATACATAGTCACGTAAGTAGGCAGGGCTTTTAGGTTGTCTAGTTGACCTGCGCAGTTTAGTTGTGTCATCATCTTCAGTGGGTTCGGACGGGATCACTGTTTCTCCTGCCCTTCTCTGTTGAACCTCCTGGAAGATAGAGTCAGCCATGCCACTCCCACCTGGTCTACTCAGGCTGGTAGAGTTGGCCCGGCTGCTCCTTTCTGACAAAGCATCCAGGTTTACCTGTGCTTCTTGTTCCTCGCCGAAGACTTCTACGGGTAGGTCATTGTTTTTACTTGCGTTTATTTGGGAATGTTTTTTATTGTGATTATTTTGATTTTCTGCAGTTTCTTTTTCTTCTGGAGGGCTTTCTTTTTCTACCAGAGGGTTCCCCCCCTTTATTTGTAACTGAGGGGTCTCCCCCCTCTCTGGTTGGTCTGTTGCTGTTTTTGTGTAACGGTTGTGATGTTGTTGGTGTGTGTGTGTTGTTCTTCATGTCTGGGTGTGTCAGTGGTACATTATAGTGTTCATGACCGCAACTGGTCGATGTGTCTTCACCAGGTTCGGCCGTCGTCTGTCTCCAGTCTGTAGGACCGTGGTCCGGTTATTTATGTAATTGTTGCTGGCACCCACAATGGGTGGCCGGTGAGGTTTTTTGCACATACTAAATGTCCTGGTTCGAATTTGCGATACTTGCTCGAGGAATCGGTAGGTTTTTCGGTGGTGTATGTTGGGTGTAATCTATCTAATTGTGATCTTAGTTTTCTGCCCATCAGTAATTCTGCTGGGCTTTTATTTGTAGTGGAGTTTGGTGTTATGTTTTGTATTGTGAGCATTTTTTCAATTCTTTCTCCCCTGTGTCTAATTTGTCTAATGTTTCCTTGGTATACCAGACCAGGCGTTCCACCCTGCCATTCGTCACTGGTCGGCCTGGTGCTGTCAGTGCATGTCATATGCCATGTTCTGCTAGGAATTTTTTGAATGGTAATGCTGTAAATTGTGGGCCGTTATCGGAGACGAGCACGTCCGGTAACCCATGTGTAGTGAATAGTTTCCGTAGCTGTTTGATAACTGCTTCGGTGGTAGTAGAGTGCATGATGCTTACTTCCAACCAATTGAAGTAAGCATCTACTACAATTAGATATGTATACCCTTTTGTTGGCCCTGCGAAGTCTATATGTATTTGTGACCAGGGGCCCCTTGTCGTTTCCCAATCCAGGACAGGTGCTGAAGGGGGTGCAGGATGGGAGTTTTGACATTTCCTGCAGGTTTCGACCCATTTCCCAATGTCTTTGTCCATCCATGGCCACCATACATAGCTCCTGGCCAGGGATTTCATTCGCACGATGCCCGGGTGGCCTTCGTGCAACATACACAATACCTGGTCTTGTAATTTTTGTGGAATTATGACCTGATCACCCCAGAGCATACAACCTTTCAGTTATGACAGTTCAGTTTGTCTATTTTTAAACGGTTTGAAAATAACGTCTGTCTCTTTTTCTGGCCAACCTTTTCCTACCCAGTTTAACACTTGTAACAATGTCTTGTCTTTTGCTGTCATTCTGGCAATGTCAGCCGCGGTTATTGGTAGGTTTGTCAAAGTCTCGATTTGTAGGGTAGAAATGGTTGGTGCCGGGTCAGTCTCTATGTCTGGTAAGGGGGTGCGGCTCAAGGCATCGGCATGAGAAATGTCTTTACCAGGTCGATGGATTAGTCTATAGTTGTATGCCTCCAGAAATTCGGACCACCTTGTCATTCTCGGTACAGTATGTTAGGGGTGGCTCTGTTTTCAGTGAGTATGCCTAAAAGGGGTTTGTGATCGGTCACAAGGGTAAAAGTCCTAACATAAAGGAAGCGTTTTACGCCAGATATAGCCGCCAATGCCTCTCTGTCCAACTGGCTATAGTTCTGTTCAGTTTTTGATAGGGTCTTTGAGTAAAAGGCAATGGGAGCTTCTCTTCAATCCGGCAGGACATGGCTAAGCATGGCTCCGACACCAAACGGTGATGCGTCGCAGGTAACAGTGAGTGGTAATGTCTCGCTGTATTGCATCAATACCGCATCGGAGGTGATGAGGTCCTTTATCTGCTGGAATGTTGTCTCTTCACATCGTCCCCAGGTCCAGATGGCTGATTTGTCTTAGAGTCTATGTAGAGGTTCCGCCGTTGTTGCCCTCTGTGGCAGAAAGAAGTGGTAAAAGTTTATAAGTCCCAAAAATGCTTGTAATTCAACTTTACTTTTAGGTCTAGGCACTTCTTTGATTGCCTTGATCTTTTTGTCTGTGGGGTGGGTGCCCTCCTTATCGATTTGATACCCCAGGAATTCGACTTTTGAGGTGACCAATTTACACTTTTCTTTTTTCACCTTGAGTCCTGCTTTTTGGAACCTTTGCAAAACCTCTCTGAGGCTTCTAATTGCCTCTCATCATTAGCTGAGATGAGCACGTCATCAAAATATGGGACTACTCCTTTTATCACTTGCAATAATCACTCCATTAGGCTTTGGAATACCCCAGGGGCTATGCTGACTCCGAATTGGAGTCTTGTACATTTGAATGCTCCCCTATGAGTCACAATCGTTTGTGCCTCTGCTGTTTCAGGGTCTACTAGTAATTGTTGGTAAGCTTGGGCAAGGTTGAGCTTTGCGAAAACCTTGCCCCTTCCCAAGAAGTGTAGTAGATGTTGTACTACCAGAACAGGATATGCACTTTGTTATAGTGCATTGTTTAGGGTAGCCTTGTAGTCCCCACAAATTCTCATGGACCCGTCTGGCTTAACTGGGGTCACGATTGGGATTTCCCATTTGTCGTGGTCAATTAGTTCCAGAATGCCTTATTCTATTAGTTTATTTAATTCTTCATCAATTTTGGGTTTTAGTGCGAAGGGGACTTGCCTCGCCTTTAGCCTAATTGGAGCTATGGTTGGGTCTAGACTGAATGAAATAGGGGACCATTGGTACTTGCCTGACTTCCCATTGAAGATGTCCCAGAACTCTCTCATCAGGTTCTCCTCCCAGTCTGCGTCGCCGATGCGGTTAATGCCGGTCACTCCGATTCCTAGAGGTTCAAACCACTCGAATCCCAGCAGGCTTGGTCGGTTCCAGTCTACGATAGTTAGAGGCAATATCTTTTGATGTTCTTTGAAGCTTATCTGGAAATGTCCAAGTCCGACTACTGGTATTCTTTTCCCTTGGTAGTCTTTTAAAATTAGCGATTGGTGTTCTAGTTCAGCTCTGCCAATGTGCGGTACTAGTCTTTTGATGGTATCCTATGATACTATCAATAAGTACGATCCGGAATCGACCTCCATCTTACATTCTTGGCCCTCGATTCGGACTGCCATATGTACCTTTCGGCCATTTGTTGCGTTAGAATGGCCGATGGTGATGGTTTGATGAGTTTCCTCTTTCCAATAGTTTTCGTTTAGCCACTTGCCTTTGCCTTTGCGACTCTCATGGCTCCACGTTGTCCTTTATTTCTTGACAGTCTGTTGTCCCTCCGTCTGGGGCTGTAGCTTTTTCAGTTCCGGCATACTCATGTGATGTGGCCCCGCTGTTTGCAGTACCGGCACACAGCATCTAAGAACCGGCACTCAGAATGGGGGTGGTCTCCTCCGCATCCGGCACACTGAAACCCTGACTTACGACCATTTTTCAATCACCGTTCTCACTCAGCCTGGAGTCTGTGGATTTCTTCTTCGTTGTCCTCATCTCAGGCTCAGGAACTCTTTGCAGGTGTTTTGGCTTAATTAGCTGATTAGAGTGGGACACTTTGGCCTAGAATACTGCACCTTTTCACAATATTCTAATTTTCTGAGATTGTGGATTTGGGGTTTGTTCAGTTCGTGGGGATGAGACTCAGTGATCTGCATAACTTCAGCTCTTTTATTTAGTTCCGAAAGTCCGATATAATCAGGAGCCGCGGCAGCTCTTTTTATAGAGGGCTGCTCGTGGCTAGTGTCCAATGATGGCTACTTGTTTTCCCGCCGCTTGAATTGGCCAATCATAGCCCTGCTATAATTGGCCAATCAGCGTCAAGAAAAGTAGCCAATCAGCGTCGGGTATTTGTTGTCCAATAAGAATAGCCTATTTGGAGTATGTTAATATGGAACAGGGTTTTCATGAGCTGTAGGCCATAATCATCTCAATTATGACAAATCATGGCTTGAACTACCTTGCTTTGCATGTAATGAGTCTATCTCATATATTAGTATCACCTTTTAAGTTGCATTACTGAAATAAATGAACTTTAGCATGATATTCTAATTTTTTGAATTTCACTTGTATATCATTACTTAGTCATCATTTTGATGACACAAGAACTTGTGATGGACACTGCAGTGTCTATTTGTAGTCAGAACTGGTATATAAATAAAACATAATCTTTCAGTGACAGATTAGCAATTAAGTATAACCATGTATTGGAGTTTCTTAATGTTTCTAAAATGCTGTACTTACAAGTAATATATTTATTACATTTTATCAGAAAATAATTCAGCTGACTCCATCTACTTTTTCTTTTGCACAAGTTTAATTATTAATACATCAGTATTGTCAATTAATACATCCTAATGAATTATTTAATTCTACAATGAACTTATTAATGGATTTTACATTTCCATTTCTATAATCTTTATGTAGTTTTTTTTATCATTAAGTGTTCTCAAAATGTCTTACAATTACTACAAATCAAGCAGTTTATTTTGGGAAGCTCTGCAAATTAGTGATAATGAGTCACATATACAGAGAACATGTTTGGTTTTCCTTTTGTTTCTAATATGTCTCCCCCACAAAAAAAAAAAACCCTTTCATAAACCTCTGCTCATTCAGAATATTACTGATAAAGTTTTTCTGACAAGTTTTCCAGAAATTTACCATGTATTCTCCTTTGGTTTTGTGCCATTTTTTCTATATATGTCCCCTTTCCTTCAGCATTTTAGAATGTATTCCATGTATTAATGCAAGCTTCTTGTGTATGTCCCATTTTTTCCTTCTTGCAATAATTTACAATTTCACTTACAGTATCTAGTTTCCAGCAGTATCTATGGAGCGTAGAGTCAATAGTTTAAAAATAGCATGTATGACAAGATTTAAAAGCCCACTTACACTTACATGCAAATGATTAGCATGACACCTTGGTTTTTCTTGGAAAGGAATCATCCACCAGGACAGGACACTTTTCCTCTGTAAGGTGGCTTTTGGATTGCTTTAAGTCATGCATGTGTCTTCTACAAAATTTGGTCAAGTGGTTGACTCAAGATCATCTTCTAGAGAGGTAAAGCTCCATTGTACTAAACAGATTTTTTTCTGCTCTCTTGTCTCTTTTCTTCCCATTCTTTCAGCTGTCCTATCCAAAAACTGCAGTGTCTCCCCTCAAACTCCTTCACTTTCTTTTCCAATAAGGACACAAGTATAAATTTGGGTCTTATTCAAAGGGAAAGTTAAATGTTGCACTCACCTTGCAAAACATAACAATGCTTCCCTTTTTGTCCAGGTTGCTTAGAGTTGTTGCTCACCAACTTTCCTAGATGAATCCCCCAAGGGCATCCCAGTTTGACCTAGTCACAAGTTTTCAGAAGTTGTTTCTCTGGGTTAGAATTAGCCTGGAGGAAGAGAAGAGCTTCCCTTATTGAATTATTCTAACAAATGTTTGTGGTACTCTGTTTGCTCACCTTTTGTTCTTTGAAAGTGGGCCCCTTACATGTTACCCTCAGCTATGACAGCAAAAGCAACATTCTAATCAGGCAAGAGAGTCCATCAACCACACTCAGAAAGCTGTCAACACCAATGAATGCTCAATTATTGGCAGCAAAGAATCAAAGTCTTTTTTTGTTTTTCCTTAGCTCTTCAGCTTTTCCTAATTCCCTCCCCGAACTCTTATTCGCTGTCCTTATAAAAGTCACTCAATGAATTTTTAATTTCAAGGTTGTCTGCAACTGAGGAGAGATAATTAAACTTACTCCAGCCTTATATCCAGCAGCCTCTACATCATTTTATTTATTTACTTACTTAGTCAAATTAAATCATTTTTATTCCTCTCAGAAAACAAGTAGTTTGTATTCTCTACTTCGGTATATGTCCAGATAATCATTCTTTCTGCAGAGGGATTGGTAGACAATATACTTAGAGTGGAGATAGAGTGCTTATTTGACCACAGTGTAAATTATATTAATTCGGACTAGCAATTTGGATGATTTAGCTATTGTATTTAAAACTCAGATAAATTTACTATATGACTGAAATAATAAGCCAATAAAGTAATTTGTGAAGTACCACGGTTTGATCCATATGACTACTATTCTAAGGGGCATGCATAAGCACACCAATCATGCCTACCATCCCTGTCCTATTGTTTCTTTTTATTTTTCTTATAAGTATCCATCTCATGCATTCAAAACTATGTTTATTCTTATACCTGTAACTTGTAAACGATTGACAAATCAAATAAATAAATAAATAAATAAATAAATAAATGTTACTTCTCTTACAACTTCTACCAATACTGCAGAACAAGGTATTTTCCAAAATGTTATGTTGCAAAATAGGGATTGGTATGCCCTAAAGATAAAGGATGGATCTTTAAGAGATGAATTATTGGAATCAGAAGGCCTTGAGTGGTCCAATGAAGAAACAATATATACTCTAAATTCTCACAGTTGTTGTGAGAATGAGATTTGCTAGAAATGTCTATCAATTAACTTGAGTCTATGAAACAAAATTCTATTGAAGCACAATGGAGAGCATTATAAGGTCACTTCAGCTCTAATGCTGCAGGAAGATTTTACTTCCAAATTATTTTGTCCAACAATGCATTCCAGGTGGAGAAGCTCTTACCTTTGCATTTAATTATGAGAACTGCCCTTATTTTGCTTTTGCCAGATCATTCCAACAGAGCATAACCTTTCCTTTTTAAACTGTTGTGAGATATTGATGAAAATCACAGCATCTTATTTAGATAGGCTTCCTATCTGATGAGTTGGCTGCGAGTTTCTTACATTCCTTCATCTCTCAGCAAATGTCCCTGGATTTGTTAAAATTTTAGCCTTGTTTCTGAACCTCTCATTTCACTTCTGTTACGTTTGCACTCTTTGCTTTTCTTCCTCTTTATTGTTGTAAGATACCTAGAGTAGCCCCACAGCAAGATAGGTGGCAAATACATACATACAGAACTCGGAAGCTTTAAGATGTATGGACTTCAACTCTCAGAATTCCTCAATTAGCATGGCTGGGTGGGGGGATTCTGGGAGTTGAAATCCATACATCTTAAATATGCTAAAATTGAGATAGGCTGTTTTAAAAAGAGGCAAGCTGTTACATCCTGCTGTTGGCCATTTTGAAAATCAGTTAATGTAGAGGACAACAGTATATAGTATAATAGTTCCTGGAGAGATTGCAGAAGCAAATTGAAATGAAATAGGTATTTCATGGACATACTATCTCAATGGTAAGGCAATTACTTGATTAATCAAATTATAACAATTAAAAGATTTGCATTCATTTCTGATTCCTTCCATATTTAGGGACTGCTTGTAGTGGCAAATATTTTATTCTTACAAAAACATTTGAACCATAAATTTATTAGGTCTATTTTAATTTGTTTTGCCATTAATATTTCCTTAATGCTGATGCCTTCTCTGCAATATTTTTTGTTGGCAATGAGATGAATTCTGCATTTTTTAGGATTATGTTATTCTTCTAAAACACCTTTACATCAGTGGTACACAACAAACTAAACCTAAAACTAAAATCTTATAGTATCTTAGGACACCTGCATAACTGGATAGAAGCATTCCTGTCAAACAGACAACAAATGGTCAAAATTGGGAACGTCCTATCAAATTCTGTACCTGCCAACAGTGGTGTCCCCCAAGGCAGTGTACTAGGACTAACTCTCTTCATAGTCCACATAAAAGACCTCTGTGATCATATTAAGAGCAACTGCATCCTCTTCGCTGACAATGGACAGCTATTCGACACCACCAACAATACTGCTCCACTTCAAAAAGACCTTAACTATGTATCAGAATGGTCAAACTAATGGCAACTTCAAATCTCAACAAATAAATGCTCTGTCTTACATATTGGGAAAAAAAATCTGAAAATAAAATACGGGCTGAATAGTTAAGACCTTGTTGATGATCCAAACTTTGTCAAGGACCTTGGAGTACTCATTTCTAATGATCTAAGTGCGAGAGCCCACTGTAATTAGATAGCCAAAAAGGCATTAAGAGTTGTTAACCTAATCTTACGTAGCTTTTTCTCTGGTAATATTACACTTATAACGAAAGCATACAAAACATTTGCGAGATCAATACTCGAATACAGCTCATCAGTCTGGAACCCACATTACATATCTGATATTAACACAGTTGAGAAAGTTCATAAATATTTCATGAGAAGAGTTCTCCACTCCCCTACTTGTTGCAGTATACCTTATGCCACCAGACTTGAAATTCTAGACCTAGAAAACCTAGAACTATGCCACCTTCGGTCCAATCTAAGTATAGTATATAAAATCATACATTGCAATGTCCTACCTGTCAATGAATACTTCAGCTTCAACCATAACAATACAAGAGCAAACAATAGATACAAACTCAAGGTTAACTGCACCAAACCTGATTACAGGAAATACGACTTCAACAGCAGATCAATGTCTGGAATACTCTTCCTGACTCTGTGGTTTCTTCCCCAAACCCAAAAAACTTTAACCTTAGACTTTCTACAATTGATCTCACCCCTCTTCTAAGAGGTCTATAGGGGGCGTGCATAAGTGCACCAATGTGCCTACTGTCCCTGTCCTACTGTTTCTTTTATTTTTCCTATATGTATCCATGTATTCATAACTATGTTTTTACTTATACCTATTTACTTATACCTTGTAAACAACTGACAAACCAAATAAAATAAATAAAAAAATAAAAATAAAATATTTGGCATGACTTTTTTTTGTTCTTTAATATTATAATCAATGCATATTACACATTCTATGGTCTTTTTTAGGTTAATGTTTTGTTATGAGTTGGTGTCATTTAGATTCTCCAGGAACCAAAACAGTGCTGAATAGGTCGGTTGTGTTGCAACACATCACCTAGTCCTAGGATGAAGCTGAAGACACAAGTTGCCTAATGCTGTAATATGATACATATCAGATATATACATAACAAATCATTGAGGTACCTGGAATAAAATACTGTACTCAAAAAACAATATCGTTCACAATGCATGATAGTGGGTCAATAATACTGGACTGCAGGTCTCTGTGGGAGGCTGAATCAGGAGAAAATAATAAATTCATATGTTATAGTTCTGTCACAAGCATTGGAGGTCAGCATCCTTCTTCATTCATAATGGTCAATAAACCAGCATATGAAAATTTACTCCTTCATGGCTATATAGCCTGAGAAATACTGGTGAATGCTGCTGGTTTTGTTTCATTGTGTAGTAATAGGACCACTAAAGCCCATGTCCCACTGCACCAACGGATGCAAAGAGGATGTAAAACGGACAAAAAAGCTTGCCATCCATTGGAAAACGCGATGCATCGTTGTGTACTCACTGCATACATGTTTCATACGTTCTATCTGTCAAACATCCATCTACTGCTATTTCACCCGTTCAAAAAGTTTTGAGCTGCACAAAACTTTTTGAGCAGATGAAATTTCCGCCACGTGCGATGTACATCTGCTACACATACGGGCAACAAATGTTCTATGTCTGTTGTCATCCGTTACACGTCCGCTGTATCCTCTCGGCATCCTCTGGGCATTCTCACAACTCACATCCACTGAAGCTGAAAACGGAAAGAGGGAGGAAGCGAAACGTCCACGGAACGTCCACACAGCGTTAGTAGCACAGAAATAGAAAGGATGTAAGTGGATGCATCTCGTATATAAAGCATTAAAACAGACAAAACATTTGTATATGGGACGTATAACAGATATTTAGGATGTCTGGAGTATGCTGAGAGTATGTGGAAGGACACCAAGTGGAAAACCAATATTTCCAATAAAAAAGGGGAGGAAATCACCTGGATCTCACTATCAGTCCAGCAGCCGTGGTGTACAGACCTTTTCACCCTTGGTCTTGCTCTTCCACATCATCCATTGTTCTCCACCATGGATCATGACAAAATCTGTATGGTAGCTGCGATCATTCATCACCAGAACCAAGCCCTGTTCAGACTGTTTCACCTTTTCTACGCAAGGAGAAGAAGGAGATGTCCAAGAGCTGTGTGGGTCCGATGATGGATCGGGAGAAGAATGGAGTTTGGACTCTATGACCAGTTGATGGTGGAGCTGAGGAATGAAGACCCTCATGCATTCCATCACTTCATGAGGATGCCACCAGCCATGTTTGACAAAATTGTGGAGCGTCTGAGATCCAGGTTGACCAAGCCGAGCACCAGCTTCCAGCCCAGCCTGGACCCTGGACTGAAGGTGGCACTGACTTTGCGCCACCTGGCCTCTGGAACCACATACAGAAATATGCAGTATCCCTGGAGGGTGCCACACAACACCATCAGCAAAGTGGTCAGAGAAGTGGTGCAGACCATCATCGATGAATACCTGCAGGAGCTCCTCCAGTGTCCCACCACTGGAGAAAGCTGGAGGAAAGTTGCAGAATAGTGATATCAGAGGTGAAACTTTCCCCACACCGTTGGAGCCATAGATGGGAAGCATGTGGCCTGCAAAGCTCCAGCCAACTCAGGGTCCTCTTATCACAACTACAAGGGCTTCTTCGGTATCATCCTCTTTGCCATGGTTGATGCTGACAAGAAGTTCATGTACATCGATGCTTCAGGCAACGGGTCAGCTTCAGATAGCTAGTGCCAGTGTCCTCAAGGATGGGCTGGAACGCAACCTCATCATGGGTTTTCCAGATCCAGACCCCCTACCCAATGACACACAAGATGTGCCCTACTTCATCATGGGTGATGATGCCTTCTCCCTCAGAACCTACCTCATGAAGCCCTACATTTCCAGATACCTCACCCATTAAGAGAGGATCTTCAACTACAGGCTGTCCAGGGCAAGACGGGTGGTGGAGAACGCCTTTGGCATCCTGAACAACAGGTTCCAGGTACTTCTCACCACCATGCAGCATAACCCAGAGACTTTGAGGAGCATCATGGAAGTTTGCTGCATCCTGCACAATCTCATGCGCACCCGCTACCCAGTGTTGCAGAACAGGCTTGTGGACCATCAACAAGGGAATGGGGACATGGACCCTGGTGAATAGAGGCAAGGACGAAACCTGATAGACACTGTGGATGTAAAAGGCCCCAACAGAGCTTCACGTGAAGGGAAGAAGCAGCGCTGGTGCAACTCCCCAGCTGGAGCAGTGGAATGGCAAGACAGGATGGTAAATGGTTAATGGATTCTTTCTTGAGCCTGTCTCATAACACTGATGAGATTGTGCCATGTATGTTGAGTGGCCCTACAATGAATAGGGCATTAATAAAGAGCTTTGTTTATTTTGAAATGTGTTCATCAATGAATAAATTGTCATTGATAAAAAAAAAGGGGGACATATGTGTGGCAGCTCGGAGGGTGGACCATACAGTCCCACAATACTTACACTGGAGGTTTATCAATCCCACAGCTATCCTTACCCATCCCACAACTATCCTTACCTATCCCACAGCTGTCCTTACCTATCCCACAACTATCCTTACCCATCCAGTGTAAGACAGTGTGGCTCTGGCCCTCCAGTCTGCCTGTCTGCCTGCTTTCTGTGGAGGTGGAGCTGGGGTGGATGTGGGTTGGTCTCTGGCTGCTGCTTCTTCTTGCTCCATTTGAGACAGGGGATCCTCCACATCCTCTGGCATGGGGAGTGCAGCTGTCGGGGGGGTCTCTGTCATGGGGCCCTCCAAAGACACCTGCCTGGACAGGGTAGCTGTCTCCTGGCTGGAAGAGGACTGGCTGTCTGAGGGAGAGGGTTGACAGAGGGGCTGCTCCTCAGTGGTGGATCTCACCCTTCAGGAAGCTGCACTTGGCCATGACGTACATCTCCCAGTCAGTGAGCTTGACAGCAGCCTGGCCAGATTTATTCAGGTGCAGCTTGCCATATCAGGTGTGCATGTGCTTCCACCATCCCAGGACTACATCTGCAGTGTAGCCCAGGCTCTCTGCCTTGTCTCTCCACGCTGCCTGCTTTCTCTTCATGTTGTGATACAATCTGTGGCCCTTTCTCCACAAGTACTCGTTCTCCCTCAGCCATTCCAGTACCTCCTCCTCATGGTCCTCGGAAATGGAGTACTGTTTCCTCTCTCCCTTCTCCTTCCCTTGCCTCTTCCTCCCTCTGGCAGGGGCTTCAGGGCCTTCAGCAGCAGGGCTTTGAGGGCCTTGGGGTTGGTCCACCACAGCAGTAGCAGCAGCAGTAGCAGCAGTAGCACCAGGAGCAGCAGGAGAAGCACCACCAGCAGCAAGACCAGCAGCACCAGCAGCAGCAGCAGCAGGAGAAGCACCAGCAGCACCAGCAGCACCAGCAGCAGGAGAAGCACCAGCAACAGGAGAAGCACCAGCAGCACCAGAAGCAGCAGCAGGAGGAGAAGCACCAGCAGCTTCAGAGTCAGTGCCAGGGGGTGGGATGGTGGTTCTGTCCTTCTTGTCAGGGCTGGAATGAGTAGGCACCAGCTTTCTCTTCTTCCCTGACTGACGAACCATGGTGTTCCTTCAAGATGTATGTGGCAGCACGTCTTTCCTCTGAATGCTGACTGCGTGCAAGCTGCATCCTTTTATATCTGTGGAGCTGATGCAATTCATACTCCCCGCATGTGCAGTGAACGCTTTGCCTCTGATATACATCCACTATGCATCTGCTTTGCTTCCTATAGGCATCCGTGAAGCATCCGTGTCATCTGCTATGCATCTGCTCCTTCCGCTACGCATCTGCTTTGCTATTCTCCCCCGGAAGTCCTGTGGATGTGTCATCCGCTTCCATCCGCTGTCATCCGCTAGGCTTCCTATGAACATCCGCTTACCATCCTCGCTACGTACTACCCTCGTGCGTTCCTTTCCATTCTTTTCCGTTCTGTTTATGCAAATTTTCACCAGTTTTAAGAGCAGATAACAATGGATGGAGCCACCCCCGAAATTTTGCTTGTCCACTGTGTCCTTTTTGCATATGTTTTGCATCCATCGGCCACTGTGACCTCGCCTTAAAGACCAACTCTTCATGAGCTGTCACTGCATTGTGAGAAATGAGAGCAATATGATTATAAGTTTTTATTCATTAAAAAAATACAAGAAGACGTTGTATGGGAGTGAGCTAGAACAAGAAAATGACAGACAAGAACTTTTACATAAAAATATGGTAAGTTTCAGCAGAATATCAAAATTTACTTTTAAGTTTATCTTGCAACATGCAGGAAGATAAACTTAAAAGTAAAATTATCAGACATGAAACATGATCCTTAGTCACCCCATAGCATATAGAAATATGAAAATCATAACTTGTGATGCAGTCTACTCCTGGGCTTAGACCATTTGAAATCATGCATTTCCAAAAATATACCTGCAAACAATAATGTATTCAAGGCCTATGTAACAGGAAAATATATATTATTCAGAACAGTGTCCATATAAATAGGACACTGCCCTCTAAATAGGAACACTGGAAATAATTTATATCTATTATTATTTGAATTACATATTTATTGCTTCTTACTACTGTAAGTGAAACAATACAAAAATTGACACATTATTTCGCACAACCTTCCTCTATCCCATTGCATCAATAATTGAGAGAAATAAAAAATCAGGTGAGCTTCCATGTAACTCAAGGGTGTCAAACTCATGTCGTCATAGCAGCAACCTGTGATGTATTGGGACTTTTTCCTCCCTTTGCTAAACTGGGTGTTTGTAGTGAACCAGGAGATTGATAGCCCTGATGTAGCTGAACTCTCCCATACACCCAGCTGACCAAATATGATGAGAAACTAGTGGCAGGAGAGGACCAAAATAACTATGTTGGTAGTTCTTTGAGAGAAAGCTGAGAGAAGTTTGTAGAGATTGTATGAATTGCATCTTTAAAGAGATTGTATGAATTGCATCTTTGAAAAAAGATCGTCTTTCCCCCTGCAGTTTTTGTTGAACTTCTATTGAAAATTCTCCAATGTGGATGGCTTCAGAAACAGCTGAATACAATCCTAAAGCTACATTTGCCAAGGGAGCACTTCAGTGACCTCTGATAAACAAGGTTGAAATGAACCTTCTGTAGCAGAAGTGCATTAAAGCCACTAAGTTGCAGCAAATTAGCATGCATCTATACTACCATAGAAAATAATTGAAGCAAATCAATTCATCTCGAAGGCTTGAAATGGTTTATCAAAGTAAATCCATGCCCACTTTACACATACCTAAAGAATAATTCAGTAGCTCAGTCCATGCTTAGGAAGGATATATTTAATCCCTTCATAAAAATAATAAAAAATATTCATAGATCAGTGGTGAACTAGCATCACTAGTTAGAAGTTAAGGTGGAATATGAAAGAGAAAATTGTCTCTTGAAGGTCCTGGAGAGCCACAGTGACTCATAATTCCAAATATATTTCACCAAATATAAAAGATGTCAAAGAACCCTTATCACGTGAGGTTCTGCAATTTGCATATATTCATGTAATTAGCTGAATACCTGCAGTATGAAGTTCAGCTGATTTCTTTTTTCAATATGCAGTACGGTTGGGGTAAAACAATAGCAGCAACCTGATCATGCTTTATGAATAAGTTCTTCAAATGATGTGCCTTTAGTGAATTGTCAAGTAATATCACAGTCAATCATTTGCATTTATATTAGATCACTTTTAAAATCTTAAGTAGCTTTAAGGTATTGAAATTTCTGCCACTTTTGTGCCAAGAGAAATCAGAAGAAGAACATCTCCAAACTTTTTCTAGTGAAAGGAAAATTTTCCACCTATCTTTCAACAAAGCAATCCCCCATAATGGTGACAGTGAATGAAGAAACAGAGAATTTTTTCTTCATGTTTTCCAGTTTTTAATTTTAGGAGATCAAACAAACTGTTAGCAACATTAGTGCACAGTAAGAGTGACCATTTATATTCTTTATGAATCCAAAATTCTTTTCTCATTTAAAATAATTTCTAAGAAATTTGTCTTTAATTAAATTAATTAGATTAAATATGTTAAATAAATTCATTTTATTTATTTATTTATTTTATTAAATTCAGGAGCATTTATCTTTCTGGGAGGGAAAAAAGGAACATACTCTTTCCCAGGTTTTGTACTGAAGTGTCAAATAAAAAAGTCACAATCAAGAAATCTTTCATTTAGATATGTTATTGAAGTTTATACTCTTGGGCTATTTTTACCTGATAATGAGTCATAAGCCACATAGGAGTTTATGTCTGCTCATAAAAGAAGCAATAGAATCTTCTGTTTTAGTAAATTCTGGCAATAGAAGTTCAAAAGAGTTAAAGCAAAATTTTGAAAAATAGGAACCCAAAGACACCAGAACTGAACAGCTGTCAAATCTTTTTTCATGTAGAGAATTAGAAAAGAGTAACTTGCCTCCAAGGTAAAATTATTGAAGCAAAACTCCAGAGTCATTAAAAAAACAATTATGTATCATGGGGGAAGAATACTTAAAAAAAAATTGTTTAATAAGTATACTTGTTTTGCTAATTTGCTTGAAGAGTTTTCAGTTCTTAAATCATATTTATTTGTTTAGGCTTGAGGATATAACATTTGCTTACTCTTTGAGTAGGGCAAATACAATGAGATCTAGAGTATAGATACATAAAATAAATATCTAATAAAAACACAGTAGATAATAGTTCTCTTTGGATAAACATATGGTCAATGTTTTGAGGTTTACTTCTAAAAGAAAGGGTGATTTTATAAAAAGAATTATATGTCTGTCTTCTCAATACCATTGCTTTACAGTGATCACAGTAGGGACTGGAATTTAGATCATAAGTCAGTACAGTCCTAAGTTGAGTCACCACATGATGGGGCCAGATTTTATGACTATTTTTACAGCAATCATTAATCAAATTGCCACAATAATTAAGTGGATCACATGACCATTAAACAAATCCAGCTTCCCAATGGATATTTTTTGCAACTTTTTTGGAGGCAAAAAAATTTCAATTCACAATTTATATGACTTCAGGATGCTGCAAACAGTTGTAAATATGAGCCAGTTGTCAAGTGCCTGAATTGCAGTCATGTGATTGTAGGGATGGTGCAATAATCATAAGTGTGAATACAGGTGGTATAAACACTTTTTCTAAGATTGTAAGTCAATTGGTCGTAAATTAAGGAAGACCTGTATTTGTTTAAACATTTTACATTACCAATTTTAATAATTATTCTTAACTTTTCCTGGCAAGATTTCCTCATGCAGGAATAGCAGAAGGATTTGCAGTTCATTACTTTCTTTTTAAAAATAAGTACAAAACCTAAAATGCGCATACTGAATACTTTAGGTCATAGTATGACTCCAAAGTTCAGTTAATAAATTGTGATTTTTATCCTCAAAATTAAAAAAGGAAGATAAATCATAGAATTTAAAATAAACAAACCAGAGATAAAAGTAAAATTATTTTCTAAAAAATACTAGAAACTGATAGCAGTGTTATCTGTAAATCTATTAGGAAGGCATTATTATTCATGTTAGTGAGTAACATAACAAATGCTAACACAATCAGAATGTATTTGTCCTTTACTGTACAGCAGTGATGGGATTCAAAATTTTTTTACTTCCGGTTCTGTGGGCATGGCTTGGTGGGTATGGCAAGGGATGGTTACTGCAAAATCTCAATTCCCTCCCCATCCCACTGACCTGCTTTCCAGCTCTGTTCTCCTGTGCAGGGCAACACAAGAAGATCGGCTGGGACTTGGAAGACAGAGAATAGATGGGGGCGGGACCAGTCAGAGGTGGGATTTGCCAGTTCTCCGAACTAGGTCAGAACCTGCTGAATACCACCTTTGCTGTATAGCTTTCAATATTGAGTTTCAATATAATGATCTTAGCTTACCCTAAGCCAATATCAAAAGCTGGCATTACTTGGATCTTTTCTGTGGAGTAAACCAGTGGGGGATTCAATTTTTTTTACTACCGGTTCTGTGGGTGTGACTTGATGGGCATGGCTTGATGGGTGTGGCAGGGGAAGGTTACTGCAAAATCCCCATTCCCTCCCCATCCCACTAACCTGCTTTCCAGCTTTGTTCGCCTGTGCAGGGCAACAAAAGAAGACCCAGCCAATCAGCTGGGACTCAGGAGGCAGAGAATAGATGTGGGCGTGGTCAGTCAGAGGTGGCATTTGCCAGTTCTCTGAACTACTCAAAATTTCTGCTACCAGTTCTCCAGAATTGGTCAGAACCTGCTGAATACAACCTCTGGAATAAACAAAAGACACTAGAGTCAGCAGTACGTTTCTCTGTTGCTGCTTTACTCAAAGTTACAGACCTAACTGCAAGAATTACAATATATGCAAATGGCCTAGGGTAACTGAGCACTAATACTAGAAGTTGTGGGAAAGCTGCTACTGTGCATGTTAATGAGGAGACAGGAATGAAAAGTTCATTCAGCAATAATAGCTGAAGGTTTGATCCCTTAGTAGTAGATTTTAGGATTGCAATGTTCATCTATTTATAAAGATTGAATAACATAATGTGTCCATTTTTCATTTGTTTAATGGGTCTGCTTGTCTTTATGATTAAACATTTCATTTTTTCACATACAAAGACTGTTTGTTCTTTATATAGTCTTAAAACACTGACTGGTCACTTCCCATCCAAACTTGCCTAGTCCAGCAATTCTATGAGATGGATATATATGACAGATAACAGATAATTAGAGTTGGAAGGGATCTTGTAGGTCTTCTAGTCCAACCACCTGCCCAAGCAGGAGTCCCTTCATTTCTGACAGATGGGAGTCCAATCTCTTTTGAAAGTTTCAAGTGATGGCGCTCCCACAACTATTGAGGGCAAGCTGTTCCATTGGTTGATTGTTCTCACTTATAGAAAGTTTTTCTTTATTTCCAGGTTAAATTTCTCCTTTTTCAGTTTCCATCCATTATTCCTTGTCTGGCCTTCAGATGCTTTAGAAAATAGCTTGACACCTTCCTCTCTTTGGCAGCCCTTCAAATATTGGAAGGCTGCTTGGCTCCCCTGGACCTTCTCTTCCCTAGATTAGCTAAGCCCAGTTCCTGTAACCTGGATGAGCAATCATCCTGGTTGCTCTTCGCTGTACTTTTTCTAGAGTCCCAACATCTTTTTATAATGTGGTGACCAAAACTGGATGCAGTACTCTAGGTGTGGTCTTACTAAGGCCACTTAATACCACTTACTAAGTGGTATTAGTACTTCCCTTGATCTTGATTGTATCCCTCTGTTAATGCAACTTAGGATTGCATTAGCTTTTTTGGCTGTTGCTGCGCACTGCTGGCTCATATCTAGCTGGTTGTCTACAAAGACTCCAAGATCCCTCTCAAAGTAGCTGCTATTAAGCCTGGTTTCACCCAATCTATATGTGTACTTTTGGTTTTTCTTGCCTAAGTGTAGGAGTTTACTTTTCTCTACATTGAATTTCATTTTGTTAGATATGGCCCAGTGTTCAAGTCTGTCAAGATCCATTTGGATCTTGAGCTGATCTTCTTGGGTGTTAGCTATTCCTGCCAGCTTAGTATCATCTGCAAATTTGGTAAGTTCCGTTTCTATTCCCTCATCTAAGTCGTTAATGAAGATATTGAAGAGTACTGGGCCTAAGACGGAACCTTGTGGCACCCCACTGCTTACTTCCCTTCATGTAGACTTAGACCCATTTAGGATTACTCATTGAGTACGATTTGTCAGCCAGTTGCGAGTCTGTCTAGTGGTGGTGCTATCTATTCCACTTTTTTCTGTTTAAGAGGGAAAGTTTAGTTCATCTATATTTATGCAGTTATGGATCATTTTGAATTCTATTTTTCAGACCTGCCAACCCCTGATAAAGGAAAATCTGGAGACCCATGGAAAAAAATCTGGAGATTCTATAAAAAATAGTGAGATTCACGGTCACGTGAATAACTAACCAATCAGAACGTGTTATATCCGGTGGTAGAAAAAGCAAAATGGAGGCGCCCAGAGTAAAAAGAAATGTGCTGTATGTATATATGACTGTATGGTAATGTCGATATTGCGTGATCTGAGAAGTGGCATCATGTCGTTTGTGTGAGAATCAGATTTATGCGCATATAAGCCGACCCCCAAATTTGAAAAAAAAAAAAAAAGCGTTTTAAATTCGGCGTGAGATTGAGGAGCCTTGTCGTGAGACCATGAGAAATGACAAAAAATCGTGAGACTCACGGCAGAACCGTGAGAGTTGGCAGGGCTGATTTTGGGTCTGTGGCTGTCATAGAAGAACACATAATATTTCATCTGAGCACTTCCCATAAGTGGAAATCCATTTTGTAGATTAAAAATTGACTGTGGTGGCTAATGAGCAGTGCTGAGGATAAACTCCATTCTGTGGAAATGTTGTAGTGTGTGACTTCTTGAACCAAGCTCAACCTTTTCCTTTTACAGAATATTTATTGTGCAGCTTTAAGTGGGATATTCCACAACATGGTATATAATTGTGCCAAAGTCATATTATGGAACAATTTCACTAGGAAGTGTTGGTTGTAATGTTTAGGCATAGTGTATTTGCACTGTTTTTCACTTGTGTTCCCTTATTTGCAATAAGGTGTATTCAGGTGTAGACAATAATATCTAAATTAGACAAGTATCTCTTATAGCAGTGGTGGCTAACCTTTTTGGCTTGCGTGTCAGCATCCAGAAGGCAATGCACAATCCCCCCCCCCCCGCTGCTCCCTTACCTACACTGCGCCTCACAGCTGATTTTTGTCTGGTTTAAGGCCTTTTTCAGCCTCCCAGAGGCTTGAAAAAAGCCTCTGCAGGCTTTGTAGGCTGAATAATAGGCCCATTTCATCACTTCCGGTTTTACAGGAAGTGATGAAACGGGCCTATATTCATCCTGCAAAGCCTGCAAAGGCTTTTTTCAAGCCTCTGGAAGGCCAAAAAAGGCCTCGAACTAGCCAAAAATCAGCTGTGAGGCGCATGCACATGCAGTGAGCTAAGTTTGCCTGTGGCTTGCATGCCAGCACAAATGGCTCTGTGTACCACAGGTGGCAGGCATGCCATGGGTCCGCCATCATGGTCTTATAGGAATAATAGTTAGACTTATATATGGCTTCATAGTGTTTTACAGCCTTCTGTAAGTGGTTTATAGAGTCATGATATTGTCCCCAACAATCTGGGTCCTCATTTTACATACCTCAGAAAGATGGGAGGCTAAATCAACCTTGAACTGGTCAGGATCAAATTCCAAGCAGTGGGCAGAGTTAGCCTGCAATCCTGCCTTCTAACCACTGCACTACCATGTGTCTAATAATGAATGAATCTTAAAGAAGATCATAGCTGTGAAATGTCTTGTAGCATTAGGTCATTCACAACTGCTTTCAATATCTATATATACTTTATGTACCGTAGGTCTTAGGTATTAATTGTATGACCATATAATATTACAACAAATTTAAAATAATAATATTTGAGCTACTGTGACACAGTGGTTAGAGTGCAGTACTGCAGGCTATTTCTGCTAACTGCTGGTTGCCTGCAGTTTGGCAGTTCAAATTGCAACAGGCTTAAGGTTGACTCAGCTTTCCATCCTTCCAAGGTGGGTAAAATGAGGACCCAAACTGTAATGCAATATACTGACTCTGTAAACATCTTAGAGAGGGCTATAAAGCATTGTAAAGTGGTATATAAGTCTAAGAGCTATTGCTATTTGCTACAACTTGGTTGAAGGCAATAGTCCCCCATTCTTTCCAATTCTGCCATATGTAGATGCACCTCATCATTTCTCCTGATGCAATGACACAGTGTAGACAACCTTGTCCCCATATGATCTAAGGCTTTCTGCCTAAATACTGCAAGTGATGCTATTCCAAAAACAGATCAGTTAAACCAGTAGTCCCCAACCTTTTTTGTACCAGGGACCAGTTTCATACAGAAACACTTTTTCAAGGACCGGCAAAATCAGTTCTTCCCCAATAGTAAAGGGCTTGTTAGCTTCAGCTAATATAAAATATATATTTTAATCATGATTATTCATTCTTTGTGGACCGGTACAAAATGATCCACGGACCGGTATCGGTCCAGGGCCCAGTGGTTAGGGACCCCTGAGTTAAACAATGTAACTCTTTGTGTGTATTTATGATGAAAATACATGAACACTTTTTCCCATTTTCATTATTTAATAAGCTTCTGCTAGATTGGTTTTCAATTTGGTGTTGTGGTTAAGGCACCAGGCTAAAAACTGGCAGACCTTGAGTTCCTAAATCAGCCATTCTCTGTCCATCCTACAAAGGAGGCAATGGCAAGCCACTTTTGAAAAATCTTTCCAAGGAAACTGGGGGGGGGGGGGAATGACAGCAGACAATTTTCAGAGCACAAAGGGACCCTCCTCCAAAAGGCTGATTTTGTTAAAGTGGTGTCTCCCAGAGAGATTAGCAAAAATATCCTCAATTCTGGGCAAGGGGAGTTCAACAGTGAATTAATGATAATTATAAACTCACCATAATTCATGGTAGTTGCTACATTTTTACTTACTGGAACCAAAGGTTTACTCTATCCACTTTTGAAATAATTGTTTATGCTTCCATACAATCTATTTCAGTTTCTTAACTTTTGTGAATAGCATATGTTTGGGATTACTTTGGAAAATGACATAGAGGCTGAAAAATAATGCCTGTTTTATTGATTATTATGGGAGGTACATATTATCTATTGAAAAATTTAAAAACTTCATAGAACGCCTTGCAACTTTAGCCACTTTTTCATCAAATTATTAGTTTTGACAAAACATGCAGGTCTTTCAGTATTTAATGCCTAGTCAGCTATGGCACTATCACTCACATTCTTCTCAATAAAGCCATCTGCGCTATTGTGCTCATTGGAACCAATTTAGCATTATTCTTCATTAGTTTGTCTTTTTACACTTTTATAATTCTACTGCTCTTTCTCCCCTTCAGATATTAGACAAGACTCATGAGTCTTATTTTTTTAACAATACTTCTGTTGTCACTAGTGTGGCTTTTCTATTGCTTAAACAAAACACTAGAGTCAAAAGTAGATATTATGGCTGCTTGCAGAAGTCCACTGAGTTCCAACTTTTCAAGAATTGCAATAGTTATTCAAATACAGTCAAGTAACAGTACTAGGCCTGATTAATCAACTATTGATAACAATAATGCACAATTTCTTTTTTATCCCTATGCATTTAAATGACATGGGTGAAGCTGAAAAATCAAATGAGATTTTACTACATTTCAGAATTTTCTTTGAGAAATATTTAACTAAAATACATAGGAAAAAGTGCTTCAGGAGAGCCAAAAAAACCAAAAAACAAACAGCCTTTAAATAGCAAGAGCAATAGAATTTAACTTCATGGTGCTTTACGGCCCTCTCTTATTGGTTTACAGAGTCAACATATTGCCCCTAATATTGCCCCTGGCTTCTCATTTTACTGACCTCGAAAGGATGGAGTCAACCTTGAGTTGGTAAATCCCAAAGGTACTTTTTCAAGTGGCAACTGGACTTTCTGGGTTTCCCTTGAAGACATTTTGCTTCTCATCAACTGAAGTTGATGTTCAACTGAAGAAGCTTCTTGGATGAGAAGCAAAACATCTTCAAAGAAAAAACAAAGTCCAATTGTTTCTTCAAAAAGCACCTTTGGGATAACCATGACCTGAATGACTGAGAATCTCTATAGACACTTGAGCTAGTGAGGATCAAACTGCTGAATGTCTTGCAGCCAGCAGTCAGCAGAAGTAGCCTGCAGTATTGCATTCAAACCAGGGGTGGCATTCTATCGGTTCTGTCCACCTCTGTAGAACTGGTAGCTCTGAAGAGCAGCAGACATAGAACCAGTTCTATGTCTGCTGACGTTTTTGCCCACCCACCCACCCACCTGGGCTCTTACCTGACCTTTATTTCCTGATTTTTTTCAACTTCAGCTGCAGTGCGAGGCACAGCTGCAGTTAAAAAGCAGAAAAAAGGAGCTTTTTCAAAGGCTGCTTCTCTGCACGCAGCGTGCCGATGATGATTTACAGACGTGCAACTCACAGCGTGCAGGAAAGCACACCATAAATCACTGAACCTTGTAAATGACCGAACTGGTAGTTAACCCTGTTGTATCCCATCCCTGATTCTAACCACTGTGCCACTATGGCTCATAGTGCCACCATGGCCCTCCTTTATCCAAACCTCGCCTTATTCAGGTATTGAAAATGTTCAAAATGTGAAATGGTGGTAAGCAGAGGCATGTCCCTGCAATGCTGTGCCTCTGTACCTAGAACAGAACCAGTTTAAATTGCACATGCAACTGGTTGTGTCCTTAGTAACAAGAACTGGCACTTAATACAGACCCTAAAATTTTCTTCAAATATAGAGAGTCTCCTTGCACATCATTGCTAGTTACATTGATAGAGCAGTTTTATTAGCTTGATAATAAGCCCAAATGTTTTTTGTAACTGGGAATGTGATTCTAATCAACATGTAATCTTTCATTATCCATCATAAGGCAACTAATATCTTGCAAAGGAATGGGAGGGATGTTATCATTTGATAACATCATTTTTATTCATTGTAAATGAAATTGTATGTTGAATCATTTTGCCTTTATTCATACCACAATAGGAGCAGCAAGCTGCAGTAAGTCTTTAAATCATTGTGGCAGAACATGTCAGTCACACTTCATCAATTGTGCATCTGCTACAAATGAAAAGATTTAGAGAGAAAAAGCTGTAACGTTCCACTTGAACATGCTCATGTCTCCTTTTTCTGGCCCTAAACAATTTCAATACAATAATCCATTCACCATTCGAGTTTTGTTTACAGATTAATTGAATATGCACAAAAATATGTTTGTGTTCAGTATTCTAACCTGAGTGAAGGCCTTTTGATGCAAACAAATAGCAAAACATTAACAGATCAATTCTGTCCCCAAATAGTGGGGAATGGAAAAATTATGAAACCATATAAGCAGAGCAGGAGACCAGTCTTGGCAAATGTAATCTTGCTTTTTCTTTTATCAAAGCCCTGATAAGCCCAATTTAAGCCCAATTTGATTTTTTTAAAAATGTACACTGATAATGTTTACACTGGTAATCAGTGCCCATCTTCACAACCTGTCCTCTTGAAATCTGCCTTTTTCACATTCAACCGATTGTGTAGGGGGATGAGTTATCCAAATGAACTCAAGGTCTAATTTAAAATTCAGTAGTCAGTGCTTGTTGGTCACTTTTGTTTCTAGTGAATATTTCTTTATTTCTCAAGGTGTAGTTCTCTCAGAACCCAACTTCCACCATTTAAATGATTCTACAACATAAGAAATGGATAGGTGCTATTCTATCTATCGTAACCTATGAGGAAAGGGTATTCTAGATTAGGCAGACCTTTGATTAATTCTTGGACATGTTTTAATGTGGTCCATATTCATATGAAAACATCAACTGTATAGATAGTTTAATTACCACAATGGATGAATAGCTCAAAAAACTGATAACCAGGGATGGTTAAATTTACTGCTTTAATCAAAGAAAAGAACATACCCAACCTTATTTCTGAGGGTTCAAAATTTTATTCGTTTATCAAACTATAAATTGTAGAAATAGAAAGGGAAATGAAAATAATGGAAAAATAGGGGAGGAAAAGGGAAAGAGAAAAAAGTGTAGTATAAAGAGGAAAATAAAAAAGCATTGACTTCCAACTCTTCTCGGTGCAGTAGAAGGTAATAACATAAAACCACAGCTTTTTATTTTACACAATAATACAGTATATACTAGCCATTTCTATAACAATAATCCTATCTTATCAATAAAACCCAAAATCAAAATTTCTTTTTTTTCCTACCTCAAGCACAAAATCCAAAAGTGGTTTCCAAGTAGAGACAAAATTAATTGTATTATTTTCTTTAATCAAAGCAGCCAATTGATTGCTAAATATCAAACTTTGTTTCTACTTGGAAGATGCTTCTGAATTTTGTGCTTGAGATGGAAAAAAATTAAACTTTGACTTTAGGTTTTCCTGATTAAGCAAGTTATCGTTATAGAAATCGCTAGTACATATTAAAGGCCCGGTCCCACTGGCCGATGGATGCAAAACGTATGCATAAAGGACACAGCGGACGAGCAAAATTTTTGGGGTGGCTCCATCCGTTGTCATCCGCTCCCAAAAGTGGTGAAAATTTGCATAAATAGAACCAAAAAGAACAGATGTGGGTAGTATGTAGTGGGATGTTAAACGGATGTTCATAGGAAGCCTAGCGGATGGAAGCGGATGACACCTCCACAGGGGTTCCGGGGGAGAATTGCAAAGCAGACGCATAGTGGATGAAGTGGATGCATCATGTATGCCTAAAGGAAAGAAAGGGGATGCCGTGCAGATGTATATTGGATGCAAACCGTTCACTGCGCATCCTTTCTATTTCTGTGCTACTAATGCTGTGTAGACATTCCATGTACCTTTTGTTTCCTCCCTCTTTCCATTTTCAGCTGCAGCAGATGTGAGTTGCAAGGATGCCCAGAGGATGCAGAGAGGATACAGCGGATGTTTAACGGATGATAAACAGACATAGAACGTTTGTTGCTCGTATGTCACAGATTTACATCGTACACGGCGGAAAGTTCATCCGTCCACAAAGTTTTGTGCAGCTCAAAACTTCTTGCGCAGATGAAATCACAGTGGACAGATGCTCAACGGATAGAGCATATGAAACACGTGTGCAATTAGTACACAACGGATGCATAGAGTTTTTCAATGGATGGCAAGCTTTTTTTAACGTTTTACATCCTCTTTGCATCCGTAAGTGCAGTGGGACAGTCAGTTTACCTTAAGTAGGTAAAGTAGGTAAAGTAAAAAGTTGAGACTGTAATATTGCTAATGCAATAGTGCACTATATTTAGTGCACAATACTGCACTAAAAAGAGTCAGAAGTCAATGCTTTTCTTTCTTTTTTTCTTTTATCTTTCACTTCTTTCTCTTTCTTTGTCCTTTATCCACTTTCCCACTATTTTCATTTTCTTTTGTATTTTTTATCTTGATAAAATAAAATTATTAATAAAAAAATATAACCTGTATAATCATGGTTTGCTAAATTATACTGACGGATTCATGAAACAAAATAACCCATAGTCTATTGCTTATGTAAGACTGCATTTTAAACACATTCTATATGGTCATACAGAAGGCCCTATTTATAATTTTTAATAAGACAACAAATAAGCAGATGAATAGCTTCAGTTCTAATGATTTACAGCAGGCCTGAAGTTAATCAGATGATGTTTCTGGACTTGCATCAGATGATGTTTCTGGACTTGCTTGCCATTGCAATCATCTTTCTCTCTCTAGGTTGTTTTGGGAGCCACTTTGGGATAGTTTACTTCTGACTTGAGGTCCATACCTAGCTAAACTACCATAATTTCTCAAATGCTCTCATGTACTGCCTGGAGTTTGACTGGATTATGGTAGTTACACAAATTGCATAAAGTATGCAAATAAATAAAAACTTTTAAAATACTCTGAACAATTAATTAGCAAATAATTATTAGGAAACCCAAGGGTTCTTCTTGATGCTGATCCAATCATCATTCTCAAACATTTGTTCCAAAGGGAAAACTTGTGGCTCCATGTACGGGGGAAACTAATGCATAAAAAATTTGTATGTTGAAAAATTGGTACTGGCTTCACATCTGCTTCACCAAGTTAATAGTTTCAACTAAATTCTAGTGAGGTTGTTGATATTACAGCAAATTTGAAAAGCTAGCACTTTTTACAGTTCCAATGAATTAACTTCTTTTTAATGCATACATTACTGATTCTTTCACCATAAAAAGTGACTGTGCAATTTGCAGACAATACAAGACTTGAAAGTTGAAACTGGCATAGTTTCATAAAGTATTAACAGAGGTTTGTGGATCTTTGGAATTATAATTAATTCAAAGCACTCTAATTCATGCAATTCCCAAACTAGGTGATGAACAAAATGTTCTAGGGTTAGTTAATAATTTAAATCATTGCATTTATATGAACCATTGACTTCATTAATATTTAATAGTGTTGTTAACTTGGTATAGGCATTTCTTCAATAAATATTGAAACCTAGCAATGATCTCTTTGGACAATTTAGTTTGCTGCATCTTAGAAGGGATAATGTTCTTTTCAATACCATAAGTTGGTCTAATGAAGAAAAATCTATAAAACAGAAGCAAGTGCAAGTTTGATTATATAGAATTTACTTTGCACATTGTCTTAATCAATGGTTTCACTTTTTTTCCAAAAGTCTTCTAAAAATATAAATGTTTTTTTAGTTAGAAAATTAGTAATGATTGATAAATTTCAATGAAAAAGAGGTTTATCAATATCTGTTGATTGGATAGAAGGGAGCATAGAAAAGAAAACAATGGGTTTCTTCAGGGTCATAGTCACATTGTTTTACGTGACACGTTTTCTAAGAAACTTGGCCGACCTCCTAAATGAAATGAACAATTAGCTGAAAACTCTTTAGAATCTTCAACACCTAGAGATTCTTTTTCAGGCAGTAGAGAAACAATAAAGAAAGGAGTAATGATAGCAAGTAAGGACATAGGACATCCTAAGTCCACAATTTGTGAGGTGGGAAACATCAGGCATCTTTTAGGTTCTAAGAAGTGAAAGGGAATAATAATTAATTTATAAATAATATTTATATTTTGTGTTGGATTCATTGTGACCAATGGAATATCATTTTGCCAGTATTATTTGTCACTGACTGCATCTTTGAGTATAACCTCATACTTAAAAAAATTGGTGAACTAATCTTGATTTTTTTCAGCTTCTTTTTTCAATTCCCTATCATTCTTCCAAGCATTGGGGTCTTTCCAATTGACACTTATCTTTGTATTATGTCTCTAAAATATTTAAACTTGAGCCTCATTAATGGTCTGTCTGTGAACAGTTTCACTGTAGTTCACTAGTATTATTGTATTATCATTTTACCTAAAATGTTGCCAAGTCTTGAGCTTTAGCTTATTAGCATATGAGACAAGTACAACTGTTCAGTAGTTTGAGCATTCATTAGTGCTGCCTTTTTTGGCATTGCAATATAAATGGCTGTTTTCCAGTCCCTTGCCACTGCTGTGTTTTCCATATCTGCTTACAAACAGCACACATTACTTTATCTATATCATTTTATAAAATGTCAAATAATACTGTTGGACTTCATCAATTCCTGTTTCAGGACCCATTTCACATCATGATACAGAAAGTCTGCTTCTAGTCCAGTGATCAAATATTTGTATATATCATTGATATGTGGGTCTTTTTAGAGTAATTATTCTACATATTCACATCCCTTATTTATTTTTTCTTTCTCCTTTGTCTTTTGTTATGTTCATTTTCGCATAAAATGTTCTGAAATTTTTCTTTAAAAAATATCTTGTCCTTCCTATTCAATTAATACCAGAATTATGTTCCGCATTGTTTATTTACATATAATCATTTATGTCTTTTACCTCCTCTCTAGAACTCAGCAGGTATTTGGGCAATATCTTTTTTGCTTTTTGTTTTCTTTTCTTCACCTATTTTTTTATATATCACAGTCATTTCGTCTTGTTTTCTTTTTGTATTTCTGGTTATTTTTGTTTGCTTCATCTTTAATTATGTTACAACTTTCAGATCAGAGTTTTTAAGGCATTTTTTAATCAGATATAATTCAATAAATTTATATCTTCACTATGGTCATATCATTTAAAATATTGCTGAGGTCATATTTTTATATATATATTTTAAGCTGTAACTTTTCTAGAAGGAGTTCATGATCTGAACCAAAGGCACGTCAAACTTAATTTGTTTTGGTTAAATATGTGTTTTTACATGAAAAATATATGGACAGTTTAATTTCCATATTGTCCAACAGGTGATATCCATGTGTTGGGTTTCATTTTAGGTTGTTGGCAAAAGGTTTCATTAGTAACACTGATTTTTTACAACAGAACTCTTATTAATCTGTATCCTGCTTTATGTTGGTCATTTTTTTCATATTAGAGGTGCAATTAAACTACAATGTTCCAGTCTTCTATAATTTGGATATCTTCCCCATTCTTGTGTGGAATCAATTAGAAGTCACTATATAACTGTTTCATTTCTACTATCTGTGGTTGGATTATTGGATCCATGTGATATTGCTTGGTTTGCTCTAGGTTTGAATTGAGATAATACTATCATTTGGATGGAGCCTTGTATTAATAAATTTCTGTTATGCCTTTTGTCAAAAGTAGAACTGAAGTTTCTTTGACATGGAGTCCATTACAGTTTCTGATTCCCAGAATATCAAAGTTTACTCTTGATATTTATCCCCTGACAACATTATGTGTTCATAAGTTCTGACATTCCACTTTCCAATGGTATAATGTATGTATCTTTGCAGCATTAATTTTCCAGTTGCCTTAGGTTCATCTGCAGTCTGGCTTCCCTTCAGCTTTAATCAGCCACATCATAAACACCACTCTAATTCTGTTTGCTGCCTTCCAACTTGGGGGTGCTCATTTTCCAGTTTTATGTTGACATTGTTTTGCTTGATACAGTCTTGTCCTGTCACCTCAAGAAATGAGGGCAGCCAACAACTGGTCTCCATGCCCATATTCACCACTCAATTATTTCTTTGTTAGAGATGAGCAAAATCTTCTGGCTCAGAGCAAAAATTAATTCTATTGAAGTAATTAATGATGTATTAGCTAGTATTTGTTAGTAGCTAATTGATGTATTAGCTAGTATCCATACGTCCATCAAGTCCTGAGATTCTCTAGGCTGACTTGAGAACATGTCTTCTTTGCTGCAGAAGATATATCTTATCATAGATGTCATGGGAATGTTATCTAACAAATGCTATGATTAAACTAGGTAGTTTTCCTTTTCCTTCCTATTCTGTGCCCTATGTAAGTAATTTCATTTTCTGCCTTAGAGAGAAAGTTATGCCTCTGAATAATGTTTTCAAAATAAAATTTAGTCTCTTCTCATTTTTCTTCAACACATTTTTTTTAAAAAATCAATACTTTGCATTCATACAATCTTGTTAAAAATGCTCTATTTGTGTGGTTCTAAAGATATCTATTCAAAATTAAGTTTTATCGAATTCACAGATATTTATTTGCAAGCCATTGTGTTAAGGCCAAAATAATGTGACCTTAACTGTGTAAACCTACTTCTGAATGCTGTTTCTGTTTCATAAATTGCCAGGGAGCCTCATTAGAAAACAGAAAGCTCTAATCTTTGCCTATTTTTGCTATCCATCCTTAGTTGTTAAAAGAAGTCAGTACATAATTGAAATGCTCTATTGTTGGCTTTGATTGTAGACATTTTTGCTTCAAAGGAGATCAGGTAAGTACATCCTATCATTAAAGGTAACAAGAACTGAATAAAGAAAGAAGCAAGATTGTAAAATGCTGTGGTTATCCAATGCCTCGGCAGAGCAGAGATAGTATTGTTTTGTACCATCTACCACAGCACCAACCAGCTTGTTTGACTGATGAGACAAATAACAGCATGAAATAAATGTTTTATCTCATTACCTACCGTGACATTTGGTTATTGCAAAGTATAAAAAATTATATGACAAACTGATATTAACACTAATGGATATTTCAATTGGACGTTTGCCTGAGTAGATAATATGATTACTGTATATTAGTTAAAATAACAAATTGAGCAAACATGCTAGAGTTCTTAGATGTGGTCAGAACTTTGTATTTTGTAATGGGCTCATATATTCCATAATATGATACTGTATAATGGTTTAAATTAAAGCCCATCTCCAGGACATGGTCAATAGATGGCATTGCAACATATATACTGGATAGGTGGTTGGTTGGATGGATGATAGATAGATAGATAGATAGATAGATAGATAGATAGATAGATAGAT
>BLBF01000037.1:11231190-11274455 GCA_015471245.1 Laticauda colubrina
TATTATATTATATTATATTATATTATATTATATTATATTATATTATATTATATTATATTATATTATATTATATTATATTATATTATATTATAGCATGTGTGTGTGTGTGTGTGTGTGTATGCTGTTCAGCTTCCCTCGGGTATTATCCCACGTCATTGTAGTGCTGTTAAAGTTGTAGCAACGTTTCAGCAGAATCTCATCTGCCATCATCAGGCTTCTGTATGGATGTGGGTCTCACAGCTTCTGGTTTCAAATTCGAGGCTGGTCTATTCTGATTGGCTAGTCTAGGTCTGTGTTCACTGGACTTGGAGTTTGATTGATTGGTGTTTCTGGTTTCTTCTGTCTGTTTTGTGGCTTTGATTGGCTGGCAACACTCTGTTCCTGTGTTGGAGGCTTTCAGTGCAGCTTGGCTTTGTGTGAAAGGATGGCTGCTATCCATTAGGAAGCTAGGTTTCACCTGGGTGCCTGGTGGGGGGGTGTTTGATTTGGAGGCATCAGAGGGAGTCTGTTTATGCTCAGGTGTTTGTCTGTTTTGTGGTGTGGAGATCTTTCTATTTGAGAGTGCAGGCTTCCAAATGATTGACAGTCTGCTGGAATCATCTCTTCTATTCATGCTTTCAGGTCTTTTTTCAATCTCTATGGCTTCTCTGATGATTCTGTGGCTGGGGTTTTCTATAGTGGCTAGGGTTTTAGTGCCATTGAAGTTGATGTTGTGACCTGTGGTTTTCATGTGTTGGACTAGTGAGGAGGTGTGTTCCAGCTTTTTTACTGCATTTTTGTGTTCATCTAGGCAGGTACTTATTCTTCTATTGGTCTGTTCAATGTATGTGGCCGGGCATGATGCACAGGGAACTTCGTATATGCCTTGGTCCTGCCCTACATAAGAAGTACTACAGACAAAATCAGTAAGATACTACACAGGCATCACACCAAGACTGCCTTCGAAACAGACAAAAGAATAGCAGCCATCCTGAAAAACCCCAAAGACAAAATTGACCTGGAAAACCAAGGCATATACGAAGTTCCCTGTGCATCATGCCTGGCCACATACATTGGACAGACCAATAGAAGAATAAGTACCCGCCTAGATGAACACAAAAAATGCAGTAAAAAAGCTGGAACACACCTCCTCACTAGCCCATATACGAAGACCTGAAAGCATGAATAGAAGAGATGATTCCAGCAGACTGTCAATCATTTGGAAGCCTGCACTCTCAAATAGAAAGATCTCCACACCACAAAACAGACAAACACCTCGAATTTGAAACCAGAAGCTGTGAGACCCACATCCATACAGAAGCCTGATGATGGCAGATGAGATTCTGCTGAAACGTTGCTACAATGACGTGGGATAATACCCGAGGGAAGCTGAACAGCACACATGTAAGTACCCGCGAAAGCTTAAAAAAACAAATACACACACACACACACACATATAAATACACACATGCACACATGCATACATATATGCATTACACATAATATAATACAATATAACATAACATAACACACATACCTAAAACATACCTACATAAAACTAGTTATTCTGTTTTGTTATATATATATCTCTCCATATCCATTCCTTCTCCAAATCCTTGGTTTATAGTATACATCCCTGGTATGTTGGGATTTCTTCTCCTGAGCTGTAAGTTGTTATCCTCAGATGAAAAATGGGCCAAAGATGTTTGCAAGGCTCTGAAGATTCAGCTTGTCCTAATCAAGTTGTAATTATGCCATTTTAAAACAGGATTATAATACCTCTGCCTCTGCTTTCATTTAAGCATTTATTAGTTTAAAATATTTATAAACCACTCCTTTTTTGCCTAGCAGTACAAAATACATGATAATAAGATTTTTTTTTTAAATGACAGTGATTAAGGGCCCTGGAAAGCTGAAAAGTGAGGGCTAGACCATTCCTGAATCCTTTTCCAGCACATAGAAAGGTTGAACTAGTCGCAATGGCTCTTGAATAGAAAGAAACCAACTGACTCAAAGCTTTGAGAAGCATAGTTATCTAGCAGAAGTCTTGCATAGGGAAATAAAATGGCATGCTATATCTTCAAAATATAGCTAGCCTGCCTGCCAGTTGATCTGTTCAAAAAGATGGTTCCCCATATCCTATTTGATATATGTTGCTCGGTCAGTCTTTGCTTTTAAAGATGGAATATTTTACATTAATGAGTTATTGCATTCTTCCTTTTTTGGAATCAGACTAAGTTCTAGGGATTAAGCCTTCTCTCTTAGGAAAGGTTTTTGGATAGATATCAGATGAATCTGCAGTTGCTGTATGCACACAGTCCCAAATATTTTAGAGTACATTTGTTTGCTTGAATTTTTATTTCATACTCTCTTTTTCTTTTGGTGTATAATACCAATAAAAAGAAAATATTAAAAAAAGAAAAAAATAGAGCAGAAAATCTACAGATATCTTGAAAATGCCCCTGGGTGGTCAATTCATACAGATGGAATCAGAATAAGGAGAAAAAAAATCTTTAACTTGTTAGTATGGATGTGGTATTCTTACATGGACTTCAAAGTGTTCTTTTGTAGCAACTGTTTCTGCTGGTCGGCAGGGTCTCTGCTCTGCTTTTTCATGACAGGGTTATTTCTCTAGCTAAAGGTTCATGTGGTTTTTGAGAGAACAAATGCATTGCTTGAAATTAGCCAGGAGGAAACTGTGCCTCAATAGAGTGCGATGTTAAAAGAAACTACAAATAATAATAATAATAATAATAATAATAATAATAATAATAATAATAATAATAATAATAATAAACAACACTCAGTTTTTCTTCAACAGTTTGTCTCCACTTTGGCAACAAAACTAGGCTCAGGTGGCTTAATTTTTTTTTACACTGGGATCCTTTTAAAATTGCAATTGCTTTAAAGCTTCCCATTTGATACAAGAGGCTTCAATGTGAACTAGAATCCATATTTATCATTATTCCCCTGAGGGCTTTTTTCTTTTCTGTCTCTCTATTAGTCGTTATTTAGATAACTGATTGTAAAATATGCTTTTCTGATTACATTTTTTTTTCAAAAGCATTTCTCTATATTATGTAAAATAGAATTTATTCCCTATGTAATAGTTGCCAAGGTTTCTTTCATAAAATAGACAACAAAAAGTACCTGGTTCAAGAAATCCATAATCAGCAAAATGGAGTATCTGATTTAGGATATTTAGGGGTGATTCTAAAGGCCCAATCATCTCTTTAGTCCTTTTTGACAGGATTTCTATATATTAAATTGTGCAGAACTGATAGAAACTCTATGCAGGTAGCTTTTTTTTAAATGGAGAAATAAGAGGTAATGTACTGTATGATTTATGGGAGGAAAACTTTGATTGAGAATATGCCATGGCCTCAGTTACTCATTCCAGAAAGAGGAAGCATTTTTAGTCTTTGCAACAATTTTTTGTTGTTGTTTTGTTCCTTTGATCCATTGATCTTGGCAGCTGCTTAGACAAGTCCCTGCAGTTTTCTTGGCAGATTTTAAAATTGCTTTGCCCTTGTCTTCTTCCTAGGGCTAAGAGACTAGTGACTGGTCCAAGGCCAGGCAGCTGGCTGGACTATGAGTCTCCTGATATCTAGCCTGGTCACTTAAACAGAACACCAAACTCTCTCTCTTGCAATACCTACTACAACACATAAGCTTTTGTACGATTGATCCTGAAAGTGATCTAATAACTCTGTTAAATCCATCTATGAATTTATTATGGTCATAGATGCATCAAAATTTCCATATCAAAGAGCTTATGGTAAACCATGAAAATATAGCACATTAAAACAATAAAACACATAGATATATCTGACTGTTGTAATCAAACACATCTACTGATCCAGGAGATAAAAAACAGAGTCCATGATACATCCCTAATGAGATTTCATGGCAGAAGAATTAAGCTTAGCTATTGATAATATAATCCCTTCATTTATGCGCAGCAAAAGCTAAATCCTATTGCAGAGACTCGCCAGAATCTTTTCTTAGTATAAAGGCTACAAATATGTCAGATTTTAAAGTACTCAAAAGTTTGAGTTGTATAGCATTGTCGTCGAATAATTTTTGCTCTGGAGCACAAGTTGTAATTGTGTTGCATTATAAAACTCGTGCTTGAAAAGGAATAGGAGAGATATTGTTCTGAAGGAATTAGGATTTCAAACAATGAAGGAAGTGAGCCATATTCTGTAACAGGCATACAGGCCAGCTACCAGTACCTTGGTATCCCAAGCTACATAGAAACCATGAACCATGGTGAGGATGCAAAGAAAACAGGATAATTTAAGTACCAGCAAAGAAGTCCAGAAGAGCCAAATCAATGGGAAGATCAAGATTCATGCCATCAATACATACGTCCTGCCAGTCACCATACCATGGTGATCTCATGAGCTGGCCAAAGGAGGACATGAAAGTTGTTGATGTGAACACCCAGAAACTCCTCACAATATATGGATGTTTCCATCCCAGATCTAACAACCAGAGACTGGACACCAGCCAGAAAAAGGCAGGCAGAGTTTGGTGAGTGTCAAAGCCACTATCCTTGACAAAATCCAGCACATCCACAGGTATGTCAGCAAAGCAGCATCCAAAAATGAGCTTCTAAGAGAATGCCTGAGACAGTACCAGACATGGGAAGAAGATCAAACAGAGGAAATGCCATGGCAAGACAAGACCCTGCATGAGATGTATCCCCATCAACTGAAGTAGCTGACATTATGAAATCTTACTAGTGCCTGGAAAGAGATGAACTCACTGAGGCACTGACCATAGCAACACAAGAACAGGCACTAATCACCAAATCCATAAAAGCAGAGTCTACTACATTAGATGAATTTCAGGTGCCTGCTATAACACAGCTCAACACATCGTGGCAGGGTATAATATGCAGACAGGAATAGCATACACTGAATGGCACAACCAAATAACTGGCATTGTGTACAGGAACATTATATAATTTCAATCCTCCCAAATCCAGATGTGACATTCCACAGAAGGTTGTAGAGGATATCAGGGCTAAAAATGTAGGGACTTTCCAGATCCAGATGAATAAGCAGGTAATAGCCAATCAATCAGAATTTGTGGCAGTATACAAGGGCAAGAAGACAGTGATAGTTATCACTGTAGAAGTGCCAAGTGACAGCAACATCAGGGAAATGGCGTATGAGAAGCTGGAAGAGTACCAGAGTCTGAAACTAAAGTGGATGTGGAATGTAAAAACCAAAGTGGTCCCAGTGGTGGTAGGAGCACTCAAAATTGTGGCTCCTAAACTCAAAGAATGGCTCCAGCAGATGCATGAATAACATCAGAGTTCTTTGTCCAGAAAAGTGCACTGCTCGGAACAGCATAGATACTGAACAATCTATGTAGATACCCACAGGGATGGGAATAATATATATATATTTCTCTATCTCTGTCTCTGTACCATATGTAAATAACCCATCTTGTGAAAAGTGACTCTGGGTAGCATATAATAGTCAATTTAAAAAAATAGAAAGATCAGAATTAGAAATAAACATACATACATAAACACACAAACTCTAAACAGAGAGAGAGATATAGTATTCACCTCAATAGTTGGGTCCATTTAAACAAATGTCCAGTTTTCTGGGATCTCCAGGCCTGATAACATACCAGGTTTTGAGGGACTTCCAGAAAAATTAAAAAGGATGAAGTTAACTATCAATCAATGACGGGAAAGAATGTTCCATAAGATGGGTGCCACAGCTGAGAAAGCCTGCTACCTGGAAACTGCCAATTGTAGACCCTTGCCAGAGGGTATCCATAGTGGTCCCTCAGATAATCATTCCATGAAAATCTATCTTGTGTGCGTGTGAGAGTGCGTGTGTGTGTGAGAGAGAGAGAGTGTGTGTATTTGAAATAAAATAGTCTCCATCTTGTGCCATTTTACAGAGGGAAAAAATGTGGAAGAAATTCTTTTGGATAAAAGTGCAATATGGCTGTTAGATCCGGGATGGGAAACCATGGCCCTTTGATGGCTTGTTGCTTTCAAGTCTCAGAATTCCTGAGCCATCCATGGTTCCCCACCCTTACCTTAGATAAACCAAGATAAACTGACTAGGGGTGTACATTGGTTTTCTCTCTTTTAAAAAGAAATGTTTTTCCAGCAGATCACAGCCTCCCTGACTTTTTATCTTTAAAATAAAGTAGAAGTCAGGGAGCATGAGTAAAGGCTACAAAGTGTTAAGAGCCTCTCTACTTTCTGACAAGGAAAAAAAACAAGCAAACAAACAACAGTTCTCCCTCTCCAATAAGTAAAACTCAAAGCAATAGCTCCAAAGTTTCTAAATAAAATTTAAACAACTCTGGGGAAGAAAAATAGATGCCTCTATTTTAATCCCAACAATGTCAATAGTTTTCTTTCTGCAGTGCTTTTCAACCTAAATTAATGCCCCCCTTCACGCACGCACACACACACACACACACTGTAATAAATACACTGCATGGATCTGGCACAGTCATGCAACCCTGTAAATGTCCTATCCTGCAGTCTCTGTGTTAACAAAAAACTATATTAGGATAAATTTCCCTATTCTGCCTATGAAATAAGGTCAGCAAGTAGAGCTTCCTTACCGTTTTAATGAGGGGCAAGTTAAGAAAAAATGGAGTCTTCTGTTTTCATTGTTGCTTCTTCCATGCATCATGTCACCAGCCAACAAGAAAAAAAAACATTGCCAATTGCTTTCTGTCACTTATGGAGGAACAGAGCTTAGCAAGGCTAGATAAGTATTGGTGGATGGTGTAGAGAACCATGCAAATGATGCTGAGAAAATAATGGGACAATTTGCAAAACATGATTTAAGTTTGGAAAAAGAACAGAACTTTAGAAAGATGCTTAAACTGCATTATGTCTCTTGATGTAAGGTGGAGAGAGTGAAAAGGCTGTCAGGCTTTCAAGATTCTGTTCCTATATCCTAGTCTTCTCAACTTAGGCAATTTTAAAATGTGATTATTTCAATTCCCAGAATTCCCTATCCAGTAGGCTAGCATGGGAATTCTAGAAGTTGAAGTCTAGACATCTTAAAATAGCTAAGAATGAAAAACACTGCTGCTGTTTATTGACCTGACTTAATACAAAAGCTAATGGATAAATTTAGAAATATTTCTAGTTGTCCAAATGTCAAGTTGCAGGTAAGGTAATGCTCCATACCTGTGACTTTAAGATGGCATACAGTGCAAGATGAGTTCGGGCCTCTTTCGAAAGAGTAGTGAACACATACACTGGAAATCAGGTTGTGGTATGGAGGAAAGGTTATGGATACAATGATAGGGAATGTTAGTTCCAATGACAGATGAAAGCATCAATGACACTCCCTGATGCTTCACCTGCATTCTTCACCTGAAGAAGCATCAATGACACTCCCTGATGCTTCACCTGCACCCTGCCTCTATATTGCACCTGTGAAATGTTAATTGGGCTAGCAGGTACAGAAAAAGGGCATGTGGTAAGGCAGGAGAGAGCAATCACCAATAGACAAGTTCCATCCTTGAAGATGTGGCAAGAGAATGACAGTCCTGGTTGTGCAGAATCATGCCTGTAGCACTTGGAAGCATCCATGAAAAGGTAAAGCAACACACAGGTAGGCAATATGATCTACACCCCAGATAACTAAAACAGTAAAAATTATGAACTCCCGTTGACTAGAGCAATGGAAATCCATAGTTTACTAATTGTTGACCAAATAAGCAACACATAACAGGCAGAATCCAATTTTCCTTCCAGTTTAAAACATCCTTCTATGCAATACAGGATTAGTATTCTCTCTAGAGAATACAAGTCTTGATTTCTAAGTGCAGGTCTAGCATTTTTTTCAAGAGAGCACTTAACCTAAATTTAATAAGCAAGTTTTAGCACTCTTTCAAAAAGCACTAAATTCTTGTGTATAAAGTGTTTAAGCAGTACATCTGTGGAAGCCAGATGGTTGAGCTGTCCTGAATCCCAAGCCAAAATAGCATAGAAAGAAATGGCAGGAATGAGGAGGGAGCATGCCTGCAGCAGGCTAAAATAACCAATAGATATTGGACAGATTCCAGCCTCTGGATCTGTCACCAACCATATCACTGATAAAATCCCCAGATTATGTTTCAGGCTAAAAAATAAAAATTCATGAGCAGAAGAAAGAAAGTATACTTTGAAAATTGGAATAACTAAGTGTGACTTTCAGCTGCCTAAGTGGTGGACTAAGGAATAGACAAAGGCTCTTTGTTAACAGAACATATATGATAACATGTCATTCCAAAGTTGTTACAAGTGAAGAGAATTTTCCCTTTTTCTTTAATTCTTTTTTTAAAACTAGAGATGTAATAAGGGGTGGATTGATTTAGGACTGAATATCACAAGCAATGGATGTTCAACTGATGTTCTAAATTTGGTCATTGAATAATCCATGAAAGGTTCTCCTATGTGTATTTGTTTCCTAATGGCACCAAAAAAGATTAAAAAATCCACTTCAAATATACATACTGGGAAATATCAGAAGGATCAAAATGAGAAAAACTTCAAAGACCTGAAAAGTTAAATACCAAGGCAACAGTATCTCCTCTTCTCCATACTACTGTATAATATTTCATATTGCTCTATGATTACTTGCGTTAAGACCCCAACATTCCATTTCAACATTAAACAATAAAATACTTTAGCAAAGGCTCTGATATAAGATAAACCCTAGCACTATGAAATGCTAGCTTGAATAAATATAAATCCATTTTGTGTTTAATGCAATGGTACATGCTGTTAGCTGACTGAATCTTCTTTCTATTGTTCAGTAAAAATGAAGTATGTGTTTAGTCACAGCAAAGACCTAAATTTCATGGTCACATCTTTTTGTAATTCTATCATGGTTTTTTCCCAGTCCAGCTGTTGCATATTTTCTGTATATTTAAAAGCTTGGTGTTGGCAGAGTTACAATAAAACTTATTTAATTTTTAAAAATTAATTCAATTTCTATAACGGCTCAACTCAAGTATGTTAATAGCAATCTTGCTCTTTATGAATTAGGCTTGTTTCCAAGTTTGTTTATAACAACTGAGTTTGGAAATTGAAGTACAAATATTAAATGTCCCAGTTTGAGGAAAACACCTTAATCAGTGTACCAGCTGAGATTCTGGTTTCATTTGCCCCATAGATAAAAATGAACAACTTTCTATGGACATTATGGCAGCGATGTACTTACTCTTTCCTTTTTCATATCTGAGTGATAAAAAAGGGTCAAGGCTTGGGTGTCACTCACCATCTTGAATAATGCTGAATTGAAAGTTCAAATGATGTCTAACCTCCCAACCTCAACAACCTGTTTTAATTGGTCAGGATTTTGATTTAACCAATGGTGCAGATTCAGTCAAGACTGTTTATAATGTCAACAGTTCCTTGTGATGTCCTTCTAATCTAGCAATAGCAATAGCACTTAGACTTATATATCGCTTTACAATGCTTTACAGCCCTCTCTCGGTTTACAGAGTCAGCATATTGCCCCCAAACAATCTGGGTCTAAAGATTCTGAGGTTTACTGACCTCAGAAGGATGGAAGGCTGAGACAACCTTGAACTTTGTGAGATTTGAACTGCTGAATTGTAGGCAGCCAGCAGTCAGCAGAAGTAGCCTGCAGTATTGCAATCTAATCACTGCTCCAGAGGTGGTATTCAATAGGTTCTGACCAGTTCTGGTGAACCGGTAGCAGAAAATTTGAATATTTTGGAGAACCGGCAAATACCACCACTGACTGACCCCATCCCCATTTATTCTCTGCCTCTCAAGACCCAATGATCGGTGGGGGGGTCTTCTTTTGTTGCCCTGCACAAAAGAATTCAGAATGGAGCTGAAAAGCAGATTAGGAGGGTCAGGAGGGAATGGGATTTTGTAGTATCCTTCCCCTGCCACACCTACCAAGCCACGGCCATCAAGTCACAGCATGCCCACCAAGCCACACCCACAGAACTGGTAGTAAAAATTTTTGAATCCCACCATTGCACTGCACCACTACAGCTCTTAATGTATCAAATGGAAATGCCATAATCGGTGATGGAATTCAAATAATTTAACAATTGGTTCTCTGCCCTAATGATTTCTTTCAACAACCAGTTTACCAAACTGCTCAGAAAGTTAACAACCAGTTCTCCCAAACTGGTGTGAACTGGCTGAATCCCACCACTGGCCATAACTTCTTATCATCCTTAATGTTTTCCTAACATAATTTTCTCTAGAGATCTACTATTCTTACCTAAAGAAACATCTTTCTTTGCAAAACAACTTGTAAATAAGGTTCTAGGGCTAAAAGAAAAAGCAAGGCCCTGAGTTATTTATTTTAATGACTACTGAAAGGTTCAATGAGTATGTTTTATTCTTTTAGCAATTGATATACACCAACTTGCTTTCTTCATTTATAAATTCCCACAAAAAGCAGTAGGATAGTACTGTCAAAGGAACAATATCTTCTCTAATTCTGTATAAATCAGATGACACTGAATGATAATTATTTGTCGGAGCTCCATAGATCTTCAGACTTTAATGGCTCTTTCAGGCATCCTATCTCCTTTCAGATTCACTTTAGTGGTCTATTCACAAAGTGCAAATTAATCCTCAAAGCAACCAAGAGATACATCAGAGAGGAAAACATATACATAGAACAAGGCAGATTAATTGCTGAAGAGTTGTGTCACTGTCCCTTGTTAAATTCAAGTGGTTTCGAGACAAATTTGAGCAATTGTCCATAACGGGAAATTGTTATTCTTTTGCCTGTAATCATTTGCATGAAATAACTGATAATCTGCACACTGTAATTAGTGAAAATTAGTGTCATAATGATGGGCACTTCAGTTTTATACTTTGCACTTCTCTGAAACTGATGCTATCTCTATTAAAGCTGTGCAGTGATCTGGGTTTGAGGGGGTAAAGGTGATTCAAATATAGAAGCATTCATGTTACAGCTGTCAACAACTTCTAAAAGAACTTACATCTTTTCCTGAACATATCAACTTTGAGTCTGAATTATTGATCTTCCACAGTCTGTACAGCAGAACAGTCATTGTATTCTAAGTCAGGAAAAAGGGAAATCACATAACCAGAAAATATTGTGGAAGCATGTTTATCAAAACACATTCACCTTGTGTAAAAAGATATGCAATGTCTATGTCATATAGAGACCAGTGGTTACCAACCAATGGGCTGGGGATCACTGGTGGTCCACAAGAAAATTTTGATGGTCCACACAGAAATGTCACTCCCTAAGCACACCCCAAAGCAATTAATCCAGGCTGTGCGGGAACACAAGGCTGGACTACCCACATGGCCCGTGGGAACACAAGGCTTGCGTTGCTTGCATTGTGAACAACATGAGGTAGTAAGGGGAGGGGGGAAAAGCAGAGAGCGGGAACTTGCCTCACTTAGCCTACATGCCTTGTCTGGCCACTGGGCTACTTCTTTCCGCTTCTTTCTTCTTCTGCTTTTGGCTGCATGCAAAGAAAGCAGAAAAAGTCTTCCTCTTTCCCCCCCAAACTCTGCCAGAAATGAGTTTTTGGGACCCTGCAAGGCATCCTGCTCCAAGAGGTTGCTCTGGTGCAACAAGTCTCACAAAGACTCATTTCTGGCAGAGTTTTTTTGTTTTTTTTTGGGGGGGGGGAGAAAGATTTCTGCTACTTTCTTTTCATGAAGCCAAAAGTCTCTCCCCCACCCCCCAAGAGCAGAGCTGGAGATGGTACCTGCAATCCCAAATAAAGAACAATCGACCGGTAGGAAAACAGGGTGGGGAATTTTCCTGCAGACTTTTTGGGGGATTTTCCCAGGGTCTCTGGTCCATGGGATTTAAAATTATGAGTTTGGTAGTCCCTGAGGTTCAAAAGGTTGGCAACTCCGTGATATAGACAAAAGATTGAAAAAGCACCAATCCCAGATGAACTAACTCCTTCTTGCTTGAAAGTCTGTGCTAATTAACCAGCTTTTATCTTCACTCCCATCTTTAACAAATCACTGGAGAAGTGTTATGTTCCTTCTTGCTTCAAATGCTGTCCTATCATCCTGGTGCCCAAGAAACTCTCCATCAAGGAGATGAATGACTACAAACTGGTTGTTCTGACTTCTGTAGTTATGAAAATCTTCAAAAGGTTAGTGCTGGCCAACCTGAAAACCATTACTTATCCATTCCTAGATAGATCAACAGATAGAACCATAGTTCAGCAGAGGATGCTGTTAATATGGCAGGGTACTATATCTTTGCAAATATCCTTTTTGTGGACTTCAGCTCGGTATTAAATCCCATCGTTCCAGAAATTATTCATTCTAAACTGATTAAGCTAGCTGCACATGCCCATAATTGTAGGTGGATTATAAACTTTCTGACAGATAGAAACAGATGAATCTTGAGAAAATCACATTGAACACCCATTACATTATTTTTTCTCTATATACCAATGACTAAGGATCCCTCTATTAAAGTACTGAAGTTTGCAGATGATACATCAGTCATTGGTTTATTTGAGATGATGCTGAGTCTGCATATAAATGGGAGGTTGCCCTGCGATGCAGCTGGAACAGTCTGGAGATAAGCACTCTTAAAACTGTAGAGATGAGAGTGGATTTTAGGAGCAGCCTTCCTATTCTGCCACCTCTTAGACAACACAGTATCAACAATAGAGTCCTTCAGGTTTCGGAGTTCTACAATATCCCACGATTTGAAATGGACACTAACATTAGAACCATTATTTAAAAAGCACAACAAAGAATGTTCTTCAACTCAGAAAGTTCAAACTGTTCAAACAGCTGCTGATGTAGCTGTACAGAAGAATAATTGAGTTTCTCATTTGTACTTCTATAACTGTCTGCTTTGGTACAGCAATTAAAAAGAACAGGTACAGACTTCAACAGAAAGTTAGGACTGCAGAAGAAAACTATTGCAACCAGCCTTCCTTCCTTTGAGGGCCTGCATATTTCACAGGTCAGAAAGAGGACTAAGCAAATATCTACAGACCTTCACATCCTGGACATAAACCCTCAGGATGCAACAGGACATTGCCTGCCAAAACAACTAGGCACAAAGACAGGTTTTTTTTTTCCCTTTGTGCCATCATTCTGCTGAAAATCTAATTCCCACAGTACTGTATTATGTCTAAGTATATTAGTTCATTGTTATGATTGTTTCTTTGATATTATGATTATTATTACTTTGTTTTGTGCATGTATACCTAGCTTCTGCCCTAGAGACAAATTCCTTGTGTATCTAATCACATTTGGCCAATAAAAGTACTATATTTTGTTACATTCCATTCAATATTATGTATTGAGATGGATGACATAAGGCTAGAAGAATTTCAGGAACTGGACTATTTTCTTTCTAGAACTAATATATTGCTAAGCATACCAGCTGATGCTTTCTGATTTTATTTCCAACAATGTTATGAACCAGTAAGGAAGTAGTCTTCTTCACTGGTGAAGAGTATGTGTGCACTGACTGCATTTGTAACAGCAATTGCTATTAGACCAGGAATCAATTCTTCTGTATAGGAACTCAAAAAGCACTTTCACTTTTGAAATTTAGTTCACCAGGAAATATTTGGCACTACTCTAGCACACCTAGAATTTACAAAGTAATAGCCCTCTCACTTCATCGGCCTTAGTGGTAAACTTAGTCTTCACCTTTCATTTACCAGACCCCTCAACTGTGATATAAAAAGCACTAATCTACAGGACTATATAGTTTACTATTTACGATGCCGGTAGAGAAAACTCTTCCTTCAGGCATGTATGATATTTGGAGAGGAAATGAAAAACATGCTTCACTTGTTTGATATATCACCATTAGCATTATAATGCAGAGCAAAGAAGACGAAGCTGCCAAAACATAAATATATAATGCAAACTTTATGAATTACATCAAGTGCATCATTGTTAAATCATATGTCACCTTCATAAAAACATGGTACTTGCTGCATGTGAATGAATAAGTTCAATGCAAGATGCTGATACATGGCTTTAAATGACATATGAGCCATACAGTTCAAACCTCTACTTTTTGTAGCTGATCTGGGCACTAAAATTGTATAATAACCTTTTCCCCCATAGTATAATGACCCTGGATGGTGCCTTTTCTATAATCCAAGTCTTTCCAGAGTAACCCTGTGCTCACTCACTCTCCACTGATGAACTGACACTCTTCTGATACAATGGCAAAACTGATAAATCTTTAAAACTACATAATTTAAAATTCAGCTGAAATATAGGTATGCCAGTTTTTATTTATATCTAGTTTCTTTTTTTTTCCTTTCTTTTCTTTAATTCAGTTTTTTGAGGCATAAAAAGAATACAAATACCTATTGGCAGGTATATTTAGCATTGTTGTTCAAATGTTCTTGCCTGAATTTTCTGTAATAAAATATTCTAAATAAAAATGAGAGACTGGGCCTTTGGGGCAGCAAACTCTTAATTTTCAAATGTGTGTTGGTCCTTTACTATCAGGTTTTAAAGAAGGATGACTAATATATTTATTCACTGGGCATTTATGAGACAATGGTGGCCTATGGCAAACAGGTCCTTAAATTGTTTCCTGTTGATATATTGTTATGGGGGCTTTCTTTTAGTTACTCCATTTTGTGGGATGATTTGATATCATATCATGCTGCTGTACTTATTTTGGGCGTGTATATGTGTGTATCACTTTTTCTGTTCCATATAAACATTGTCATTTGACTTCTTCCCATATCTATTCAATCCTAAAACAGGTACGTACACATATAGTATATTATCCTTTAGGACTAGTGACTAATTTGGGACATCACTTAGAATATTAGAAATCACAAATATGTTAGAATGTGCCCAGAGAATAGATTGCACCATTTCTTTCTGCTTTGAGTTGCCTTGATACATTGGTGAGAGCTATTGGCACATTGGAACAATGAAACATAAATTTTTATTCAGAGGCATCCATGAGATCCATGCTTTTATCAAAATGATGAAAGTAATGTTGCTATTGTAAATATAATTTCTGCTCCCATCTGCACATAAATGAAACATAAAGATTAGTGGTGGAATTCAATTTTTTTACTACTGGTTCTTTGTGCGTGGCTTGGTGGGTGTGGCAGGAGAAGGATACTATAAAATCTCCAGTTAGAGGTGGTATTTGCTGGTTCTCCAAACTGCTCAAAATTTCTGCTACCGGTTCTCCAGAACTGGTCAGAACCTGCTGAATACCGCCTCTGATAAAGATGTACGTACAAAGGATGTACCACATTGGCATGACATTGCTTTTGACCTCATACATTGAAAATGTCTCTGACCTCCTGTTTCACATGATGTCAAAATGATATTAGAGAATATTAAACTGATTAAAAGAGAATGTCATCGGGATCTCTGTGTTTTATCCAACTCACTGTTTTTTCTTTAATGTCCCAAACTTTTCATCTTTCTTTGTATGGTGCTTCCCTCCTAAAAATTCTAATTTCAACCTGGCCAGTAAACACTGCAGTCCAGTGGTGGGATTCAAAAAATTTTACTACTGGTTCTGTGGGTGTGGCTTGGTGGGTGTGGCAGGAGAAGGATACTGTAAAATCTCCAGTCAGAGGTTTGAATTTTCCGGCTCTATGAACTACTCAAAATTTCCGCTTCCAGTTCTCCAGAACTGGTCAGAACCTGCTGAATACCACCTCTGCTACAGTCCACTTCAAAACCCACATATTCTCCTTAGCAAATGTCCAGTGAACAAAAAAATATATTCAAGGAAAAATAAATATGGAGCTTCTCACTTCTGTTTTCATTCATTTATTCTTGTCTACCTGAAGAGCTGCATAGTACTGACTGTAATAGCATTCACTCTAGTTCAGAGCAATATGCCCCCTAACTTTTTCAAAGAAGGTACAAAAACAAGTCACTTAGTCCAGTTTTTGCAGAAAATGAAATGGCATACCAGTGATGGGATTCCAAAATTTTTACTACTGATTCTGTGGGCGTGGCTTTATGGGCATGGTGTGGCTTGGTGGGCATGGTTTAGTGGGCATGTCAGGGGAAGGATACTGTAAAATATCCACTCTCTCCCCATCAAGGGGAAGGATACTGCAAAATCCCCATTCCCTTCTCACCCCACTAACCTGCTTTCCAGCTCCGTTCTTCTGTGCAAGGCAACAAAAGAAGACACAGCCAATCAGTTGGGACTCAGCAGACAGAGAATAGATAGGGATAGGGCCAGTTAGAGGTGGTATTTGCCAGTTCTCCAAACTGCTCAAAATTTTCACTACTACATCTCCAGAATTGGTCAGAACCTGCCTCTGTGACATACTAATAACAGTTTAAATACATCAGGAACTCAACTGAAAGAAGGAAATCTTTGTGATAGCCCCGAGGTAATTTGCAAGAAACAACTTCAACTTCCCATGAAGTAAATCAAATTAGGTAACTTTTAGGTAGTGCAGCTCTGCTGTTGGGAATAAACCTCAGTAAAATAACTTAATTAATTACTAGTTGCCATTGCCTACTGAGTTATACAGCAGTATGCTGTTAAAGACTTATAGAAAGAGTTAATTAAGTGAGCAATGGCTCATTACTCTATTAGCAGCAGTCCCAACTAGCATAGTAATGATGAGGGATACTGCAACAACATCTCCAGATACTTCTGATCTGGGGCTAGGCTTGGCTCTGAAAATTGGTTTCTATAGCACCAACAACATGATAATATGAACTGCAATAGAAAGATTACATAAGCCAGTAGTACTATTAAACAAGGTTTGAAAGCTGTTCCATATCTCTGTGGCTCTATAACATGAACTGTATTCAAAAGCAGAATCAGTTTAGTTCTGCTTCAGCTGCACTTTTTTGAAATATGAAGTCAGATTAATGTTTTCTTTGAAATATTACAGCCCTGAAGAATGTTTAAGTCATCCATTTCTCCATTCAAGAAATCTCACTTTATCAGCTTCTTACCTGATCAGTCTTTTCAAAGAGAAAGGTAGCGTAATGCTTTTGCAAATTCTGAGATCAAAATCACAAGATTATTTTTTCCAACCACGAGATAAATGTAGACAATATAAGACAAAGGAGGGTTTGATTCCTTTTATTTCTCTTTTGTATAGGGTGAAAGTAAAGGATTTTTGTTTCTCTAGGATCTAGGTCAGTGTTGTTTATCTATGCTCTTATTCTCACAGATTTTCTGATTGTTTTAGTGACTGAAACATAAAAGTGATGGTTGTATAAATATAAACATAAAAGTGCTTAAGAACACTTCAGAAAAATATTTTCTTTTTTATGGAACACAACAATTCAATAGATTATAAAAACCAAAAACATTGTACTTAAAACTTTTAAGTTTGTCCTGTCTAAAGTTAAAAGTAGGGTTTTTTAAAAAACATTCTATAGGATATACTATATTTTTTTTAAAAAACCACTGAACAGAGATAAGATATATTGTCACATTCTCCTGAAAGTTTTTATAGAGAATGCAGGGTGAATTCAAGCAAAATATGCTCATCCTCGGAACAGGTTTTGCATATCCATAGATCTGTGCTTGTTCTTGAAGATTAATGAGCTTTAGAATATGTGATAGGATGAAAGAAAAGTTAAGATTATAACATATACTGATACTAATGCAGGAAATCAAAAAGAACATAAAGACATATGTGGAACAGGCTTCAAAATTTGCTAATTATCTGTCGTTATCAGTGGACCAATTTCTCTTGCATTAATAAAGTGCAGGGTAAAGCAGCAGAAATGTTCAGAGGGAGCTGGTGAAAGTTACAAGTCTAGGATAAAATTAATTCAAATCATCAGTGGAATCAGTGTTCATGGAGATTGAACGGTTGGCCCTGGGCTCCTCCTAATGCAAGACAATGCTAGACCTCATGTGTCTGGAGTGTGTCAGCAGTTCCTGCAAGATGAAGGCATTGATGCTATAGACTGGCCCGCCCATTCCCCAGACCTGAATCCAATTGAGCACATCTGGGACTTCATGTCTCGCTCCATCCACCAACGCCACATTGCACTACAGACTGTCCAGGAGTTGGGGGATGCTTTAGTCCAGATGCGGGAGGAGATCCTTCAGGAGACTATCCACCACCTCATCAGGAGCATGCCCAGGCATTGTAGGGAGGTCATACATGCACGTGGAGGCCACACACACTACTGAGCCTCATTTTGACTTGTTTTAAGGACATTACATCAAAGTTGGATCAGCCTATAGTGTTTTTTTCCACTTTAATTTTGAGTGTAACTCCAAATCCAGACCTCCATGGGTTGCTAAATTTGATTTCCATTGATAATTTTTGTGCGATTTTGTTGTCAGCACATTCAACTATGTAATGAACAAAGTATTTAATCAGAATATTTTATTCATTCAGATCTAGGATGTCTTATTTTTGTGTTCCCTTTATATTTTTGAGCAATGTACCTAGAAAAAACTGTAATATTATTCTAATAAAAAGAAGTCCTAGAGTTGATCTCATTGACCCATTAGCAAATCTTGGCTGAAGTCAAAATGTACTTGCTCCTAGCCACGCATTTCAAAGATAGTGGCTTTGAAGGGAGAACAATAGATCCTTGAAATCTATGGATACAGTAAGAAAAAAAATCAAGATCCTTATAACATAACATAATTATTCAGATTCATCTAGATCATCAGAGGATGAAGTCCACATTTTATTAAAAGAAAGCAGTTTGGTTGACTGAAGAATGTTCAAAGTTAAGTAATACATTACTTAAATCCTTAAGAGTATTTGTTCTGGGTTTTTTTTTCTTGAGATCTACATTGCTTTCAAGGCAATCATATCCTTCAAAAGAAAGGAAAAAAGTAAAATGAGACAGAAGATGTTGCCTCTCAATATTTAATCAGGAGGCCTAGAAGTTGTCTCTGATTCTGCAACAAACTCTGAACTTGCACTGAAACCTAACTTATTCACAGATGTAATAAATAACTGACTATATTGATTTTATTGGGAATTCTGTGTGCATGTGATTGCTATCTTCCCTTGTTTTTCCTGTCATATCTTTTCCTAATAAATGTCTTTTTATCTCTAGAAATTGGTTTTATAAAAGAACTTCTCATTGAAACCTCCCCAACCTGCAAGATTTTCATACAGCCACACTTTTTTTCAAGGATTTTCACCAAATCCTTAGTTTGCTAAGTACTGTACTTCTGAGATTTAAATAAAAAGCACCCTCACTTTGTCAGGTGGGGGCTAAGTGGGGAATAGGACTGAAAGAACAATTCTGTAATGGAAGAAATAATACTCCCCAGCCAATTTACAGGTTATTAGGAAGTGCAGACTGACTGATATAGTCATGTTCACACCATATAATACTAATTATGAAGTCCAACACTACCAAGCCACCTTCATCCCTATCCCACACAGCACACAGGGTAAGTAGGACCAGCATGGATAAACTGACAGTTCATATTTTCTTGTTCTCCATTGTAGTAATATATAGGACTTCTATTTCTCAGTGGTCAACAATCCTATTATGTCCATCAAAGGACAATTAATAACCCATCCAAGATCTTGCTTTCTGAGAATATTCCTCCATTTTATTTTCAAATTGAACAAGTGTTGGTCTACATGTATTGTCCCTAATATGAAGCAATTCTCATTTTAAAATTTGATAACTGTGTATAATAATTTTTTATTAGAAAATTCTTGAAAGAAGGTCCTGCTAGTGAAGTTTAAATTACCACTACCCTCCCAGTTAATTCAGTCTTCATTGTTTAGCCCTTGGGCCGTATCAAAGTGCAGAATTCCAGAAACAAATTGTTACTAAAATTTGATAAAAGCAATTTAAAATGTAATTGGATAAAATATAATGTTAAATGAAATTGGAATAAAATACAAGTTAAAATGAAATTGAAATAAAATACAATAATTTAACATATGGATAAAATATGATAAAATTATATTTTAGTGTCATCCCTGCAATCTACCGCAATCAGTCCCTCAACTGAACCATTTTGTTTAAATACTGTGTTGTGTTAAATGTTATTTTCAGATTCTGGCCACACATAAGGTAAGTTATTTCTCTCCCAGTTAATAACACGCGTACCATCTTCCTGACCCTGATCATACTTACAGATGTATAAATATATGTAGTTTACAGATTTATAATCCAATGAATAGGTTTTATGACTGCTTTTTCATCTAATCTTGGTTGTGATAACACAACTCTTTATAATTGCTTGATATAAAGAGAGATGCCATTTTATTGTACCAGTGGGATGCAAAATGTGGGTAAAAGTGGGGCAACCAACTTTCCTTTTGATTTTAAGGAAAACAAAGCACAGCAAAGTAGACAATACTGATGAACAGATGGAGACATCCTCACCATTCCTTGTGAGTATGCACAAATATATCTGAATGGATTCAAGTATATTGCTATATAATGGTCTGTAATGTCTGAATTGCAGTTAGGCCAATGTTTAAATTGGGAACTGCATTTAACTGTTTGAAAGAAATATTCACTGCTGTGTCACCTGTCTTTACCAATCTAATTGCATTCTGGTGTTCTTCATTAATTACACTCTCACATAAATACACCCTGCATTTTATCACTTAATTTTATAAATGGTATTTGATTAATTATGCTTCCAATAACTGAACATTTCTGTCATGATTTAGACAATCTGTTTGCTGCTAAGCAGAAGTCATGCAGGTAGATTGATAATTTTTTCTCCTTTCAAAATTTAAATGCAAACATGGAGAGAACTGTCAACAAATATTTTATAGTTCATTACCTTATTGAAAGAATTCAAGTATAAGTAAAGCACATGTCTTAATAGACTCTGCATAATTCATAGACAACAGAGCTGCCTTTCATCTGGGCCCTGAATTACTAACATTTCTTTTTCTGTTCATTTGTAGTCTACTGATGATCCGCCTTCAAAAAGAAAATTTGGAAGGTATCCAATTACCAATTCTGTGACTGTTTTTCAGTTATATTTATCTGTTCTTCCTATGTCTCATGAAGCCAAATCACGTCCAACCAGTCAAGAATATGCAGTCAGTCAAAAACAAACTTCTAGAAATATTAAAACACATGGAGTCTTCAGCACTGCATGAGCACCAAGGAGCAGTGGGGTATAGATGGAAATGGTTACTCTGTGTCCTGTCTTTGTCTTACAGATTGTCAGCCTCAGATCACTTCTAATTACAATGGATCCAAAGGTACTTATCAGGCTCAGAAGCTCTGATGGCTGCCCACCACAATCTCATGACTGCATTTAATTAAACACTTGGGTGCCAGCCTGAATTTACAACAGTCTGTATTGTCCCATGGTCCCATGGCCACGATTTATGATGTTTTTGCCAAAAGGTAAAAAATGCCACATAGAAAATTATGGGTTCACTCAACAACCATGATATTTCTTAGCAACCATTCACCTAATGATCATGATGATTCACTTAATGACTCACACAAAAATGTTGTAAAATTGGGTCAGTCATGTGATGGCTCACTTTATGTCATGTCTTAGAACCATAATGGGAAGGCACCTTACTGTCATAAATCAAGAACTAGCTGTATATGCTTTTCACTTCTAAGCCACAACCAGGTTCTCAAACAGGCACACAGTCATGGAACACAAACTCTTGGAGTCTTTGCCCATTCCTATCATTTATTTACTCTCCCAGGAACATTCACATGCACACAGAGAATGCCTCAAGTTTCAACAAAATTATGATTCTCCCTTCAGTGTATCGGTATAGTATAAATAAGTTGAGAAAGTTCCAAAATCAATCTATTAGTCCTAGCATGAAAACAGATACACCCAGACTGTAATGAATTAGAAATTAACTTAGTTATTGTTATACTTTTAATCATTATTGATTTCTCATATTTGACAATGAGCATGATATTGTAATTAAAATGCTCAATTAAGAATAAGAAGTTTCTAGTCCTGTGGTGGGCATAGAAGACAACTGGGTGACCTTAGATTAGCCACAACTAATTAGTTTAATCTGCACCAGGCTCTGCTACAAATTGGATGAAGAACAGAGCCTTTGTTGCATCATTTACTATGACTTCACCAGGTCAAATAGGCAAGCACAGTGCAAAACTAGAGTGGATACAATGAAAAACAGTCATGAAACTTTACCTTATATTACTAAAACTGTATTAAAATACTCAGCATCTGATTATTTGCATTTATCAATCATTTTCTTGAATATGTACAAAAGCACAAGACCTGAATCTAGTACTCCTGTATTTTATTTACTTCTCCTAATCCATAATACTGACAGCCAGTTCAATGCAGTAGTTAAAATAGTGGAGACTTAGTACTAGTCCTGTGTAAAGCCCATGTCCCACTGCACCAACGGATGCAAAGAGAATGTAAAACGTTAAAAAAAGCTTGCCATCCGTTGGAAAACGCGATGCATCAGTTGTATACTCACTGCATACGTGTTTCATACACTCCATCCCTCCAGCATCCGTCCACTGAGATTTCATCTGCGCAAGAAGTTTTGAGCTGCACAAAACTTTGTGAACGGATGAACTTTCCGCTGTGTACGATGTAAATCCATGACATCCGAGCAACAAATGTTCTATGTCCGTTTATCATCCGTTAAACGTCCGCTGTATCTTCTCTGCATCCTCTGGGCTTCCTCACAACTCACATCCTTTGCAGCTGAAAATGGAAAAAGGGAGGAAACAAAAGGTACACAGAATGTCTACACAATGTTAGTAGCACAGAAATAGAAAGGATGCGCAGTGAACAGTTTGCATCTGATATACATCCGCTAGGCTTCCTATGAATATCCGTTTAACATCTCCACTACATACTACCCACATCTGTTCTTTTCTGTTCTTTTCTGTTCTGTTTATGTAAATTTTCACCACTTTTTGGAGCGGATGACAACGAATGGAGCCACCCCTGAAATTTTGCTCATCCGCTGTGTCCTTTATGCATACGTTTTGCATCTGTCAGCCAGTGGGACAGGGCCTTTAGACACAAAGGCAGCTGGGTGATCTTGGGCCAACTACTCACTCAGTCCTAGAAAGAAGGTAATGACACACCAGTTCCAAAATCTTGCCAAGAAAACTATAGGGACTTTAATTTTAGGAACTGTAGGGATATTAATTTAGTTGATGACTGTAGAGTCATCAACAGGCAACTCCAGTTTGAAGGCACACAAACTCTTTCCCTCCCTCCCTCCTTCCCTCTCTCCCTCCTTCCTTCCCTCCCTCTCACACACATATACACACAAATATGGAGGGTCATACTAAACTTCCTGAAGCTTCAGGTTATCTCCTACAAAAGTTAACTTTCACAAATAGTTCATATAAACAGATTTTTAAAATTGGAATTCAAAACGGAAGATAGTAAGCTGGTGATAGGAGATAACTTTATTAAGCTTTTATTTTTATTATGTATTTATTTATGTGTATATGAGTTGCAAATCCAAACAAATGCATTTGCTTTCATAGTAAAATTATAAGTACTATCCTCACTCCAAACTTGTTTTATGTTACCATGATCAATGCAAATCTATAAATCACATTCATATGATGCAAGGATAGGGAACATGCAAATGACATTGGATGTGAAGTTAGATATAACTGTCCAAAACAATGGCAAACAAGATATATTGAAAAGTGATTGGGGAGTATACATCAAACTTGACTGTAGGCAAATGACTGTAGGCAAATAATCAGCAGAACTAAAATGAAAATGATGCATACAGAAAAGTATTATATGAACATTAAATCCTTACTGTATACATTATTTCCCAAGCATCAATTCACACTTATGACATCCAAACTCTACAAATAAGAATTGGCTTGTTCTTTCTATCTTTTTCCTTTTTTGTGATGACAAATATGAAAACAAGCAGAAGTCAAATTGTTTTCTTCTTCTGTGTGATTGTCACACAGATTTCTGGGAGTATTTGCAACTGACATACTGAAAAAGAATAATTTAAAACTAACAATCTACCATTATAATAGGTTGGATATTGTGTGGTTTTAGAGATGATGATGACAACAACAACGATGATGATAGCCATGTTTCTACAATTATACCTTAACTTTTCCTGATTTCTAATTAACTGACACTAACTTTGCTACCATTGCCTATTTTTCCAGTCCTATATATTACAATTCTAGTTCTTAAATATTTAGGATCTACTACTAAAGTCCTTTATCTTTAACAGTGAAATGACTTTTCCTTTGTACCATACTTAGGTGAGTCTTCCAGACACTGGTGAAGTTGTAAAGGGGCATGTGCTATGACCTATTTTTTCCCAGTGTAACTTTTTTCCTGAATTATTATCTTGCAGATCTTGCGAGCTTACCAGAAGGGATAGCATAAGGAACAAAGCTGTTACAGAATCTATTAGTCCCACTAAAAGCACTTCAAAACATTCTCAAAGGAGGAGCAACAGAAACAGACAGTGAAGTGGGTGTGTGGGGTTTCTAACAATGCTACAAGCTCTAAGCACATAGCACTTATAAGCAGTATCCTGAATATCAGGAAGTGAGCCTTCTGTAATCTTCTCAGCTGTCCTTTTCCACTCTCTGTATGGACCTTCTATCTGAGGCACTGCTGCTACCACCAAACCAAACAGTGATACACTTTGTTAAACCACTATTAATCATGCCTCTGTAAAAAGTGGCCAGGACAGAAGGAGAAAGATATGCTTTCTTCACCCGATACAGGGAACGCAGACACTGGTTTGCACACTTCACTAAGGATAATATGTGAAGAGACCAATTCAAATAGTTAATTATTTGTATCCCCAGAAACTTAATACTGTTGACCACCTCTACAGCTGCATTCTTGATTCTGAGTGGAATCTATACTGGCTCTTCCTAAAAGCTACAATGATTTCCTTTGTTTTATTACTTTTATTGCACTAGTCCACCAGAGCCTTCACCTCTTCCCTATAAGCTTCTTCATTGTCATCCCAGATAACTGTCCTTCACTGTCATCCACATACTTCACAATATGATTCATAGTAGATTTTTCACAGCAGTTGTGGGTCATCAAGGTGAACAGTAATGGGCTCAAGACACAGCCCTGTGGGGAACCTGTACTCAAGGAGATGGAGTTGGAAACTTTTCTCCCAACTTGCACAAACTGGGCCTATCAATAAGGAAATCAAGCATCCAGTTACATAAAAGAGTAGTAAAACTTAATAGGCCCAGTTTGTTCACCAAATGCTGAGGAATTATTATGCTGAGCACCAAACTAAAATCAACAACAGCATTTGCACATGAGTATTCTACTCCAGGTGCACCAAGCTAAGATGACGCACACAGGAAGGAGCATCTACAGAGCAGTTCTTTCAATAGACAAACTATAATAAGCCAAATGTAGGGGGAAGGCATAAAATTATATAATCTTTCACCAATCTCTCAAAACACTTCATCATAATGGAAGTGAGTACAATTGGACAGTAATCATTAAAGCATATAGAATAGAATAGAGTAGAGTAGATTAGAGTAGTGTAGAGTAGAGCAGAGCAGAGCAGAGCAGAACAGAACAGAACAGAACAGAACAGAACAGAACAGAACAGAATAGTTTGTTGGCCAAGTGTGATTGGACACACAAGGAATTTGTCTTGGTGTAAATACTCTCAGTGTACATAAAGAAAAGAGATATTTGTTCAGAATCAAGAATCATAATGTATAACACTTAATGATAGTTATAGGGTACAATCAACATTCAAATCATACTAGGAAACAGTCAATATAAATCATAAGGATACAAGCAACAAAGTTACAGTTCTACAGTCACAAGTGGGAGGGGATGGGTGATAAGGAGTGATGAGAAGATTGCTCACTTAATTAACTCCTTCTATAAGTCTTTAGCAGCATACTGCTGTATAACTGTATAATATTACTGTATAACAGCAATAGTAGTGTACACTTTGTAAATAGTTGAACAGTGTTGAGGGCATTATTAGTTTAGCAGAGTGATGGCTTTTGGGAAAAAAAGTGTTCTTATGTCTAGTTGTTCTGGTGTGCAGTGCTCTATAGCGTTGTTTTGAGGGAAGGAGTTGAAACAGTTTATATCTGGGATGTGAGGAGTCTGTAAATATTTTCACAGCCCTCTTTTTGACTCGTGCAGTATACAGGTCCTCAATGGAAGGCAGGTCCTCGACTGAAGGCAGGTGGATAGTAATTGTTTTTTCTGCAGTCCTAATTCTGCAGTCCTAATCTGAAGTCTTTGTCTGTCTTGTTGGATTGCAGAACGAGACCAGACAGTTATAGAGGTGCAGATGATAGACTCAATAATTCCTCTGTAGAATTGTATCAGCAGCTCCTTGGGCAGTTTGAGCTTTCTGAGCTGGCACAAAAAGAACATTCTTTGTTGTGCTTTTTTGATGATGTTTTTGATGTTAGGTGTCCATTTTAGGTCATATGATATAGTAGAACCTAGAAATTTGAAGGTCTCTATTGTTGATACTGTGTTGTCTAGTATTGTAAGAGGTGGTAGTATGGGAGGGTTTCTTCTAAAGTCTACCACCATTTCTACAGTTTTGAGTGTGTTCAGTTCCAGATTGTTCCGGTTATACCACGAGGCAAGTTGTATAACCTCCTGTCTGTATGCAGATTCATTGTTGTCTCGAATGAGACCAACCACTGTTGTGTCATCAGCAAACTTCAGTATTTTAACAGATGGATTGTTTGAGATGCAGTCACTGGTATATAGGGAGAAGAGAAATGGAGATAACACACAGCCTTGGGGCGGCCCTGTGCTAATTGTACAGGTATCGGATGTGATTCCACCTAGCTTCACCTACTGCTTCCTGTCTGTTAGGAAGCTTATGATCCACTTACAAGTGTGTTTAGGTGCCGTTAGTTGGTTTAATTTACTTAGAAGAGTGTCTGGAATGATGATATTGAATGCTGAACTGAAGTCTACCCCCTTGCATAGGTATTTGGAGATTCAAGGTGTTGTAGGATGTAATGCAGAGCCATGTTAAAAGCATAACTGTTGATCTATTTGCTCAGTATGCAAACTGTATGGGATCTAACAGCGGATCCGTGATGGTTTTCAGGTGGGACAACACAAGCCTTTCAAAGATTTTCATAACTACAGATGTTAGAGCAACTGGTCTGTAGTCATTCAGTTCCTTCATGGAGGGCTTCTTTGGCACTAGGATGATGGTAAAATGTTTGAAGCAGGAAGGAATACAGCACATCTCTAGTGATCTATTGAAGATTCGGGTGAATATGGGGGCCAATTGGTCAGCACAGACTTTTAAGCAAGAAGAAGTTATCTTGTCTGGCTCTGGTGCTTTTCCTGACTTCTGTGATTACAAGTTTTTTTGGGGGGCACTGGTACAATGATTGCAGTCTTAAAAACATGATGGATCCAGAACCTGATGCAATGAGAGACTCCTTAAGTACTTACCCAGTGATATTATCAGGACTCACAGTTTTTCAAGTGTTTACTTTCCGCAGGGCCTTCTGAACAACAGTTATATCAAACCTGAATGCTCATCAGCCAGACAATGGTATTTCAGAAAATTGGATTGAGGAAGATCAGGAGATGGACAGATTACTTGTTTGGAAAAATATCATCATTACACTCTATACCTGTCTGTGATACCATTTGCACCCATATGTTGTCTTCTAGACACTCTATTTGACTCACCATAATGGTAATTTCATTCTTTTGAGAGGGATAAAGCTTGATATAAGTCTTCTATAACCTTTTTTATCTTTAATTTATGGCAAAAAAGGAAGAAGGTTAGGCATACTGGTACTTTCATAGACCATGTAAATATGACACCCTATAAAATTTCATGTTAAGGTGATCCATAGAATTTAAAGCAAAACAAGTTAAGTGAATATTGGTGTTCTCAGAGTAATGTTCTGTGAGGTGCCTGAATTAAATAATTACTATGGAAAACACATTGTACATTCTTCTATAGAAATGCTCTATAGAACATTTAATCTTTTATATTTCAAACGTTCATCTATAATAATAATACTGTCTATAGAACATTTAATCTTTTATATTTCAAACGTTCATCTATAATAATAATACTGATTTATTCCTCATATTGTGAAGGGCATAGATCATCAACTTATATTCCAAAAGGGAATTTGTAGGTTTATATAGCTCTGCTGTTACAAGATTAAATAATTAGAAATGTCATTCACAAGAACAAAGCTGCTGAGGTGTAAATGACAGATTTAACTAAATGATCTGATTCTAAAACATTTCACATAAAAAGCATACAAAATAAAATTGAATATAAACAGTCTTTTTGGGTTTAATTTTTGTCTTCAATATTGTGAAAAAGGATTTTAAGGGAGGTTTGCAATAACTGTCAAAAATTAATCTGTTCTTTCTGCAAGTTGTAAGCTAGAATACAAGAATAAAGTGCCTACCATCCCTGTCCTATTGTTGTTTGTTTGCTTTTTCTTATTCGTATCCATTTCATGTATTTATAACCATGCTTATACTTATACCTATTATGTAATAATTGTTTGACTAAATAAATAAATAAATATGTGAAAAAAATGACCATTCATGTAAAGCTCAAGGTTAAGAAGAGTTCAAGGGACAATAACACCCTAAGCTAACTTCCATGTGAGAATATTTCAATGCATTTGAAAAGCATCATGTGATTCAATCAAAAGACTATAGAAATACAGCATGGACAAAATAGGTCTTCGACTAGAAGCAAGTTTGATGTAGTGGTTTAAGGCACTGGACTATAAACCAGGAGAGCATGAATTCTCATCCTGTTTTAGACACAAAACCAGAAGTGACTTTCTCTGAGACCATGGTAAGAGGCAATGGTAAACCACTTCTGTAAATTTTACCAAGAAAATTGCATGGACTTATCGAGGCAGTCAGCACTGACTTGAAGGCACCTATGAAAACACACACACATAGACATCCATAGCACCTCTTTATGTAGCTTCAAGCTCAGAGTATCAAGTACTGTTGTAGAAGTCAATACTGACTCAAAGATGCACACACAAAATAAGGTCAGGTGTTTTTTTAAACAATCTCTATTACAAATGACATTTTCTTCCACCATTGGTTTCAACCCTTGTTTTTAAAGGACAGAATGCCTGAAATATAAAATTGCAGTTTATATTTTGTTACCATCCATCCTTCTCTTAAGCTATTTTTTATTCTTCTTAACATTAAATCATTGCTATTAGTATATATAACTGGACAAGGCCTGGATATTGGAGAACCCCAAGGATTCACAGAAAAAAACAAAGTGTTGTTAATATGTGCAGATTCTTCCAAGTATCTTCTGTGCCTCTTAAATGTAGAAAAACGATCATCCTACCATGTTTCTCACAAAATAAGGCTGGGCCTTATTTTTTTTTTACCCCCGAAAAAACAGCTAGGCCATCTTTTTGGGATGACTTAATTCCTCCCCTTAAAATCCTCATGTGGGAGGGCAGTGACAGCTTGGATGTTGACCTCGGTGTTGGTGGGGCACTTTGTATTGGGAGACCTTCCGCCACCATTGCTTTCCCTTTCCTCTGTGCTGCCGTGGCATTTAGAGCAACACTGCAGCATTTGGCACAGCCACACGCAGCTAGCCAGGGCTCCTCCCTGAAACCAGAGCCCGGAGGAGACACTTGGCTTCAGGCGCTCCTGTCATCGCCTTCCCTTCGCCTTTGAAGGCAAAGCCAATTCTTTTAAAAATGACGCCCTACTACCAGTAGGAGATAGACTCCCCTGCCCAAGAGAGCAGCCCAATTCCACATGGGGAGGTGAATATCCTGGGGCCTCAGCACATGATCGACCCACTCCAAGAGAAGCGCCCAACCGCCATCCCTGCCTGGTGCTGGGCAGAGCGCAAAGAGCTGCACCTGGGGTGCCCAGCCCAGCTGACAGGTGGGCCCTGCTGAACGGTGGTGGAGCTCTAGCCAAGGCAGGGAGTGCCTCCCCGCTGGACCCTCCACTCATCCTGCCAGAGCCGTGCAGGCTGGGCAGAGCTGGGAAAGCAAGTCACAGGTACGCACCCGCCTGCCAAGCAAAAGAACTGGGCTGACCCAAGCTTGGCTTCCTTCCAAAGTCCCTCCAGCCCAAACCTGAAGGGGCCACCGGGAGAGACCACCTGAGGCAGTGATAGCGCCTACCCATCCATGGACAGGGAGGCAAGGCGATGGCCTATACCGCATCCTCCTCAGAGTGGAGTCCCTCTGAGTGAGCGTCTCTGCCTGATGCCCATGCCGCTGCAGTGTTTGGAGGTGCTGGCATGTTTGGAGATGCATGGGGACAGGGACGGGCTGGGTGAGGGGTGGAAAGGATGGGTGGCTTCAGGCTTTCTCCGCCAGACCCGCCGGCCAGGGAAGCAGCGCTGCCGTAGCCTCACCTCTCTGTCCACGGATTGGTGGGCACTATCACTGCCTTGGGCAGCCTCTCCCAGTGGCCCCTTCCAGTTCGGGCTGGAGGGACTTGGGAAGGAAGCCAAGCTTGGGTCGGCCCGGCTCTTTTGTTTGGCAGGTGGGCGTGTACCCGCGGCTCGCTTTCCTTGCTCTGCCCAGCCCACATGGCTCTGGCAGGATGAGCAAAAGGTCTGGCGAGGAGGTGCTTGCTGCCTTGGCCAGAGCTCCATTGCCAGGCAGGAGGGCCCACCTGTCAGCTGCGCTGTGTGCCCTCAGCAAAACTCTTCACACTCTGCCTAGCACCAGGCAGGGATGGTGACTGGGTGCTTCTCCTGGGGTGGACTGGTCCTGCACTGCGGCCCCAGGAGATTTGCCTCCCAATGTGGGGTTGGGCTGCCCTCTCGGGCAGGGGAGGCTTTGTCGTACCAGTAGTAGTGCGTCATTTTTAAAAGAAGTGGCTTTGCTTTCGAAGGTGAAGAGAAGGCGGCGAAAGAAGCGCCTGAAGCTGAGTGTCTCCGCTTGGCTCTGGTTGCAGGGAGGAGCCCTGGCTGGCTGTGTGTGGCTGCACCAAATACTGCGGTGTTGCTTTAAACACCACAGCAGCATGGGGAGAAGGGAAAGCAGTGGTGGAGGAAGGTCTCCTGATACGAAGTGCCCCACCCACGCCGAAGCCAACACAGGCAGCACCATATCCAGGTGTGCAACAAAAGTACTTTCTAACAGCAAGCCCCGCCCCTGTCATTGCTCCCCATTTCGCATGTTTAATATAGACCTTAATTTGCGGGGAGGGGCTTAATTTGATTTTATGCCTATAAAGCATGCTGGGACTTCCTACTGGGTGAGGCCGTATTGTTGGAGAAACACGGTAATGATCTCCCAAAGTGATGCTTTGGGTGGTATTGCTACATAGTCCTTTTGACCAGATAACCACTGTGATATAATAGTGCCTGCTATTACTGTATTCCAGTCTTAGTATATAGTATTATGGCTCCAAATAATAACATATTATTATTTATCCAAAGTTGCAGAATATCAGGGAAGGTCAAATTTCAAAACTCAGTATTAAAATCTTGCAATTTAACCTATTCCGGTTAACTCTGTTACACAGGCATTCCTTTTTTAGCAAAACAACATAAGAATATAATGCTTTGGGCAACACTTTTTTAAAATAAAAGACAAAGCAACTACTGTGCACAGTGGAACTGGAGTAGAATTTTGCTGCCCACTATTTACCTCTCTTTCCTCTTGCCACTTCTTCCAAAACAACTTTTTTGTCCTTTCTTCATATACTCTTGCATTAATGCCAGTCAGGCATTATATTTGGCAGTGATATGATCCATATGTCAAAGCCTGAAATAGGTCCTCCACTCCACCTCTTTTGAGCAATGATCTGAGCTTCAGTTCCTAATTGCCAACCTTGACTGGGAAGGGAGCAAGTGAAGTAAACATAAGTGCCCAACATGGCATCTGCTTATTAATTGCTATTGCTAAGGTGCTGGTTTCCTACACATCTTTTTTGAAATTTAAAGAGGATAATATTAAAGACTTACATTCTTTGCAAAGCAATAACTATCACTAACAAGATCCATATGCAAGTCTGTCAAAGGATTGCATCCCTATGGTCACATATCACTGAAAACACACACAGGCTAAAGAGCTGTTCACAGAGCATTAATCCAGAATCATGCATCATGTGTAGCCACTTTGCCACACAAAGGCAATGGATTTTTATTGGCTGCCATTCAGCTAATGGCAGAATTATATCATTCTCAACAGGGAACTGCCAATCCAGCTGGCTCTTGGCATCGTTCATGCATGGTGAGTACTCTCATTAAAATGATTGTTTTCTTTTGTACAAGTTCAAAGAATTTGTACACTAATGTGCTGTGTTAGTGAATATTAAGCAAAAATAGTTTCTTGTTGCCTCTAAAAGATGAACTGTCTGTATTTACATGTACGACAAGCTCTTTTGGCAAAAACCTTTTCTTCAGAGAGATGCCTCTCTTGCATATGAAACTTACTGTCACAATTTTTTCAGCTTTAAGTTGCTACACAGCTCTTAATAGCCGTTCAGATTGGCACAGCTTTTCTCCTACAATTTGGATCAATTGCATTTCCAAAACTATTTGATACCCATTTTATTACAAGATGCAAAAGTATACTCTTTTATATTTCAAAGAAAAGAGTATTTTTCTATCTCTTCAGTGTACGATAAGAATACAACACAGCCAGGCAAACCATGAGGGATAAGAATCACAGTATGTCAGAACTAAAGCAATCTTATGACTGTGGAGAAGTTTTCTTGGAATGGCATTTTAGTTGCCATTCCCTCAATATGGTCCAAACTGCCAGTGGTCTTCCTTTCTGCCCATTGTTCCAAAAATATAATGAATCTTGATATTGCTTAGGTCCATTTGAATATAGTCCCTTTTTGCAGAGAATCCCAAAGCGAACAAACATACAATCTGGCCATCAAATTACATCATTCCATCTCTTAAGATGTAACATCACAACTTGAGTGCCCAGGGGAAAAAACAAATTGTTTCTTATGCTTTACAAAAGGCTAACAGGATCAGAATTAATCAAATCTCAAGGGAAAGATCATATCACTGGGTGGGTACCCTGGATATGTTTCCTAGTTCCATTCCAATAATATTGGCAGAAAGATCGTGTGTTGTGGGATAATATAACTGATATACCTTATTCCTCATTGGTCATAATCACAATAACTTGAATTACAGTCAAGATTCTATTGGCATATATATATTTGTAGATTTTCAGGGGTACAGGTATGCAGGTCTTGGTGTGTTCAGGTCTTTTTCCGTGTAAGATTGAGAGTATCTTGGCAACGTTTTGACGAGGTCTCACTCGTCATCTTCATGCTGGTGCTTTCAGCTTTGTGCTTGTGCAAGCAAAGTGTGATCGGAGCTGCCTTCTCTCTATATATATTGGTGGGGAGGTTGGCTTTGTTGTCATTTCTTGATTGGTTGATGGAGTTGATGTTTGCAGATTGGCTAGCTTTTTTGTAAGAGGTATTTTGTAAGAGGTGTGGCTGAGGTATTGGCTGTGTGTCTATCCATCTCCTGTGTTGTAATGACCTGGGTAATGGGCTGTGTGATGACCTTCTGAGTTCTATTGTTGTGACATCCTGGGTCTTGTGCTGTAATCTCCTGGGTTGTTGGCTGTGTTGTGACATCCTAAGGTTTTGTGGTGTAACCTCCTGAGTTCCATGTTGTGATATCCTGAGCAGGTGGCTGTGATGTGATGTTCTGGGTTTTGGTTTGGCTCCGAGTTTGAGGCCTGACAATGTGTTCATGGCATGTGTCAGTTTGCTTGGTTTGGGGGTCGGGGTGTGTGGCAGCTGGTGATGCAGCTGTGGTCTGGTTTCTGGACAGTCCAGAAACGCCACCCCAGAAACCGTCTATGAGGTAGCTTTGGGTTTGAGTTTGGTGAGGGAGATTGGTGGTGGTGTCATGTGTTGTTTTGGGTCCAGTGTTGGTTTTCGTGGCTGGGTCTCGATGTCAACTTAGATGTCATTTTATTTACTTCTATAAAGAAAGATTTTCCCTAATTTAATTGGGATCATTTGGAATAGATATATTAGTTTTGGTAAAGTATTTATTTTCAGTGTTGCTATTCTTCCTAATATAGACAGTTTCAATTTGTTTCAAATTCCCAGGTATTTCACCTTTTTTACTATTTGCAGTCCCATTATGTTTTCTAATTTTACTTTCTGTTTTGTTGTACAGTTTTTGATTATCATCTTAGTTTTATTTTTATTTATTTTAAATCCTTCCATTTCCCCAATTTTTTCCAAATTCATTGGATCTTCTGCTATAAATACAAAGTCATCGGCAAATGCCTGAACTTTATATACCTCATTTGTAATTTTAATTCCATGAATCTCTGGGTTTTGTCTGGTTACAGCTAGCAACACTTCTAAAGACAAGATAAATAACAGAGGCGATAATGGACACTCTTGTCTCACTCCTTTTGCAATTGCAAAATCTTCAATGCCATCTCCATTTAATAACACACTTGCTTTTTGATTTGAGCATATTTTTTGTAATGTTTTTTCTATATTAGTGCCAAAATTCAACTTTTTAATTTGATATAACATGAATTTCCAATTGAAATTATCAAATGCTTTTTGTGCATTTAAAAAAATTAAGGCTGCCTGCTTTTCTGGGTGAGCTTCATAGTATTCAATCAAATTTAGTTCTGTTCTAATATTGTTTTTGATTTGTCTATTTGGTAGGAAACCATTCTGCTCTGTATGTATAAGTTCACTCAGAATTGGTTTCAATCTTTCTGCCAATATTGTCATAAATATCTTATAATCCATATTTAGCAATGAGATTGGCCTATAGTTTGCAATTAGTTGTTGATCGATACCATCTTTTGCAATTAAGGAGATGTATGCCTTGGACCAGGACTTCGGAAGTCTAGCTTGCATTAATGCCTCATTATATACTGTAGTTCCAGTAATATTGGTTTGAATATTTCAGATAAATTTTTATATAGCTTGCCTGGTAGAACATCCGGACCTGATGGTTTTTTTTGTTTTTCGTATCGCCTTTTGTAACTCTGTTAATGTTATTTCTTTGTTAAGTATTTTGATTTTTTTCTTCTGAGGTTGGGCTCAGACCATTTCCCTCCAAGTAGTATCTAATGTTTTCTTCCATAAATTCTTCTTGCTTATAAAGCTCGCCAAGATAACTTTGTGCAATTCTCTTTTTCTTCTCCATCTGATAATACACTGTCCCGTCCTCATCCTTAAGTTGCTGAATTAGTCTTTTCTCTTTCTCTATTTTTAATTTATGGGACAATCACTTTCCTGGTTTATTTGCTGACTCAAAGAAATTATGTTTAAGAGTTTTTAAGTTTCGTGCATTTTCCTCAATATCTATCAAATTTAGTTATGTCTAATCATCCCTATTTCTTTCTTAGCTTCCATATTTTGTGGGTCTTTTTGGAGCTCATATTCATTTTTTCATCCTTTCTTGTAATTCATTCTGTTTCTTCCACTTTTCTGTATTTTTCTTAGCTGTATAGGCTATTGATATGCCTCCCATGAAGGCCTTTGTAGTGTCCCATTAATTTTGTAAACTAGTATGTTGTTTTAAATTAACCTTAAAGAATATTTCTAACTTATTTTTAATTCTTGAAATATATTCTTTTTCTTTTGTTATTTGTGAATTTAATATCCATCTCCTTTTCTTTTTATTATATCCTTTCCATGTAATTTTAACCAGGCTATGATCAGCCCATATATTGGGCATTATCTCTACTTCACTAATGTCTTTCTCGATTGCCCCATTGACCCATACCATATTGATTCTGGACCATGATTTTTGTGGACTAGAATAAAACATGAATTTCTTCTCATTTGGATTCCTCTTCTCCGTATGTCTTCCAAATTGGTCTCTTGTGTTAAATCAAAACATTTTTTGGTAGAATTCTCTTTTTTTTCTTCCTAGTCCATTCCATACTAATATAGTCTTTTTTAACATCAACAATGGCATTAAAATCTGCTATCAAACAAATATTTTCTTCACCTATACTAATTATTTTTTCATATAGTCCCTTATAAAACTTCTTCCGGTTATCATTAAGGGCATATATCCCCACCAATAGTAATTGTTTTTGATGTAAATTAATTTGTATCATTAAAATTTTGCCTTGCTCATCTGCATAATTTTTTTGCATTTATCCCTTTTTTTACATAAATTGCATCCTCCCTTTTTTTTGATCTGCCAATACTGTAAATAAAACACCCAACTTGGGATATTGTCAATATTTTTTATGTTGTTTTTGGATATGTACCTCCTGCAGGCATATAAAGTTGATGTTTTCTTTAGTTAGTTTAGTTAATATTTATTTCCTCTTGATCTGGGAGTTTAACCCATTGATGTTTATTGAGAGTGATTTAATCTCTTCTTCCATTGTTAATTCTCAGTCTACCTAAATCTTCTGTTGGTTCTTGCTTCTCTCTGGAGTCTTACTCTTAGTCCTTCTCTCCTTGGGTAGTCTCTCTTTTCTTTGCCTCTCTCTTCTTGGTCCTTTTCCTGTATTCCCTGTTGTTGATCTTTTTGTTGGTCCTCCTGACTCTTGATTTCTGACTCCCCCTCTTCCTCTATTTCCATCAACTGATCGTAAAGCTCTTGCACCTTTTCAATACTATCAATTTTTAATCTTTTTTCTTGCCACATCACCAGCATTCATTCAGGGACCAGCCATCCGAACCAGATGTTTCGTTTATTCAGTAGTATCGCCAGAGATCTGTAGTCCTTCCTCAACTCTCTTACCTGCCTTGGGATTTGTTTCAAGGTCATGATCTCTTTTTCTTTATACACCATCAGTTCATGATTGTGATTCTATATACAATTCCTCTTATGTTTTTTCGGGCTTCCTCACACCTTTGTCTTCTCCTCCAGGGTCTATGTGCCCTTCACTGGGGCCTCCAAACGTGCAGATTGGGTACAAGAGAGCAGAGCTTGATCTTCTCTTCCCACTCCACCACAGCGCTGCAACCGGAAATCTCCTAATTCTTAATTCTTCCTTTTCCCTCTTTTGGATGATAGGGAAGAAATTTTGTTCTTCTCCAATCACTTACTCATAAGTACATAAAAATTTGGCCAGGCTGTTAGCTAATTCCTCTAACTGAAATTAAACAATTCAGCCCGCTGTAGAAATTTAAAATGATTCAAACTAAACAGCTATTTCTTGACTGTGTTTCTATCAGTCTCAAGCTACAATACTGCCCATTATCTGACTTCCCAGTTTTTGTTTGCTGTTCATAAATTTTGATTTAGTCTGAGTTTTAATCTTCTCTAATTCTGAGCTATATCTGTGTATGATTCTTTTCCACTTTCATGTGTCCCTTTTTTATTTTCAGATATTGTGCCATCTATAGCAACTTCTCCCCCCCCCCTTTCTTTTAGAATTTTTTTTCCTGTTTTTCACAAGAATTTTCACAATTTGATTGTGGTTTTTTTGTACCAAGTTAGGATTTACCAATTTAGGTTTTAGGAACTGCCAAAAACATGAGCCACATTTCTTGTTATGGCATCATATTTTTCCTATGAGTTTATTAAAATTAATTTCCTTAAAAATAAGTGTTTGGTTACACTCATCTTTAATTTTTTTATATATCAAAACTCTCAGCAGGACATTATCACTTTTCCTCACAGATGATTCCAACTTCAGTTTGAATGCAGGTTAAAAACATTTTGAGACAAAACTCTTAAATGGAATAATGGTATGGTTCAGCATAAGTAATTATCATATGTACATACTTAAGAATATGAAAAACTTGTCAAAAATCCATATTAAATTCATGAATATCATGAAATGTACAGGATTTTTTTCCTGAATAATCATATTTTAGCCCAAAACAATTCATTTAAATTCTCAGATACAATCCATGCTTACTGCCTCATCAGTGGTTACAATTTCTTTTGAAATTTGAATAAATCAGCATCTATAAATAACCACCTTTGCATATATGAATTGATTACTCAACACAAACTATTATTTTTTTATGAAATGATGACCATTCTTGCTATAAACCCAGACTTATTTTCAAGGTTTTTTTCACACAAAAAAGCATTAATATGTTAGAAAGCAATATAACGATGATGGAGTTAACTGAAGCACTCAAGAAGCAAAATAATGGAAAGGCACCAGGCCCAGATGGATTTCCGGCAGAATTTTACAAAACATTCCAAGAATCATTGAATCTTCCATTGCTAGAAGTTATGAATGAAATTATGTTAAAGAAGATACCTAAATCATGGTCAGAAGCTTATATCACACTTGTTCCAAAGGAGTAGACTGATCCATTACAAATCAAGAACTATAGACCTATTTTCCCTATTAAACACAGATTATAAAATTTTTGCTTCAATATTGGCAGAAAGACTTAAAAAAATATTTAAATAATTTTATCCATCCTGATCAAAATGAATTTTTGCCAAAGAGACAAATTAAGGACAATATGAGAGTAATCTTAGACACTTTGGAATACTACGAGGCACATCCTGAAAAACAAATGGTTTTGATATTTCTAGATGCACAGAAGGCATTTGATAATGTGAATTAGCGATTCTTGTTATAACTGCTGGAACAGATGGGCTTTGCTGGAAAATTTATTCAAGAATAGAAGCTATATATTATAAGCAAATGGCAAAGGTAATGATAGAGGGAGAACTGACAGATTCTATCAATATAAGAAAAGGAACAAGACAAGGGTGCCTCTGTTGTTTGTGTTAACTTTGGAAGTGCTAAAGAGAAATATTAGAGATGAAAAGAATATAAAAGGGATGAAAATTAAAAAGGAAGAATTTAAGTTGCAAGCATTTGCAGATGATCTGGTTTTCATCTTATAAGACCCACTAGAAACAGCATCAAAATTGATAGAAAAGATAGAGACATATGGAAAGGTGAGTGGTTTGAAAATAAATAAAGATAAGACAAAGATCTTGACAAAGAATATGCTATCAAGACAAAAGGAAGAACTGGCAGACCTATTGAAAATTCAGGTTACGAATAAGATCAAGTACTTGGGGATATACTTGACAGCAAGATGTGGTACACTCAAAGAGAATAATTATATCAAACTTAAACAGCAGATAGCGCCAGATTTGGCGAAATGGGAAAATTTACAACTGTCATTAATAGGGAGAATATCAACAATCAAGATGAATATATTACCCAGAATTTTATATTTGTTTTAAACAATCCCAATTGGGCTTGGAAAAGACTACTTTGAAGATTTAAATAAAATTGTGTTGAAATATATATGCCAAGGTAAGAAAGCGAGAATAAAGTTGAAACTTTTGCAAGATGCTAGACTAAAAGAAGGATTTGGTTTGCCTAATTGGGAGTTATATTACCTAGCTACAAATTTGATGTGGGTTAAGGAATGGATAACATTAAGAAATACTAGATTGTTGGCATTAGAAGGACATGATCTGTTGTTGGGGTGGCATGCTTTTCTATGGTATAAAGGAACTAAAACACAGGGGTATTTTAGAAGACATTGTATATGGGAGTCTCTGTGGTTAAACTGGGAGAAGATTAAAAGACAATGTTATTTGAAAATTCCAGTCCGGCTATTGACTATTGAAGCATTTTCTTATCCTATAATATACAAAAAGGAACAAACAGTTAAGGCCCAGTCCCACTGCACTTACGGATGCAAAGAGGATGTAAAATGTTTAAAAAAGCTTCCATCCGTTGGGAAACACTATGCATCCGTTGTGTACTCATTGCATATGTGTTTCATACACTCTATCCGTCGAGCATCCGTCCACTACGATTTCATCCACGCAAGAAGTTTTGAGTTTTGATCTTTCCGCCGTGTACAATGTAAATCCGCGACATACGAGCAACAAACATTCTATGTCCGTTTATCATCCGTTAAATGTCCGCTGTATCCTCTCTGCATCCTCTGGACATCCTTGCAACTCACATCCGCTACAGCTGAAAACGGAAAGAGGGAGGAAAGATAGGGTATCACAGGAAAATATCACAGGAAAAATCATTCAGAAAATATTGAAATATGCTTAAATGAGTAGATTGCCATTTGAAATTAGAGAACAAGATGATAAACAATTTTATAAAATTTGGAATCTATTCTCGCAATGGTTAGACAATAAAATATAATAATGAAATATGTTGACTTTTAGAAAATAATAAATATATAAAGATGTATTATTTTCTTATTATATCTCCAAAATGATTCTAGGATAGATTTGGGATGATAATATGAACTGTCATAAAACAAATTAAGTAAAATATGATTATTTTGTAAAACATGAATGAATGAAAGTATCATCAAATGATTGATTAATAATGATATTAATGTATTTAATATTTGATTGAAAATGTGAGATTATATACAATGTAATTGTAATTGAAGACTATGAAATGGAAGCACAAAATAATTTGTAAACGAATTGGCATACTGTATGTATATATATGGAAGATGACTTGATGTTTTTATGTTTTGTTTGTTTATGTTTGTTTTAAAAACCAAAAAAAATTAAAAAAGAATAATATGTTTCTCCTTATAATCTCATTTTTAATTTGAACAGCACATTTTCCATTCTGAATCTTCTGAAGTGACCTAAATTAAGCTTCATTGTGGTAAATTTCAACTGAATTAGTAATTGAAATATATGCAGAAAATATCCTTCAGACTTTAGTTAGAACTTTTGGATGGGTAAATAGGTGAAAATCCAGTCTACAATCTGACTGGCAGTAATTATTTTCTTTATTTAAATATACACACACACACACACACACACACACACACACACACACATACTACTACTACTACTACTACAACTACTATTACTTCTAGTCCTTTCTAGAGTAGCAATAAAAGCACTGGAAAAGATATCCAGATGCCATAACGACTATATTTACCAAGATCAGATTTGGGCAGACAATTGTTTACCCCATTAACACTCTATATAAATAAAAATTGTGATGGTGTTGCAAATATGTGAAAATATACTGGACAAACATAACAATGACAATGCAGAAAATATTTAAGATACAAATATTAATTAAACCTGAAGTTTTTCTTTGAGGCATTATGGACAAGTCAGTTGAAAAACAGTTTGAGGTACTATTCCTTCATACGGTGATGGCTGCGAGGATTGTACTTGGCAAGCACTGGAAAGAAAAAGACATGCCAACTGTTGAAGAATGGATTTTGAAATTGACTGAATTAGCAGAGATGGCAAAATTAACTGCTTTCATCAGAGATCAGAGACTTGACAGCTTTATCAGAGACCTGAAACCATTTGCAATTTTCTGCACGCTAAATACAATAACAGATGATTAACAGAGGGATTTGAAAATTAGTGTAATGTTTAGCTTAACCTGTTGATTGCTCTTTCTTCTTTCTTTGTGTGTGTGTGTGTGTGTGTGTGTGTGTGTGTGTGTGTGTGTGTTTGTGTGAAAGAGAATTTACTCTAATCCAGCCAGGGTAGATTCTATATGTTAATTGTTAAATTTATTTGGTATTTGGAACAACTTTTTTTGTCGTTAGGGCTGGATATATAGGTTTTTTTTCTTGTTTTGTATTTGACCTGTTATGATAAAGCAAAGTAAATATACTTTAAAAAATCAAAATTAGAGTTCTGAAGAAATACAATAGAAAGAATACTGGCTCTTTTGAACTTCCATGTTGGAAAGACACTTGAGAATACTATGGACAACCAAGAAAAAAAACTACAAATGGTTCTTCAAATAAGCCTTTTTAACATTCTCATTGAAGTACAAATGACCAAGCTCAAACTATCAGATTGTATACACATTGTGCAAAACCCCAGCACCCTTAAGAAATCCATAAGGCTAATAAAGATGAAAGAAATAAGACAAGATAATCACCAACAAGATAGATGTAGCCAAATGTGACGGCAATATTAAACTATTGGAAGACCTAAATGGCCAGGATGGGAATAGGTGTTCCTGGAGCAGATCTATTTATGCGGTTGCTAAAAATGATACTGACGTGATGCCACATAGCCAATCAATCATAAAAAGAAGAAAACAATAAACTGCATGTAATTCCTGACATTTGTATTATGAAAATTTGCTATTTTTATTATTGTCACTATTATCATAAATTTTGACAAAATTTGACAAATGACAAAACATACTGTTGTGACTTTTATTATGGTTTAGTTTGAAGAAATAAATATGTATATAAACATGTATGTTTTGTACAGAGAATCATCATATACCCATATCATCAGCTACTAACGGCATTCCTTGACAATTGAAAAGAAAATAATCCAGCCCCATAAGATGTCTATTTTCTTTTTTTTTATTAAAGTTTTTATTAATTTTCTACAAACAAACAAACATACAAAACATTAAAAACATCTATTCTCATATATACTTCCGGTGTATCGGTTGGTTCATCAGTTTTGTGCATTCATTTTATAGTGTCAATTACAATTATATTGCATAACCACTCATATTGTCAATCCATATTCTAATATTACTAAAGAAAAAAATAAAAATAAAAAAATCTTTTTTCTGACTATACTTTTAATCATTCATGCTTTGCGAGATAACAATACTTCAAACAAATTATTCTATAATTTGTCGTATAATCATAACAATCAATCCTAAAAAACTCTTCATATATATAGTATTAATGTTCTATTATTGTATTTTATCATCTAACCATTGATAAAAAAAACCCCAAATTGCATAAAATTGTTTATCTTCTTGTTCTCTAATTTCAAATGTCAATCTACTCATCTCAGCATGATGATTCTGTGGCTGGGGTTTTCTATAAAACCCTAGCCACTATAGAAATCAGAGAAGCCATAGAGATTGAAAAAAGACCTGAAAGCATGAATAGAAGAGATGATTCTACCAGACTGTCAATCATTTGGAAGCCTGCACTCTCAAATAGAAAGATCCCCACACCACAAGCCAGGCAAACACCTGGGCAAAAACAGACTCCCTCTGATAGCTCCAACTCAAACACCCCCCACCAGGAACCCAGGTGAAACCCAGCTTGCTAATGAATAGCAGCTTGCTAATGAAGAGCAGCCGTCCTTTCACACGGAGCCAAGCTGCACTGAAAGCCTCCAACACAAGAACAGAGTGTTTCCAGCCAATCAAAGCCACAAAACAGACAGAAGAAACCAGAAACACCAATCAATCAAACTCCAAGTCCAATGAACACAGACCCAGGCTCCTAGCCAATCAGAATGGACCAGCCTCAAATTTGAAACCAGGAACTAACTCTATACAGAAGCTTGAAGATGGCAGATGAGATTCTGCTGAAACATTGCTACAACTTTAACAGAACTACAATGACGTGGGATAACACCCGAAGGAAGCTAAACAGCACATACATATACATATACATATACATATACATATACATATACATATACATATACATATACATATACATATACATATACATATACATATACATATA
>BLBF01000037.1:11274465-11328054 GCA_015471245.1 Laticauda colubrina
ATATACATATACATATACATATACATATACATATACATATACATATATGTGTGTGTGTGTGTGTGTGTGTGTGTGTGTGTTTTCTTAAGTTTTCACGGGTACTTACATGTATGCTGTTCAGCTTCATTCGGGTATTATCTCACATCATTGTCGTTGTGCTTTTAAAGTTGTAGCAACATTTTGGCAGAATCTCATCTGCCATCATCAGGCTTCTGTACTGTGTTCATAGACGAACACAATACAGAAGTCTGATGATGGCAGATGAGATTCTGCCAAAACATTGCTACAACTTTAAAAGCAGAGCTACAATGACGTGGGATAATACCTGAACGAAGCTGAACAGCATATATATATACCACTTCACCTGCCTAGCTTGTATATGAGAGTGATATGAAGTAAGAAAACCAGGATGGTTCAGACATTGGCAAGATGAACAGAAGGATTTTTACTTCTGTTTTATATGCAATAGACATAAATCACATCCATTAGCTCCCTATTGTTAATACAGAGGTTGAATCAATAGGTTGCATTCAGTCAGATTCAATAACTATTTCTGCTTAGACAAAACCAGAATGGGAACACATCAAGTCAAAAAGTTGAATTGATGAATTCATTAGTTATTAACCTATTTTATTTATTTATACATATGGCATCTGCAGAGGTCATACAATCACTGATATATACATTTAGTTTAAATAAAGCATGAGCAGATGATAAGAGAGAGAGAGAGAGAGACAATACAATATGGGAGATAAAACATTAGGTATAACCATAATAAAATCACCATAATATGGAGCCATAGAATTGCAATGGGAGAGAAGTTATAATTTGACTCTAAGAAGGTAATAATCTAACTCATGGCTATCAAACTTGCAGCCCACAGACTGGATGAGTCAGGTACTGGCCATGCCCACCCCCCGGTTTAGCAAAGGGGAAAAAAGTCACAATATGTCACATGATGACTATATGATGCTGCGAGTTTGATACTTCTGATCTAATTGCTTCTACTGCAGCTGTGATGAGATCATCCCAGGTGCCTTGAAATTTCCTGAGGAGACATTCTTGAACTATATGTGTTATGATTTGTTCCAGAGCATCACAGCTGAGAGAATTGCAGGTTCTTAGTTATTCCCACTTAAAGAGCTTTGCCCTAATTCTAGCATGGCCTGTTCTGATTCTGTTCAGGTGGCTCCATATTTTTCAGTGCAACTGAATTCCTAAAAGTGGTTTTGTTGGATCTGCATGATTTGTTTGGTTTGTTGTTATTAAAAGTCACCCATCTTAATCAATATTCTTCATCTAGAATTCTAAATCATAAGACTGTGCTATGTTATCCCAAATTATTTTCCTAGACTTAAGCCTGGTGAAAGGAGTGAATGTTTTTCAAGATAGCTGAAAGTCTGAACTTTAAATTTAACAGTGCCTTTTAATGGCATTTTATATTTGTGGCTAGTGCAATAAATGTCATCAAGAACATTTGAATTAAAATGTATTATTCAAATGTTGAGACTTAAAACACTAGGGATTTACCTTCAGATAATAAATGATACCCTTGATGCTAACAATGTTTTTAATGAATTTCAAATTCTCTGGATGTGACATCAGAGCTGCAAACAGGTGTGACCATTGTGAATATATTCTAATTTGAATCAGAAGGAAAATCCTTTCTCCTTCCCCAATTGGCCTTCTTTCTCCTAAGCTCACTGCTCTGATAATGGCAAGCAGGAAGCATAGATGACAAGAGCAAAATTTCTCTATGCGTGGGAAGCTACAAGATAAATGTATGATTCCTAAGAACTTCTCATTTCCAAAATGCAACTATTTTTAACAAGGCAGTTAAATGTTTGTATAAAAAGTGTTGAATAGGTCAGGTAAAGCAAACCTTCATCCTATAGATCCCCTCTCCAAAGTTCTAAGTTTATTCATTAAATAAAAGAGCAAGAGAATGTACTTGATGCTACCATCATACTAAATTCATACCAAACAGAACATATTGGAATATTATTACCAAGTAAATATTAATTAAAAATATTTGACACTAGGTACAGATATAAAATGACAGTAGAAAGCAGAAGAGTTGAACACTATGATCTAAAATGATCTTTGCTAGAAGGAAAACAATTATATTATCCATCTTCTTGATGAAAATCATTCTTGCTTACTCAGGAAGTAGATATTAACATTACAGTATATTATTGTTTCATTTAATCTAATAACTTAGCCTGCAAAAGGCTTGCCCACAATGTGATTGATCGCATAGAAATACCCAACATTAGTGTTACTGAGATTTGCATTTTCCAGATCTGAAGTGTTGGCAGTGTAATTTATTGAGTGGGATAAGGCCAGAGGTCTTATTCAAAGAACCAAGGGACATGTAGTGGAGAGAGAGAGAGGGAGAGAGAGAGGGGGGGGAGGGAGGGAGGGAGGGAGGGAGAGAGAGAGAGAGAGAGAGTGTTTTCATACGCAGTGACAGATTCTGCAGCTGGATTCAAGGATATGCTTAATCCAATACTTTTGTACTGTAAAAAGAATTTCATGCCTCAGATTTTTTCCAGTTCAGTAACTAAAAGGCTGTTAGGAAGACCATGAAGTGATCTGAACAGAAGGATGGCACTATTGCTCTGGCAATATAGCTTTCATTCCAGCAACTGGGACAATTCTGGGGATAGTTTAACTTTGCAACTATAAGACCCCAAACCAAGAATGACAGGTGGTAATTCTTCCAAGCTGTTCTTTATTGTTTCATGCCTACAGACAAAATCTTGCCAGACTAAAAACTGTAAGGAGAACTCTAACCTAATTTCTACCTCAGTCTTTGTGGTTCTCAAATATCATTTTTTTAAAATTTGAATGAAGCAAGCAGTATGAATAAGTGCATCTTATTTATTTACGTTGTATATTATGCTGTATATAAGTGATATATACAGCATAAATAACACTGTATTTAAGATTTTTAAATGTATGAGAACCTTAACACATTCTTAATACTTTTCCAAACAAGATTTGGAATTTGTTAATTGATTATATGCCATCACTTTTTTTTTTACTTCAAGCAACAACATAGATTTTTCTTAATGATAATCTATCCCTAAGCTATTATTATAAGTCTCCCAATGGTGTCCTCATCTCCATCATTTGCCTTGCTGCTGGTCATCTTTTTCCTTCTACTTTTCTCAGTATTACAACCTTGCATGTTGCTTAAGTTAAGTTTTGACTTATCTTTTTTACTTCTCTTCTAATTAAAGAATTTAGATACTGGCTAAGCTGAAACCATGGTGTTTCACCAGTCCTATTCTTTTGTAAAACTGGTCAGTCATATAGGTAGTCACTAATATGGAGCCAATATCTATGTTCATTTTCTGAAAGTTGTCTTCCCCTGTCAGAGAAACTTCTTTTTTAACACTTTGTTCTCAAAGATGCTTACAACTTTTCTTGGTTGATGTCTTGAGTTTTCTTTATTGTTACAAACTGGCCAAGGGTGTAGAACTTAATGTTCTTTTGTTACTCTATCAATCTACAGTTCTCTTGGCTGTCAGCATTTTCTGATCTTTTAAAAAGCCCTTGAGAAAGTTTCCTTTCTTTTTCTTTTTGGATTTAATTGAAATATAGGAAATGACTGCTGGAGAAAATAAGGACAATGAAGATACTCACATGCAGCCCTTGGCCCCTGGGTAACTAATGTAAGTTGCATTACATGAAACACTACCTCACTGTCAGGGGAAATATATCATTTTTTTCTTCCTATGGTGAAAAAATAAAAAACCATTTGATGACCCTTTTCATCAAATTACAAGACAATGGTCAGTAAAATTAAAAAGGTTTTATTGCATCATACTAATGAGAGAAGGTAACACCTCACTGGTGATTTATGGCATATTAGAGCATCACCCAACCATTGAACTGCTGCATAACAATAAGGAGGGCAGGACTATTATATCTACAGTGAGGGTTGGTGAGATTTGAAGATGCTATTAGTTTCTAATAAAGAAATAGCAAATGACACGAGCCAAAGCAGTATCAGCTGTACTGTCTTGACCAACTTTAAATGTATTGAGAACATTTGCCATTTGATCACAACCTACTGTGTTTATGAATATCTCCATCCTGCATATTTGACTAATTACCTAAAGGATGTTGAGCTGCATTAATACAATTTTGCTACATGGATGCAAGTATTTTTAATATTTAATTTTGTTATAAAAGCTTTATTTTTAGCAATATTTTTAAATGATTTCAAAGATATTTGAATTATATGAGTGTACCTTCACAATGGAAAAAACACTTTGGTACCGATTTAATTTCTCCAATTGCACAGTGAAACAAAGCATGTTGATGTCTAGCACTAAACGATAAACATCTGAAAAAATAACAGCAATTCTAAATTTCAGTGTTACAATCATTTTTTTTCTTACAATTTCAACAACTACGAACTACTCAACTGTGCCCCAAGTTTGATGTTTGGACTTTTTATTTTCAATACCTCCATTCTAGAAGGAACACTCTCTGGGTTATAGCATCCTCTTTTCGAAACTTTTTCTGGAGTATCCCAACTGCCTCCTTCCCATTCTTTCTTTATTAAAAGGACTCCTTTACTTCTCTTTTGGCTCTGGATGAAAAAAACTTCCTGTGATCTGGAAGTGCCTGACAATGTGGTCAGATGATTTAGTTTAGTTTAGTTTAGTTTAGTTTAGTTTAGTTTAGTTTATTGTCATTGCACCTCATACAACAAAATCAAATACCATCTTCAATGAACATCATGACCATGACCATGAAAATAACCATAAACACATATCCTTCACCCTTCACACATTGAATTGGAAACCCCCGACACCACACCAACACTGCACTATACAGCAGAATTCAAAAGAGCTATTGCCCTGGGATAGAAGTTGTTTTTCATCCTATTTGTCCTTGTTTTTATTATTCTGTTCCGTCTGTCAGCTGGTAATAGTTCAAAAAAAGAGCTCCCAGGATGAGATGGGTCTTTGAGAATGGTTTGAACTTTCTTAAGGCAGTGGGAGCTATAAAGCTCTTCCAAAGAGGGGAGAGGGCAACCAATGATCCTCTGAGCAATGATGTTAACCCTCTGGAGTGCTTTCCTATCTGCCACTGTGCAATTGACAAACTATACAGAGGTGCAGTAAGTTAAAATGCTTGCTATGATGCAGCAGTAGTCACCAGCAATTTTTCAATTCAGTTGTTGTTTTCTGGGAAGTTTTCTGAGAATTTATTTATACAGGTAGTCCTCAACTTACAACATTTCATTTAGTGATTGAAGTTACAATGGCACTGAAAATGGTATGTTTTCACACTTACTACAGTTGCAGCAACCCCATGGTCATGTAATCAAAATTCAGATGTTTGGCAACTAATTCATAGTTATGACAGTTGCAGTTTCCTAGGGTCATGTGATAATCTTTTGTGACCTTCTGACAAGCAAATCAGTGGGGAAGCCAGATTTACTTAACAACAGTATTACTAATGTAACAACTTCAATGATTCAATTAACAACTGTGGCAAGGAAGGTCATAAAATGGGGCAAAACTTACTTAACATATATCTTGCTTAGCAATAGAAAATTTGGGCTCAATTGTGATTGAAAGTCAAAGACTACATGTAAAATAGAGTATTGTTATTGATATCAGAACTGAAAAAGTTAACATTTGTTTTTGACGTCCAGTGATATTGAAAAAGACATGAACAATGCTGCCTAAATGTAAATTAAATGCAAAGCAAGATCACATGAAAGTGTGTGTGTGTGTGTGTGTGTGTGTGTGTGTGCGTGAGAGAGAGAGAGAGAGAGAGAGAGAGAGAGAGAGATCATGCTGTATCTCTCAATAACATAAATCCTAGCATTAGAACAAATTCAAAATCAGAAACTCTGTGAAAGAGCTCTAACATGCCTGTTAATAAATACCTTGCAAGGAGAAAGACAAGTGCTTCCATACCATGAAAAGCAACTTGTTCTTTCTCTCATGTCTGAGTTGAATACTGAATTAGGTGTGCATTCAGATACTCAGAGGCCAAGTGATTAAAAGCTATATACCGGCTGTTTCAGTTATACACAACATAGTAGGCATGGTCTCTCACGAAAGCCCATGTCACACTGGCCAGCGGATGCAAAACGGACAGAACGGACGAGCAAAATGTTCCATCCGTTGTTATCCGCTCTCAAAAGGGGCAAAAATTTGCATAACCGGAGCGGATAACATGGACATGGGGAGGACGCAGGGCGGATGGAAAGTGGATGCGGAACGGAAGCCCAGCGGATGGAAGTGGATGGGAGCGGATGGCACGTCCGCAGGGCTTCCGGGGGGCCTCAGCGAAGCGGACGCAGAACGGATACAGCAGATGCAGAACGGACGCTGAACGGATGAAGCGGATGCAGAGCGGATGCAGAGCGGATGCAGAGCGGATGCAGAGCGGATGCACAGTGGAAGCCTAACGGATGCCTGCCGTTAATTGCGCATGCGGGGATGATGCATTGCGTCAGCCCCGCAGATATAACGGAAGCAGCTCGGAAGCAGGTCGCCATTCAGAGGAAAGACCTGCTGCCAGACGGATTGGCTGCCTTGCCAGCCCTGCCTGCATGTCTGCCTGCAAGCCTTGCTGCCAGCCTCCCTGCCAGCCTCCCTGCCAGCCTCCCTGCCAGCCTTGGTTCCTGCCAGCCTCCCTGCCAGCCAGCAACCCCACAACCATGCGGAAGCACAGCAAGCCTCAGCTATCTGCTGCCAGCCCTGGCAAGAGGGACAGGGCTACCATCCCGCCCCCTGGCCCTCACTCTGGTTCTGCTTGCTCTTCTGGGGCTGGGGCTTCTGCTGCTTCTGCTTCTGGAGGAGCTGATGACAAGCATTCCAGCACCAGCCACCTCCACAGCACCTGCACCCTTCACCCCTGGAACTGAGCGACCAAGAGGAGTGCCAGAGACTCACTTTTGTCTTATAGCTTGTTGTTAATAAAGTCTATTTATGATTCACACACTTGTTTCATTTCTTTTTTAAATAAAGTCTTGGTGAAACTTTTAGAAATGGTTTAAGCCTTTGCTTGCTTGTGGGATGGGTTAAGATAGCAGTGGAATGGGCAGGTATACCTGTGGAATGGGTAATAGCTGTGGGATGGGTTAGGATAGCAGTGGGATAGATAAACCTCCAGTGCAAGCATAGTGGGACTGTATGGTCCACCCTCCCAGCTGCCACACATATGGCCCTTTATTATCAATAACGATATAATCAATCATCCACACATGTCAACATAAACACAACTCTTTATTAAATGCCCTGTTCATTGTAGGCCAACCAAACATACATGGTCCAATCTCATCCGTGTGATGAGACAGGCTGAAGGAAGCATCCATTAAGCATTTACCATCCTGTCTTGCCACTCCACTGCTCCAGCTGGGGAGCTGCACCAGTGTTTTAGGAGGTTGCACTGCTTCTTCACCTCACGTGAGGCTCTGTTGGGGCCTTGCACATCCTGAGTGTCTATCAGGTTTTGCCCTTGCTTCCATTCCCCAGCCTCCATGTCCCCATTGCCTTGTTGACGGTCCATGAGCCTGTTCTGCAAGACTGGGTAGCGGGTGCGCATGAGATTGTGCAGGATGCAGCAAGTTTCCACGATCCTCCTCATGGTCTCTGGGCTATGCTGCATGGTGGTGAGAAGTACCTGGAACCTGTTGGCCAGGATGCCAAAGGTGTTCTCCACCACCCGTCTTGCCCTGAACAGCCTGTAGTTGAAGATCCTCTCTTTACGGGTGAGGTATTTGGAGGTGTAGGGCTTCATGAGGTAGGTTGTGAGGGAGAAGGCGTCATCCCCCAAGATGAAGTAGGGCACATCTTGTGTGTTGTTGGGCAGGGGGTCTGGATCTGGGAAGCCCACCATGAGGTTGCTTTCCAGCCCCTCCTTGAGGTGACTGGCGTTGTATACCTGGGCATCTGAAGATGACCCGTTGCCTGAAGCATCGATGTACATGAACTTGTAGTCAGCATCAACCATGGTGAAGAGGATGATGCTGAAGAAGCCCTTGGAGTTGAAATAAGTGGACCCCGACTTGGCTGGCGCTTTGCAGGCCACGTGCTTGCCATCTATGGCTCCAATGGTGTGAGGGAAGTTCCACTTCTGATACCACTGCTCTGCAACTTTCTTCCAGCCTTCTTCAGTGGAGGGGCACTGGAGGAGCTCCTCCATGTACTCTTCAATGATGGCCTGCACCACTTCTCTGACCACAAAGCTGATGGTGCTGGGTGGCACCCTCCAGCCGTACTGCATGCTCCTGTAGGTGATCCCTGAGGCCAGGTGGCGCAGAGTGAGTGACACCTTGAGCCCAGGTTCCAGGCTGGGCGGGAAGTTGGTGTTTGTCTTGCTCAACCTTGGTGTCAGGCGGTGCACTAGTTTGTCAAACATGGCTGGCGGCATCCTCATGAAGTTCTGGAATGCCCGAGTGTCTTCGCTCCTGAGCTCCACCATCAGCTTGTTGTACAGTCCGTCCTCTGCTCTTCTGGCGAACCATCTTTGGACCCAGACTTTTTTTGGGTGCCTCCTTTTCTTCCCGTAGTAGAGTTCACAGAGCCTGTAGATGGTTTCGCACTGTTGCAGAATGGTGGTGGCTGCCGAAAGGACTTTGTCACATTCCATGGTGGACATGACTGGATGCTGTGGAAGAGGAAGAGCCAGATGAAGGCTGCAGAGGTCTGCACTGCTGGGCTGCTGTTCTGAAAGTGCGATGCAGGCGAGTTGCTCCCCCTTTTTATAGGCAGTATAGGTTTTCCGCTAGGCATCCTCTAGGCATCCTCTAGGCATCCTTTAGACATCCTTAATATCCGAGATAGGTCCCCTCTGCGAAAGTTTTTTCCGCTTTAAACGCTTTGTTTTCACTAGGCATCCGTTCTGCATCCCTTCTGCTTCCTCCCTGCATCCGGGCGGATGCGAGTTGCACGGATGCGCAGCGGACGCCTAGCGGACATAGCGGATGCGTAGCGGATGCGTAGCGGATGCGTAGCGGATGCAGAATGGATGAACTGGATACATTTTCTGCGCAAAAGTTTTAGGCAGCCCAAAACTTCTGGAGCAGATGAAACGTCCATAAACGGATGCTGGACGGATAGAGAGGAAGCAAAACGGAGGAAGTGAGTACAGAACGGATACATCGCATTAACCAACGGATGGCAAGGTTTTTTGTCCGTTTTACATCCTCTTTGCATCCATTGGTTCAGTGTGACATGGGCTTAAGAGATACATTGACAATTTCCAGATTCAGTTCCTCACACTTTTCCCAAAAGAGCCAGATAGTGGCATAGGTCAAGCTTAAACTAATTGAACATATCCCGCAGATCATCCTACCAACATTTTCAGAGTCCTATGCTGAACTAAATCCCAGGTAACTTCAATGGATATTACTTCCTATTATCTCTTCTGACCCCATTCATCCGAACGCCAGAGTTTATTTTAACTGATTTTATGCACAGAAAGGTATTTCAGCCTTGCCCTGAGAAAGTTCTTCCTGCCTAATTCCTCCATACTTCCTCTCTTTCCAGTAAATAGTATTCTGGAAACTGTTTCAAGCTAAAGAATAAAGTAAATAAAATTCATACTTGGTTATTTGACTCTCCAATCTGTGGCTTCAATTGAAGCATTTAATGAGAAAAATGTAACTGGTTGAGATTATGTTACCATCTCCCTTGTGAGAGTATATTCACAGTATGAGAAGATCTATATTTTAAGAAACAATTCTTCCATTCAACTCAATAAAATCCAAAATTTAACCTTTGCAAAGCAAACAGGAAAATGTAGTGAAAAATGTAGCAATGTGAAAGTGCAATATTTATTGTAAAACTATTGCTAAAACTAGTAGTTTTGTATTTTGTATATAGTCTGCACTGTTTCCAAACAGTGAGAGATTGATTTATTTTGTCAAATGAAATCTAACATTGTGGTGCTTCTTTCCATAATTTTAGACCCTTTTGGACTTTTCAGTTTTCCATTTTGGCTGGACCACTTTAAGTAACTCAGAAGATCACTTTCTTTGTAGATCTGAACTCTAGAAGATTTGTGAACCATGTGAAAAGGAACCATTTCATCATATATCACTGGAAGTGAGGATGGGTCTCTGTTGTTTACATCCTTCATAATAGCAACATCTGTCCTTTTCTCTTTCTCTCTCCCCCATCTTATTCACAAGCAGCCCATTCATTTCTCTCACAAGCTGTTTCTTGTTCTTAATCCAGTGGTTCCCAACCTTTTTTTTTGCCCTGCACGCCTAAAGAAATTTCACTCGAACCTTACACCCTCTGAAATATATGGTAAATATGTGGTAGGATTGAATTATTTAATTATTAAATATATGGTAGGATTGAATCTTTTCAGCTATGTATGTGACGGCCACTAAATAACGATACTTAACTCTAAAGTGAAAACAAAGTTAGTCCATTGCAAAAGAAAATAAAAATGCCAACATATAGCCAATATCTTATTATTTACTTGGACTTTTCTCGCACTCCCTTGAATATCCTCTTGCACCCCTAGGGGGTACGAGCACCCCAGGTTGGGAACCCCTGTCTTAATCACTTAAAATTGTATTCCATAAGCCTTATCTTCTTTGTGCTTCCAACTTCTAAAATGTATGTGGGATGAAGGGAATTGTTTTTATGTTTCTTTTTTTTCCCACACTTTTTTATTTTTAAAATACCAGTTTTTTTCATCTCATTTTGTTTCCAAACCATAACTCATGAATTAGGGATTGCTATTTTTAATTTAATTTTTAGACCTTTGACAGATTAATATTTTCCTTTTCCTCTACACATTTATTTAGCAAATTGATATGGCTGCCCAAGACACATACAATGTCCTTGGCAACTTACAACAATAAAAATCTACAATCTAAAAGGTCTAACCTCCTTCCATTGATAAACTACTGCAAAAAGATTGTTTTGATTTGTTTGGTTGTATGTTTGATTGTTTCAGGATTCATTTCATATTCCGTCAATGAGCAATAAAAGTGCAGAGCAAGAAATGCACACAAGGTTCTTAATGTAGTAAAATGGACAGTCATGAAATTTTCAGTGCCCTTTCAAAGCATTCATTGGTCTTCATCTCATAAATTCAGTTTAATGAAGATGTTCAAAGTTGTGACTAAGTGTGCCACAAGGATTAGAAGTATTATAAATCTCATAGACCTGTTCATTTATGAGAACATCCTGCTAAAAGCTTGTGTCCCTTGGTTTCTGGTGTTTAGTTCTTCTTTTATTAATAATGTGCTCTCACCTGTGGCAAGCGATGTATTCATGGTTGAATGAAAAATCCAGTGTAGTTTATTGTCAAAGTGAGATAGGAATCTCTGACCCTGTCCAGATTCAATACTTTCAGTGAAGCTTTGTTCCTGCAAACAATTTGGAATTTCTGCCATCCACAAACATGAAACCATGACAACTATCCCAAAGGGAGGAGAAAAAAATTAAACTCTTTTTTATGCCTACACATACAAAACATCATGATGAGAAGTGAAGAGGAAACAGGGAAATATTGGATTTAGTGATTAATAGGCTGCCCTCAAATCAGTTTATTACAGAGTGCTGACAGGGGGGTTGGGGAGAGAGGAAGATGTACGTTCATCACAATCATCCAGACTCTGGCCTTGAGTGATTGCTTATTACTAAATACTTGTTTATGAATAAACTGTGGTGGTGACTGGTTTACTTTTTTAAGAAGGTTGCCATTTTTATTTCTGCTGTTGCTCAGGCCTCCTTTTTAAAAATTTATTCCAGTTTAACTTTTATTATTTCACTGTCCCCTCTGGTTTCTTCTCTTCATTTAGCATACATATTAATATTTCCTTCGGCTTATGAATTTTAATTGTACTAATTTTTTCTTAGTTCTCCTCCCTCATTTGTTAGGGTTAGGATCTTTCATTAGTTTAGGTTTTTAAAAATATTATATAAATCAATATGGTCATATGCACATGTTTCTGGGAAGGAAAGAAGGAAGGGAGTGAGTAAGTGAGGGACAGAAGGAGGGGGGGAGGGAGGAAGGAAGATGCTGAAGAAGTGACTAATTATTAACTTTTTGTAAGCCAATTCCTCCAATTTTGATTCATAGTCAAAAAATGTGGTATAGGCTGGGTCAGAAACATAGGATCTGGCCACAAAATCAGTTGGATGTTCTATGCACAGCCCTATTTTTAGTCTTGTAGCCTGTTGTTTTGCTGTTATAGTGTTGATCCATTGTCTTCTGTTTTTGAAAGGAGTCCACATCAACTTGATAATTTCAGTACAGAAAGTCCTTGACTTATAACCACAACTGAGCCCAAAGTTTATGTTGTTAAGCAAGACATTTGTTAAGTTAGGTTTTACATGATTTTACTACTTTTCTTAACACAGTGGTTAAGTGAATCATTGCAGTTTTTAAGTTAGTCACATGGTTGTTAAGTGAATCTGGTTTACTCACTGACTTTGCTTGTGTGAAAGTTGCAAAAGGTGATCACCTGATGCCAAGACACTGCAGTCATCATACATGTGAATCAGTTGCCAACTGTCTCAATTTTGATCATATGACCATGGGGATGCTAGAACAATCATAAGTGTGTAAATTGGTCATAAGTCACTGGTGTAACTTTGAACAGTCACTAAATGAACTGTTGTAAGTCAAGGACTACCTCTACTCTGAAAAGCATTTTATTTCTAAAATCATATCTATCAACTATCTATCATTTGTCTGTCTGTTATCTATCTATCTATCTGTATCTATCTATCTAAATCTAGATTAAATATGTTTTCAGAGATTTTAACAATACTATACTTTATCTATATGTTATTGTGGAAGTAGAAAGCCATACAAAATACTTCACTATTCTTCACTGTCCTTTGTTTTCTCATGCCAATACAGAATCCCATTATTCATCTCATTTAGAAAAACCCTGCTACAAGTAGGTGACTTTCCCCCCTTAGGTATTTTCTGACATTATTATAATTTAAAAGAATAGAATTACTAAGCTATTGTTTTAAAGAAAGTCAAGATGGCTGAGGGCTAAATGATGCCATAATATTACTAATGTTGCTTTTCTGTCATAATTTGTAGCATCGATGATAAAAAAATAAAAAAAAACTCACTCAGCTGTTTACTGAAGCCAAAAGCTCTTCCTATACTGATAAAGGGATAAAAAATAAAACCCAGAACGGTCACTGAGAGCATGTTGCATATCTTAATAAAATATTTTCTTTGAAAAACAAGTTTCACAATCCATGGTTCCCTTCTATGACTGAAGGTGAGTGTGTTTCTGTCTGACCTTACGCCCATGTCCCACTGCACCAAGGGATGCAAAGAGGATGTAAAAAATTTAAAAAAGCTTGCCATCCATTGGAAAACGCTATGCATACATTGTATATTCACTGCATACGTGTTTCATACACTCTATCCCTCCAGCATCCATCCACTGAGATTTCATCCGACCAAGAAGTCTTGAGCTGCACAAAACTTTTTGAACGAATGAACTTTCCACCGCGTACGATGTACATCCGCAACATATATGGACAACAAACATTCTATGTCCATTATCATCCGTGAAACATCCGCTGTATCCTCTCGGCATCCTCTGGACATCCCCTCAACGACAGCTGAAAACAGAAAGAGGGAGGAAACAAAAGGTACATGGAACATCTACACAGCGTTAGTAGCATGGAAATAGAAAGGATGTAAGCAGATGCATCTCGTATATAAAGGATTAAAATGGACAAAATGTTTGTATCTGGGATGTATCTTGGATATTTAGGATGTCTGGAGTATTTCTAGGGTATGTAAAAGGGCACCTAGTGGAAAACTGACATTTCCTATAAAAAGGGGGAGGAAATCACCTGGACCTCACTATCAATCCAGCAGCCATAGTGTGCAGACCTTTTCACCCTTGCTCTTGCTCTTCCACATCATCCATTGATCTCCACCATGGATCATCACACAGTCCTTATGGTAGCTGCGATCATTGAACACCAGAACCAAGCCCTTTTCAGACTCTTTCATGTTTTCTATGCAAGGAGAAGAAGGAGATGTCCAAGAGCTCTGTGGGTCTGACGATGGATCGGGAGAAGAGTGGAGTTTGGACTGTATGACCAGATGATGGTGGAGCTGAGGAATGAAGACCCTTGTGCATTCCATCATTTCTTGAGGATGCCACCAGCCACGTTTGATGAACTTGTAGAGCGTCTGAGACCCAGGTTGACCAAGCCAAGCACCAACTTTCATCCCAGCCTGGACCCTGGACTGAAGGTGGCACTGACTCTGCGGCACCTGGCCTCTGGAACCACATACAAAAACATGCAGTATGCCTGGAGGGTGCCACACAACACCATCAGCAAAGTGGTCAGAGAAGTGGTGCAGGCCATCATCAAAGAATACGTGGAAGAGCTCCTCAAGTGTCCCACCACTGAAGAAGGCTGGAGGAAAGTTACAGAAGAGTGGTATCAGAGGTGGAACTTTCCCCACACCATTGGAGCCATAGATGGGAAGCACGTGGCCTGCAAAGCTCCAGCCAACTCAGGGTCCACTTATTTCAACTACAAGGGCTTCTTCAGTATCATCCTCTTTGCCATGGTTGATGCTGACTACAAGTTCATGTACATCGATGCTTCAGGCAACGGGTCAGCTTCAGATAGCCAGGTATAAAATGCCAGTGACCTCAAGGATGGGCTGGAACGCAACCTCATCATGGGTTTTCCAGATCCAGACCCCCTGCCCAACGACACACAAGATGTGCCCTACTTCATCGTGGGGGATGACGCCTTCTCCCTCAGAACCTACCTCATGAAGCCCTACACTTCAAGATACCTCACCCATGAAGCGAGGATCTTCAACTATAGGCTGTCCAGGGCAAGACAGGTGGTGGAGAATGCCTTTGGCATCCTGGCCAACAGGTTCCAGATACTTCTCATCACCATGCAGCATAGCCCACAGACTGTGAGGAGCATCGTGGAAGCTTGCTGCATCCTGCACAATCTCATGCGCACCCACTACCCAGTGTTGCAGAACAGACTTGTGGACCATCAACAAGGGAATGGGGACATGGAGCCTGCTGAATGGAGGCAAGGACGAAACCTGATAGACACTGTGGATGTACTAGGCCCCAACAGAGCTTCACGTGAAGGGAAGAAGTAGCGCAACCTCCTGAGACACTGGTGCAACTTCCCAGCTGGAGCAGTGGAGTGGCAAGACAGGATTGTAAATGGTTAATGGATGCTTCCTTGAAGCTGAGGCATAACACTGATGAGATTGTGCCATGTATGTTGAGTGGCCCAACAATGAATAGGGCATTAATAAAGAGCTTTGTTTATTTTGAAATGTGTTCATCAATGAATTGTTATTGATACAAAAGGTCCATATGTGTGGCAGCTGGGAGGGTGGACCATTCTGTCCCACTATGCTTGCATTGGAGGTTTATCTATCCCACAACTATCCTTATCTATCCCACAACAATCCTTACCTATTCCACAAGCATGCAAAGGCTTAACCATTTTTAAAAAGTTTTCACCAACACTTTATTAAGTAAAAAAAAATAAAGCAAGTGTGTTAAGCAAAGATAACCTTTATTAATAACTGTCTTAAGTAAACTGTACGACTTTATTAAAAAAAGCAAAATGAACCAAGTAAAATGTCTAAAGCAAAGATAAACTGAACAGGTAACAACTCAGTCTGTGGCACTATTCTCAGTCACTCTGAGTCATGTCCATGATCTCAGCTGTTAAGCGGCCAGGGACTGTGGAGGTGGCTGTGGCTTGAGTGCTGGTCTGAGGCGCCATTGGGGTACTTGGCCCCGAGAGTACAACAGGGGATGGTGTGTTCAGGAAGCTGTCCGAGAGCTGACTCGGTCCCATGAAGTTGAGAGGCCTTCATCAAGCACCTGGGATGTGAGGCACAAGACTGATGACAGATTGTCCACTTATGGGCTTGGCTGTGGGGTGGAGGAAGGAGGAGTGTAGTGGGGCTGTCTGGTCTGCAGCTGGGTGAGCTGTGGCATCTGTGGCGTGCAATGAACCTGGGCCTGGACTGGGAAGGTCTGCTTCTGCTGTGGGAAGTCCTGGTAGTCATAGCCTTGGTAGGTGAAGGGCTGTTGAAAGCCGTGGAAGGGCTGTGACATCACCTGGGGTGGAGGATCAGACCAGGAGTGGGTCGGAGCAGGTTCAGCTGGGCCTTGAGGGTTGTGCAGAAGTGCTGTGATCTTTTCTTTCATCACTTGGTACTGGGCCTCGGGCATATCCCTCAAGGTGTGGATCACATAGGTGATGAAAGTGTGGCGGCTGGAGGATCCTCTGTCCAAGTGAACCAGCTGAGAGAGAAGTTCTGTGCTGGTCTTCATTGTGTCCCTGATCTCCAAGAGGACAGTGTGGCTCTGGCCTTACAGTCTGCCTCTCTGCCTGCATCCTGTGGAGCTGGGGGTGGGGGTGGGGGTGCATTGGTCTCTGGTGGCTACCGCTTCTTCCTCCATTTGTGACAGGGGATCCTCCAAGTCCTCTGGCATGGGGTGTGCAGCTGTCGGGGGGGTCTCTACCGTGGGGCCCTCTGAAGACACCTGCCTGGACAGGGTAGCTGTCTCCTGGCTGGAAGAGGACTGGTTGTCTGTGGGCTGTCTGACGGATACAGCGGATGCACAGCGGATGCACAGCTGATGAAGCGGATGCACAGCGGAAGCCTAGCGGATGCACAGCAGAAGCCTAGCGGATGCCTTGAGTTAATTGCGCATGCGGGGGGGATTTATTGCGTCAGCCCCGTGGATATTAAGGGAAGCAGCTCGCACGTGGCCAGCATTCAGAGGAAAGACCTGCTGCCGGATACATCGAGTCCTTGCCTGCCCTGCCTGCATGGCTGCCTGGAATCCTTGCTGCCAGCCTTCCTGCAAGCCTTCCTGCCAGCCTGCCTCCCAGCCTGCCTCCAAGCCTGCCTCCCAGCCTCCTGGCCAGCTTCCCTGTCAGCCTTGCTGCCAGCCTGCCTTCCAGCCTCCCTGCCAGCCATTCTGCCTGCCAGCCTTGGTGCCTGTCTGCCTGCAAGCCTTGGTGCTTGCCTGCCTTCATGCCAGGCTGCCTGGCAGGCTTCCTGCCAGGCTTGGTGCCTGCCAGCCTCCCTGCCAGCCAGCAACCCCACAACAATGGGGAAGAAGTGAAAGCCTCAGCAACCTGCCGCCATCCCTGGCAAGAGGGACAGGGCCACCCTCCCGCCCCCTGTCCCTGACTCTGCTTCTGCTGGGGCTTCTGCTGCTCGGGCTCGCTCTTCTGGTGCTGGAGCTTCTGCTGAAGCTGCTCCTGGTGGTGGTGCTTCTGCTGCTGCTTACTCTGCTGTAGCTGCTTCTGGTGGTGGTGCTTCTGCTGGTGCTTAATCTGCTGAAGCGGCTCCTGGTCCTGCTGGTCCTGCTCATCCTGCTCGTGCTCCTGGACTTGCTCGCACTGCTCATACTACTCATGCTCCTGGTCTTGCTCGTCCTGCTCATCCTGCTCGTGCTCCTGGTCCTGCTCGTACTGCTGCTGCTGGTGGTGCTGCTGCTGCTGATCCTGCTGGTGCTGCTATTGCTGCTGCTGCTGCTGCTGATGATGATGATGATCCTGCTGCTGCTGCTGCTGCTAATGATGATGATGATGATTATGATCCTGCTGGTGATGATGATGATGATGAGGAGGAGGAGGAGGAGGAGGAGGAGGGCCCATCTGGTCCTGCCAAAGGGAGGAAGAGGCGTATGAGACAACGGGAGAGGAGGCAAAATTTATTGAGGAGGAACAAGAGGATGAGGTGCTGGAGTGGCTGAGAGAGAACGACTATCTGTGGTGGAAGGGAGACCGTCTCTACAGGGACACCAAGCGGAAGCAGGCTGCTTGGAGAGAGAGGGCTGAGAGTATGGGTTACACTTTGGAGGTGCTCCTCGGCTGGTGGAAGCACATGCACACCTGGTATGGGAAGCTGCACCTGAAGAAATCTGGCCAGGCCACGGTTAAGCTGACGGACAGAGAGACCTACGTCATGGCCAGGTGCAGCTTCCTGGAGTGTGAAATCCGCCACCGAGGAGCACCAGGAGCCCCTCTCACAACCCTCTCTCTCCGGCAGCCTGCTGAGAGCCAGTCCTCTTCTGGCCAAGAGTCAGTCCCTGTCTCCAGGCAGGTTTCTGTGGAGCGTGCCATGGCGGAGAACCCGCGGACAGGTGTTGTAACCATGGTGGAGTGCGTGGAGGACTCCCTGGTGCGGTGGGAGAAAGGAGACATCGTGTCCACCACAGCCGTCGCTACATCCACCACCCCCCAGCTCCACCTCCACAGAAAGGCAGAGAGCCAGACAGCAGGAGGGGCAGAGCCACACTGTCCTCCTGGAGATCAGGGACACCATCCGCATCAGCATAGATCTCATCTCTCAGCTGGTCAACACTCCTCATCCTCCAACTGCAAGCCTTTGCTCACCTATGTCAACCAGACCCTCAGGAACATGGAGGAACCCCAGTATCAGATGGAGAAGGACCGGATCACCGAGCTGCTTCACAACCCTCCAGATCCAGAGGAACCTGCTCCCACCCAGTCCAGGTCTGCTCCTCCACCCCAGGTGATGTCCCTCCCATTCCAAGGCTTCCCACAGGCCCTCACCTACCAGAGCTATGGCTACCAGGAGGTTCAGCAGCACAGGAAGCAGCCCTTCCCAGTCCAGGCACAGAGTCATCGGGCGACACCGTTGCCACCGGTACCACTTATGCCACTGATGCCACCCACACCAATGATGCCACCGACGACAGCGATGCCACCCATGCCAATGATGCCACCCACACCAGTCTTCACCCAGCTGCAGACTAGACAGCCCCACTACACTACTCCTTCCTCCACCCCACAGCCAAGCCCGGCCTCAGTACACCTGTCATCAGTACAGGGGCTGACACCCCATGGCATGGAGGAAGGACCTCTCAGCATCACGGGTCTGAGCCAGCTGTCCAAGAGCTTTCTCAACACACCGTCACCTGTTGTCCTCTTTGGGCCAGGCACCCCAGTGGTGCTTCAGACCAGCACTGCAGCAACAACCACCTCCACAGCACCTGGACCCTTCACCCCTGAGACTGGGCACACCTCCAAGTGACCAATAAGAGTGCCAGAGACTGGGTGTGGACTTTATTTGGACACTTGACTTGGATCATTTTTCTTTTACAGCTTGTTGTTCAATAAAGTTTATCTTTGATTTGCTTCATTTATTTTTTTTAATAAAGTCTTGGTGGAAAATTTTAGAATTGGTTTAAGCCTTTGCATGCTTGTGGGATAGGTTAAGATAGCAATGGGGTGGGCAGAGATACCTGTGGGATGGGCAGGGATACCTGAGGGATGGGCAGGGATACCTGTGGGATGGGCAGGGATACCTGTGGGATGGGCAGGGATACCTTTGGGATGGGTAATAGCTGTGGGATAGATAAACCTCCAGTGCAAGCATAGTGGGACTGTAGGGTCCAGCCTCCCAGGTGCCACACCTATGGCCCTTCATTATCAATAATAATGTAATAATCATCCACACATGTCAACACAAACACAACTCTTTCTGAAACGCCCTGTTCATTGTAGGCCCACCCAACATACATGGCCCAATCTCATCCGTGTTATGAGACAGGCTGAAGGAAGCACCCATTAATCATCTATCATCCTGTCTTGCCACTCCACCGCTCCAGCTGGGGAGTTGCACCAGTGTTTCAGGAGGTTGCGCTGCTTCTTCCCTTCACGTGAGGCTCTGTTGGGACCTTGCACATCCTGAGTGTCTATCAGGTTTCGCCCTTGCCTCGTTTCCCCAGGCTCCATGTCCCCATTGCCTTGCTGGAGGTCCACGAGCCTGTTCTGCAAGACTGGGTCGCGGGTTCACATGAGATTGTGCAGGATGCAGCAAGCTTCCACGATCCTCTTCACGGTCTCTGGGCGATGCTGCATGGTGGTGAGAAGTACCTGGAACCTGTTGGCCAGGATGCCAAAGGCGTTCTCCACCACCTGCCTTGCCCTGGACAGCCTGTAGTTGAAGATCCTCTCTTCACGGGCGAGGAGTCTTGAAGTATAGGGCTTCATGAGGTAGGTTCTGAGGGAGAAGGCGTCATCCCCCACGATGAAGTAGGGCACATCTTGTGTGTCATTGGGCAGGGGGTCTGGATCTGGGAAGCCCATGATGAGGTTGCCTTCCAGCCCCTCCTTGAGATCACTGGTGTTGTATACCTGGGCATCTGAACATGAGCCATTGCCTGAAGCATCGATGTACATGAACTTGTAGTCAGCATCGACCATGGCAAAGAGGACGATGCTGAAGAAGCCCTTGTAGTTGAAATAAGTGGAGCCCAACCTGGATGGTGCTTTGCAGGCCACGTGCTTGCCATCAATGGCTCCAACGGTGTGTGGGAAGTTCCACCTCTGATATCACTGCTCTGCAACTTTCTTCCATCCTTCTTCAGTGGAGGGGCACTGGAAGAGCTCCTCCAGGTATTCTTCGATGATGGCCTGCACCACTTCTCTGACCACAATGCTGATGGTGTTGTGTGGCACTCTCCAGCCGTATTGCATGCTCCTGTAGGTGGTCCCTGAGGCCAGGTGGCGCAGAGTGAGTGCCACCTTGAGCCCAGGTTCCAGGCTGGGCCGGAAGTTGGTGTTTGCCTTGGTCAACCTGGGTGTCAGCCGCTGCACAACTTCGTCAAACATGGCTGGAGGCATCCTCATGAAGTTCTGGAATGCCCAAGTGTCTTCGTTCCTGAGCTCTACCATCAGCTTGTTGTACAGTCTATACTCTGCTCTTCTCCCAATCCATCTTCGGACGCAGACGCTTCTTGGCTGCCTCTTTTTCTTCCCGTAGTAGAGTTCACAGAGCCTGTAGATGGCTTCGCACTGTTGCAGAAGGATGGTGGCTTCCAAAAGGACTGTGTTATGATCCACGGTGGACATGACTGGATGCTGTGGAAGAGGAAGAGTCAGATGAAGGCTGCAGAGGTCTGCACAGCTAGGTTGCTGGTCTCAAAGTGAGATGCAGGTGAGTTTGTTTCCCCTTTTTATAGGCAGTATAGGTGTCCCTTTGCATCCTCTAGGCATCCTCTAGACATCCTTAATTTCCAAGTTAGGTCCCCTCTGCTAACGTTTTTTCCATTTTAAATGCTTTGTTTCCGGGCTTCATCCGCTAGGCATCTGTTCCACATCCATTCCGCTTCCTCCCTGTGTCCAAGCGGATGTGAGTTGCGCAGATGTGGAACGGATGCCTCGCGGATATAGCGGATGCGTAACAGATGCAGAACAGATGCCTAGCGGATGCGTAGCAGATGTAGAACGGACGAATTGGATACATTTTCCGCGCAAAGTTTTGAGCAGCTCAAAACTTTCTGAGCGGATGAAATGTCAGTAGACGGATGCTGGACGGAGAGAGAGGAAGCAAAATGGAGGCAGTGAGTATAGAACGGATACATCGCGTTAACCAACGGATGGCAAGCTTTTTTGTCCGTTTTACATCCTCTTTGCATCCGTTGGTGCAGTGTTACAAGGGCTTTATATTTTTCATATTTTCATTGCTCTTGCTCCAGTGAACATTATTTATTTCATGACTGCTACTTTTCTTTTATAGCCATTTGACAGGTGTCCATTGTGTTGTTGCTCTATAAATGTCTGAAGAGGATGAGGTTGGCATTTTTGGGGTCCATTTTGCTTTTGGGATGCATAGTTTTTAAATATTATTTTGTTAAAAGGTCTGCTTTGTACACTGGTCACCTCTGAATGGGTCTATGTAACTCAACAGTTCCGTACAATCTTTATCCTGATTTTTCTCACAGGAAGGTTGGATACATAACTACTAAACTTGCTAGGAGTCAAGAGACATATAAGTTTAATAAGTTTTTATGAGCACTTGGGGACTATTGCAGTTGGTAAACCAGCTTGGGTGTTCTTTCAAATAGTGCCATGTGGAAGGCTTTAAATATACTCCTTTGAGTCCCTTCCAACCTCCAGTGATCAATACACATCCATGTAGTTTGGCAGTTAAATAGAAATGGTTAATATTATAATTGCTAATTGCTTAATATTATTATCTACATTGTATTTTATGTATACACATACGTGTTGGTGAAAGAAAAAAATAGATGATGCACAAGAATTAAAACATTTCAGTAGAAAAAGAGAAAAAAGAAAAAAATTATTAGGTTTCCGACATCCTCCATTCTATATATCTGCTCATCTGCATTATTTGCCAACATTTAGGCCCCCTTAGAAGCTTTGCTACATGATATGCTATGTGCATGGGAACCATTCATGTTTAGATTTATTTAGTCATGCATATCTACTGTTAGTTTTACAATTTTCCAAATTTAATAAAATAATTCCAGTACTTCCAATGTTGAGCCTTTCCTTTAAGCATTCTCTCATTAAATAATTACTTTATTTCTTGGAGGTTTTTTCCCCCCTGAATTATACCTAATAAGAAAATTTGTGGGGTTTCTACATATTTCTTTTTCTATTTTCCAGATCTCAATTTGGTAGGTGGCCGTCATCCAGTACTGCTGAGCTTTTGATATCAATAATGGTCAGGTGTTTCGACTGCTTGAGGCAGGAAGGATCTTACCTGTTCATAAAGCAGCACTGTTCTTGAATTAGCCAGTTACAAAGTATCCATTTGCCAGATGGCAAGTGTTGAAACTGTTTGTTGTCATCCATCCAGCTTATTTAGAAACCTTTTTATCACCTTGGTTTACTTTGCAACAAGCTGTGGCATTTTACAACCCTCTAGTCAAACACAATATCGTATTACAACCAACTCAATATGTACCTCCTTAATTTTTTTAAAGAAAGTCTATGTGACATTTGTGGCACTCAGACATTTCTCTAAATAAAAATCATGGTAGGAGCAGATGTTTTATTTCCAATCTGTTACCTGCTCATTTATTTTCTTTTAGTTAAAAATACCAAAGAAAAGCATAAGATGTTACCTGCCAATACACTGGACTCTAATTTGATCCATATAAAGATATTTCTTTGTTTTGGAATTAATTTGTTTTGGTGTTTTTTGCTTGCTTGATTGTTTTAGAGACTCAATTGACTATTAAAAACAAGACTGCCATTATTTACAAGACCTGTGTCTAAAACATAGTATATACTTTTCTTCTTGAAAGCTTCCATTTGCCTAGTTTGTTTTTCTCTTTGAAACACAGGCAATGCTTGTTACATTATACATCAGCCAATATTCATAGCTGAAAACCTGAATTGCCTCAACCTTACAGAAAAGTTGAAAAGGTAAAAGCATAAAATAGAAACACTGAAATGGGATGTTTTTACGCTAGTATTTCATATTATTAAATATGCATGTGTAAAATCTTCATGCCAAGCACAACCAAATTTAAAAGTATCAACACTAGGTTGAAAAATACATATACATGGTGCTGTACCTTATGATTCTTGACTCTTGACAAATATATCTTTTCTTTTATGTACACTGAGAGCATTTGTACCAAGACAAATTCCTTGTGTGTCCATTCATACTTGGCCAATAAAGAATTCTGTTCTATTCTATGTTGTTTTTTCTTCTCCTTCTGTTCATGTATGTTGAGTAATTAGAACACAGCTTGAGATCCCCCATAATTGGCAACTGCAGAAGTTATCCTGCAGGTGATGTACACAAATATCATTTATAATTGATAAGTGGCAATAAATAAACATTTTGAATAGATCCCTTTTTTAAAAAAAATACCTTTCATATGCATAAAATGCCACAAGTAAGCTCTATATGAATCTTAACATCTTATAGATATGGGACTGTGATAAAATTGTTAGATTGTAGCTTTTAAATAAATCCTCCAAATCTGAAGGATTTTGGAAATATTAGTCTTTCTACATCTGGGATTTCTAGATTATTTAGAATATATAGAACCTTGATTTACTGAAACCAAACAAAGAAACTTGATAGTGATTAGTGCAATATTGCAAGTTAACTGTCCCCCAGCCTGGAATTTGATTCTGATGGGGCTCAAGGTTAACTAAGCTTTCCATCCTTCCAAGGTAGGTAAAATGAAGACCCGGTTGTGCAAATAATGCTTACATTATGGAGAGTTCTGTAAAGAGTTATGGGGTGGTAGAATTTCCTCTGGTCTGATTGAAATAGCTGACTTTGAAATAGCTGGCTTTTAAATTGGATAATTTGTGCCATGTGTGTTCAAGTTTCTCTGCTATTGCTGTTATTTGTTGCTTTATGACTTCCAAATCTTTTTTTTTTTCTGATGCTAAGGCAATATTTTAATTTTCTTGAACCACCCATTCCTCAATTTTTGTTCTTTTATGTTCTTTTAATATGATCTTAATTTCTGTATTTTGGTTTTCCACTTTGAGATTGAATATGATTTTGCTTTTGGATTTTTAATTCTTATATTCAGTTCTTCTGTAACCACCACTGCTGTACTGTAAACAAACTCACTGCCCACTTGTGAAGAGATCCCCAGGAACTCTAATATCTGATGTTATCTTTATTGGTCTGGGTGATGACCAAGTTTTTATAGGATTTTTTTTCCTGCCTTCTCAACTTATTAAAAAGATTGGTGGGTACACTTAGTTTGGCTCTTCTGATAAGATCTATTGGGCATGGGTGATCCTTCTGATGGAAACCATTACCACCATCATAGCTCTCAACCTCATCAGAGAATCACAAGATCTTCCCTCATGATGAGGAAGTATCCATGGGAGGAGGATATTATTATTTTATTATTTGTACAGTAAACCAGACTGGATTTGGCATTTTTATCGACTTATCTTCTCAAGGATCTAGAATTGGGTAATGTACCAATGTTCTTTGATGGTGTTAAAGGTATCAACATGGGATTTAAGCTCTTCCAAGTAAAGCTGCTTTTTACAATTGACTGACAATGGTTTTATCAATGTTGTACGTATTCAAATGGTGCTCCAATGTTTTAAGATTGCACCAGGGCACTTATTCCTATTGGTAAATCCCTTTTTTCCCCCCAATAATCCTTCAGCTGCTGGCCTTGGTTGCTCAGCCAACAGTCTGAGTTCTGTAGCCCATTATATTGTCTGTGGAAAAGACACACTTTATCTGGTTTCTCTGATGAGACTAGTCCAGTACAGCTGAACCTCTGGCATTGTTAATATTAATATCCAACATATTGCACATTGGAGACTGGAAATAGATATATAATTCCGGTAGTACATATGGAGGTAGTAGATTGTACATAATATGATTTTATTATTATTTTCAGTTCTCTATAAATTGTAAAGATAAATTAAATAACTGTCTGTAAAGAATCCCTTGAGACTGTAAATAATCCCTTGAGACTTTCAAGAAGGGATTGGACTGCCATTTGTCAGAAATGGTGTAGGGTCTCCCGCTTGGGTGGGGGTTGGACTAGATGACCTATAAGGTCCCTTCTAACTCTGATTATCTGTTCGTTACCCCTTTATTAAGGATCCTTTTTTGTAATCTATAGACATGTGGGGAATAAGGAACTCCCATTTTAACAAGCTGCTTCACTTGGCAGAGGAAAATTTCAGTTTGAGTTTAAGGCTCTATTACCAGTGAAAAGAAATTCACTGCTTCTTTGTGGCATTGCTTAAAAAGAGTGCTTTACTCAAAGATGAAAGTGCCTTCTCAAAATTTGCATGGTTCTCTTATATATTGCTCGACTGTAATCTTTACTGACAAATGAGAAAATTGGACATATGCTAACAAGAATTTTGGTGTTCTAAGGTAGATGACCTGAACTGGATCCACAACAATTTATTCTTGTAACGGATCCAAGATTTCTGCCCATGTTAATCAAAATGCATGCCCACAACTCATCTATGTGCATGACTACATCAACACCCATCTGTTGAGATGGCAAACTGCCTGTTCACAAAGTATACTGCCAGGTTTATAGTACATGGGTGCCAATCTCATGATGAATTCATACTTGAGTAAAAAAATATATAAATAGAGTGAAAAGTACTGTCCATTTCTGATTTTGTACATTTAAGTTTACTTTATCCCTGGGAAATAATCTATTTTTTCAGGAGATATCAATATTCTTCCAACCCTTTTCAGAAATGCAAAATGCTAGTCCTCTATAAGTTGCTATTGTGGCTTTCATCAGCTTCACCTAGCAAGCTAACATTGGGGTCAAGGGCTGCTGGAAGGGATGGATCAGCAATATTTGGAAGGCATCACTTTTTACATCCCTGCCCTTATGAAAATTAAAATGCCTTGCAACAACTCACAAGCATTATTAGAAGCAAATGATTATTTCTTGACATTCTGACTTCTCTGTTATTTGCAACGAAGATGCTTGTATCAGCACATTAATAAGCTTCATCACATTCTGAAAGGCTTTGTGAGGCAGTAATTCAGTGGATTTGAAATGCTTCACAATTGGTCGAGATTTATAATAAATCTAATGGCCTTTTTGTACTTATACAGAAGTTTTCAAACAGAAGTCCATTTTAAATGTCCATGACTTGGCTATAAAACATCCTGTTTTTCTGTTCCTTTGGCATGAAATTATCTTTCTGATAGTTTTTCAATCTGAAAAAAAAGGTTCATTTGGGAGATAGCTGCTTTTCTAAGCTTTGTATATTTAAAATATTTTTATCATGACAAAACAGTAACAACTCTTTTTTTAAATTAAATTAGAACCAAAGTTGTTACTATTTTAAAAATCTGGTTTTTTTAAAAAAAATAAATTAGAACAAACAGATTTTTTAAATCCCTCAGCTTAGTGGCAGTATTGACTCTATTCCTCTCTCTGTTACCACAGAAGTTCACACTGCAATTGTCATGCACAAGGAACCAGACCAGTGGTAGGATTCAATTTTTTTTAACAATGGTTCTGTGGATGTGGCTTGGTGGGTGTGGCAGAGGAAGAATACTGTAAAATCTCCAGTCAGAGGTGGTATTTGCTAGTTCTCCGAACTAGCAAAATTTCTGTTACTGGTTCTCCAGAAATGGTCAGAACCTGCTGAATCCACTTCTGAACCAGGCCCACACCATGAGTTGATTGTAGTTCTTTATTTTTGCCATGCCAATTTACAAGAATCTGGACAGATTAATTGCATTCTCTTGAGAAAGGTCAGATAAGGCTTTAAGGGATTCTGGATCAGTTAAGGCCTTCATTGCTTTCTGCTGTGCAAGGACTCTAAGCTCAACCCCCTCTTCACACTTCACCTGCTCTAGCTTCTAGATTCTACCACAATAATGCACATAAATAACTATGAAAACATGGCCTTAGCTTTTCTGTTCATCAGCATGTGAGTCTTTATCAAAATCACATACACTTATGCCTACCTGTGGATATAACTTGTCCCAACAGACTACCCAAACAGGACAATTATATTGTTACTTGACAACTACAATAATCACAACTATTGTAGAGAACCTATGTGTGCTTATGTCTTCATATGTAAGTCGTTATCTCTCCAGTATAGTTTTACATATTTCTATCAATAGGGAGACATTCTTTATTCTTCTACTCAAAGGAGTTTACAACAAACACTAAACAAACTCATAATTATGTAAAATTAACTGGATGTAGACTTCACTGAATTCAGTGATGCTTATTTCCAATTGCATGGGTTCAATTTGAAAATACAACGAAGCGTTAATAAGAAGTTTTCTACACATTAAAATGCATTCTTTTAAATGTATAACAATGTAATTAGAAATGCTTTTAATGCCATGCATAAATATAAACATGCAAACTGTTAGCAGGAAATAGTAACCCCATCAAAAAAAAGTATTCAGTCACAATTGACCAAGACTGTATTCCTCTTTTGGGAAATCTATGCTGACCTGACATAAAATAATAATAAAACCTGAAAGCTATATTGTGACTTTACTAATTTATCAGTACATGGAGGGTCTATTAATGACCCTGGTTCTCCAGTAGACAATATTATTCCTGCTCTGAAAAATGGCTCAGGGCTGCCCTACATCATTTTTGTTCACTTTTTTTGTACACCACTACCATTAAACTATTGTTACATAACCAGCAATAGTAAGTGTGATAATTTATGAGTAGTGAGTGGATACTTAAGTGCTATTTTACTTTGACACTTTCACATTCTGAAATTTAAAGATAGCATAAGTCTCTGTTATTTCTGATTTTCCCAAGAATCAAAGATCAAAAGAACCCCGCCTTCTCCATATTTCTGACCTGAAAGCAGAGAGAGAGAGATCTGATATGCTTTACCACTTTTCCTTGAATCTGGCACATTCCTTATATCTGTCAGGACTACAATGGCTTTTCTGACTTCTAGGAGTTACAGACACTAAATATCTGAAAGGCAGAATTTCTTCCCTTGTTTCCTTTATGTATTGCAAAACAACTGAATTATTGAGTGGGGATGTTTAAGCATGTACCTCCTAAGAATGTCCGAGAGGACAGAGACGTAAGCAAAAACATTTTGTTTGTGACTCTTCACACAGAGTTACATATTAAGGTGGCTGGCTGAAAAGAAAAGTGGATTTGGATAATGAAGAAAAATATATTTATTTATATGCATAAATATAACATACAAAATAAATAAATTATATGTCGGCCTGAGTAGTCTATATAAATAGATATTAATACTCCAGATGCATACTTTGATATTCTTACAGGAAGTTTAAATTTAAATTTAACACATAATCTACAGTGGATTACCTTTTTATTAAGTAAGACAGGTTCAAAATTGTATTCAGAATTGAATTTTATTGGAAGGACACAATGGAATATAAATAATAACTATAAAATGTAGTAATAAGTGAATCAATTTCTTGTTAGTTCCCATGGGAGATATAAAGCAAACTATGAACATTTTATTTTTATGTTTAAAAGAAACTATGGTTTCTTTTAAAAACCATATTTTAACCATAAAAATATGGTTTTCTATTGCATTTAAATTCAACTTTGAAGTCAGTTCCTCCCCCCCCCAAAAAAAGGAGGCAACAGAAACAAAAAAAAAATGTAATGAATAAGTGGTAAAAATATTGTGGAAAAATCAACAAAACAGACTTAGGAAATATGTAACTGCTAAAGCAAAGAAAGAAAGGAAAACATTCTATTGTTACCAAAGTGGTTGATAATTCAGATCGAGTGAGAATAGTAGTGAGCCTTCTGGATTCATCTACCAAACTATTAATAATTTCTGTGGTTTGTTCCAGCAGAATGCCCAAAGAGAAAAAAAAATGATAAAAGCTCAACAGAAGAAAATGCTGAATGAGCAAAAACAGCCTTGGAAAGTGATATACTTCTGCAAGAATGCTTCCTTGGGCAAATCCATAAGTAGACTCAATTTAAAACAAATAATATCTACATACTCTCTCCCATTCAGTTGTTTTGAGCATGGTGGCAATATAAGTTGGTCAGCATTCAATTAGCTGCTCTATTTATGTACTTAAAGTATAATTCTAGGTTAACTGTATTAACTAGCTTAAGGCAGAAGAGAACCCACAGTCCCCCAGTTTCTAGCCTGGTGCCTTAGCCACTAAATCATAATGAATCTCTTTACGTAAATCTGTTCAGAAATAATTCCCATGAAATTAAACTGGACAGTCTCCAAATCAAACATGCCTAGGATAGCAAATAGGTATATAATGTAAAGTAAACTGACTAGGAGGAGTATGAAACCTGTGCTGAATTCAGTTTTTAAAACTCTAACTGGATTCACTGTTAGAAATTGTTCAGGACTAACGACTCTCAAGATGTCCAGATGTTATGCTAGGACAGTTTGTATTGCTTAGTGTGGCTAGGAATTGGCTCTTCTTTCCTTCTAGTTTTCTCCAGTAATTTTCTTGAAATCAGTAGGTGAAAAATGATTTTATCTGACAGAAGGAGGTTTCACCTAGTATAAATAACTTCTGTCACATTGTGAGCTTGTACATTTTTTAAAGTTAGGATTGCAGTCTTACTTTTGACTTTTGAAAATGCCTGGTTCCATGGATTACATTCTATATTAAGGCCCTGTCACACTGCCCAACGGATGCAAAATGGACACAACGGACGAGCAAAATGTTCCATCCGTTGTTATCCGCTCTCAAAAGGGGCAAAAATTTGCATAACAGGAGCGGATAACACGGACGGGGGGAGGACGCAGGGTGATGGAAAGCGGATGAGGAACGGAAGCCCAACGGATGGAAGCGGATGGGAGCGGATGACACATCCACTGGGCTTCTGGGGGGCCTCAGCAAAGCGGACACGGAAAGGAAAGAGCGGATGCAGAGCGGACGCCGAGCAGATGAAGCGGATGAAGAGCGGAAGCCTAGCGGATGCGTAGCGGAAGCCTAATGGATGCCTGGCGTTAATTGCGCATGCGGGGGGGATGCATTGCATAAGCCACGTGGATATAAAGGGAAGCAGCTCGCACGTGGCCAGCATTCGGAGGAAAGACCTGCTGCCGGATACATCGAGTCCTTGCCTGCCTTGCCTGCATGCCTGCCTGCCAGCCTTGCTGCCAGCCTTCCTTCCAGCCTGCCTCCAAGCCTCCTGGCCAGCCTCCCTGCCAGCCTTGCTCTCTGCCTGCCTGCCAGCCTCGCTGCCAGCCTGCCTTCCAGCCTCCCTGCCAGCCAGTCTGCCTGCCAGCATTGGTGCCTTCCTGCCAGGCTTCCTGCCAGGCTTCCTGCCAGCCTTGGTGCCTGCCAGCCTCCCTGCCAGCCTCCCTGCCAGCCTCCCTGCCAGCCAGCAAGCCCACAACCATGGGGAAGAAGCGAAAGTCTCAGCAACCTGCCGCCATCCCTGGCAAGAGGGACAGGGCCACCCTCCCGCCCCCCGTCCCTGACTCTGCTTCTGCTGGGGCTTCTGCTGCTCGGGCTCACTCTTCTGGTGCTGAAGCTTCTGCTGAAGCTGCTCTTGGCGGTGGTGCTTCTGCTGCTGCGTACTCTGCTGAAGCTGCTCCTGGCGGTGGTGCTTCTGCTGGTGCTTACTCTGCTGAAGTGGTTCCTGGTCCTTCTGATCCTGCTGGTCCTGCTGGTCCTGCTCGTGCTCCTGGACTTGCTCATACTGCTCGTACTGCTCGTGCTCCTGGTCTTGCTCATCCTGCTCGTCCTGCTCGTGCTCCTGGTCCTGCTGGTGCTGCTGCTGCTGGTGCTGCTGGGGCTACTGGTGCTTACTCTGCTGCTGCTGATCCTGGTCCTGCTGATCCTGCTGATGCTGCTGCTGCTGCTGCTGCTGATGATGATGATGATGATCCTGCTGCTGCTGCTGGTGCTGCTGCTGCTGATGATGATGGTGATGATTATGATTATGATCCTGCTGCTGCTGATGATGATGATGATGATCCTGCTGGTGCTGCTGCTGCTGGTGGTGTGGAGGAGAAGCCCCTACCACATGGGAGCCCCTCTGATGAGGGCCCATCTGGTCCTGCCAAAGGGAGGAAGAGGCATATGCGGGGACGGGAAAGGAGGCAATACTTCATTGAGGAGGAACACGAGGATGAGGTGCTGGAGTGGCTGAGAGAGAATGACTATCTGTGGCGGAAGGGACACTGGCTGTACAGGGACACCAAAAGGAAGCAGGCTGCTTGGAGAGAGAGGGCGGAGAGTATGGGTTACACTTTGGAGGTGCTCCTCGGCTGGTGGAAGCACATGCACACCTGGTACGGGAAGCTACACCTGAAGAAATCTGGCCAGGCCACGGTTAAGCTGACGGACAGAGAGACCTACGTCATGGCCAGGTGAAGCTTCCTGGAGGGTGAGATCCACCACCGAGAAGCACCAGGAGCCCCTCTCACAACCCTCTCTCTCCAGCAGCCTGCTGAGACCCAGACACTTCTGGCCGAGAGTCAGTCCCTGTCTCCAGGCAGGTTTCTGTGGAGCGTGCCACGGCGGAGAACCCGCAGACAGCTGTTGTAACCATGGGGAGCACGTGGAGGACTCCCTGGTGCGTTGGGAGAAAGGAGACATTGAGTCCACCACAGTCGTAGCCGTATCCACCACCACCCAGCTCCACCTCCACAGAAAGGCAGAGAGCCAGACAGCAGGAGGGGCAGAGCCACACTGTCCTCCTGGAGATCAGGGACACCATCCGCACCAGCATAGATCTCCTCTCTCAGCTGGTCAACACTGACTCCTCATCCTCCAACCGCAAGCCTTTGCTCACCTATGTCAACCAGACCCTCAGGAACATGGAGGAACCTCAGTACCAGGTGGAGAAGGACCAGATCACCGAGCTGCTTCACAACCCTCCAGATCAAGAGGAACCTGCTCCCACACAGTCCAGGTCTGCTCCTCCACCTCCACCCCAGGTGATGTCCCTCCCATTCCAAGGCTTCCCACAGGCCCTCACCTACCAGGGCTACGGCTACCAGGAGGTCCAGCAGCACAGGCAGCAGCCCTTCCCAGTCCAGGCACAGAGTCATCGGACGACACCGTTGCCACCGGTTCCACTGATGCCACAGATGCCACCCATGAAAATGATGCCACCGACGACAGCGATGCCACCCACGCCAGTCCTCACCCAGCTGCAGACCAGACAGCCCCACTACACTCCTCCTTCCTCCACCCCACAGCCAAGCCCGGCCTCAGTACATCTCTCATCAGTACTGGGGCTGACACCCCATGGCATGGAGGAAGGACCTCTCAGCATCACGGGTCTGAGCCAGCTGTCTGAGAGCTTCCTCAACACACCGTCCCCTGTTGTCCTCTCGGGGCCAGGCACCCCAATGACGATACAGACCAGCACTCCAGCACCACCCACCTCCACATCACCTGGACCCTTCACCCCTGAGACTGGGTACACCTCCGAGTGACCAATAAGAGTGCCAGAGACTGGGTAGCTGGCTACCTGTGGACTTTATTTGGACACTTGACTTGGGTCATTTTTCTTTTACAGCTTGTTGTTCAATAAATTTATCTTTGATTCACACACTTGCTTCATTTCATTTTTTTAATAAAGTCTTGGTGGAAACTTTTAGAATTGGTTTAAGCCTTTGCATGCTTGTGGGATCGGTTAAGATAGCAGTGGGATGGGCAGGGATACCTGTGGGATAGGTAATAGCTGTGGGATGGGTAAGGATAGCAGTTGGATAGATAAGCCTTCAGTGCAAGCATGGTGGGACTGTATGGTCCACCCTCCGAGCTGCCACACATATGGCCCTTTATTATCAATAACAATATAATCAATCATCCACACATGTCAACATAAACACAACTCTTTATTAAATGCCCTGTTCATTGTAGGGCCACTCAACATACATGGCACAATCTCATCCGTGTGATGAGACAGGCTGAAGGAAGCATCCATTAAGCATCTACCATCCTGTCTTGCCATTCCACTGCTCCAGCTAGGGAGTTGCACCAGTGTTTCAGGAGGTTGCGCTGCTTCTTTGCTTCATGTGAGGCTCTGTTGGGGCCTTGCACATCCTCAGTGTCAATCAGGTTTCGTCCTTGCCTCCATTCCCCAGGCTCCATGTCCCCATTACCTTGTTGACAGTCCACGAGCCTGTTCTGCAAGACTGGGTAGCGGGTGCACATGAGATTGTGCAGGATGCAGTAAGTTTCCACGATCCTCCTCACGGGCTCTGGGTGATGCTGCATGGTGGTGAGAAGTTCCTGGAACCTGTTGGCCAGGATGCCAAAGGCATTCTCCACCACCCGCCTTGCCCTGGACAGCCTGTAGTTGAAGATCCTCTCTTCTCGGGTGAGGAGTCTGGAGGTGTAGGGCTTCATGAGGTAGGTTCTGAGGGAGAAGGCGTCATCCCCCACGATGAAGTAGGGCACATCTTGCGTGTCGTTGGGCAGGGGGTCTGGATCTGGGAAGCCCACGATGAGGTTGCCTTCCAGCCCCTCCTTGAGGTGAGTGGTGTTGAATACCTGGGCATCTGAAGATGAGCCATAGCCTGAAGCATCGATGTACATGAACTTGTAGTCAGCATCGACCATGGCGAAGAGGACGATGCTGAAGAAGCCCTTGGAGTTGAAATAAGTGGACCCTGAGTTGGCTGGTGCTTTGCAGGCCACGTGCTTCCCATCTATGGCTCCAACGGTGTGGGGGAGGTTCCACTTCTGATACCACTGCTCTGCAACTTTCTTCCATCCTTCTTCAGTGGAGGGGCACTGGAGGAGCTCCTGCGGGTATTCTTCAATGTTGGTCTGCACCACTTCTCTGACCACAATGCTGATGGTGTTGTGTGGTACCCTCCAGCCATACTGCATGCTTTTGTAGGTGGTCCCTGAAGCCAGGTGGCGCAAATTGAGTGCCACCTTGAGCCCAGGTTCCAGGCTGGGCCGGAAGTTGGTGTTTGCCTTGGTCAACCTGGGTGTCAGCCGCTGCACAACTTCGTCAAAAATGGCTGGAGGCATCCTCATGAAGTTCTGGAACTCCTGTGTCTTCGTTCCTGAGCTCCACCATCAGCTTGTTGTACAGTCCGTACTCTGCTCTTCTCCTGATCCATCTTCGTACCCAGACACTTCTTGGCCGCCTCTTTTTCTTCCCATAGTAGAGTTCACAGAGCCTGTAGATGGCTTCGCACTGTTGCAGAAGGATGGCGGCTGCCAAAAGGACTGTGTTACGATCCACGGTTGACATGACTGGATGCTGTGGAAGAGGAAGAGTCAGATGAAGGCTGCAGAGGTCTGCACAGGTGGGCTGCTGGTCTGAAAGTGAGATGCAGACGAGTTGCTTCCCCTTTTTATAGGCAGTATAGGTGTCCCTAGGCATCCTCTAGGCATCCTCTAGACATCCTTAATATCCGAGATAGGTCCCCTCTGCGAACATTTTTTCCATTTTAAACGCTTTGTTTCCGTGCTGCAAAGAGGAAGAGGAAGAAATCTACAGACTCCAGTCAGAACAAATAGACAGGAGAGGAAAGGATGTAAGTTGGAGTTCCAGTGCACCAGGTGCGGAGGAGACCACCCCTGTTCCGAGTGCCGTTTCCTAGAGGCCATTTGCAGGTGCTGCAAGAGACAGGGATACATAGCAAGGGTCTGCCGAAACTGGAAAAGCTACAGCCCCTGACGTAGAGACAACACCCCAACAAGAATAAAAGAAAGACAGACACTGAGCCATGAGAGGGGAGAAAGCAGAGGCAAACGGCTAAACAAAAGCTGCAGAAAAGAAGAAACACACCAAACTATAACCATCAGCCATTCAAACACAACCAATGGCTGGAAGGTACATGTGGCAATCAGCATCAAAGGCCAAAAATGCAAGATGGAGGTGGACTTCGGCTCATACCTATCAATGGTATCATAGAATACCATTAAAAGACTGATACCGCATATACGCAGAACGAAATTAGAAAACCAGGCACTGATACTGAAAGACTATCAAGGAAACAGGATCCCTGTAGTCAGACTCAGACACTTCCAAGTCACATTCAAAAAACACACAAAAATTCTGCCTTTAACCATCATAGACCGGAACCGCCCAAGCCTACTGGGATTTGAATGGTTCGAAACCGTGGGAATCGGCGTGACCGGAATCAACAGCATCACCAAGACAGAGTGGGAGGAGAACCTAATGAGGGAGTTCCAGGATGTATTTGATGGGAAACTAGGCAAGTACCGAGGTTCCCCCATATCATTTAATTTGAATCCGAAAATAGCTCCAATTAGGTTAAAAGGAAGGCAAGTTCCCTTCGCATTAAAACTGAAGATCGATGAGGAATTAAATAAACTCATAGCACAAGGGATATTGGAACCAATAGATGACGCTAAATGGGAAACCCCAATTGTAACCCCAATTAAGCCAGATGGGTCCGTGAGAATCTGTGGTGACTACAAGACCACTCTAAACCATGCACTACAACAAAGCGCATATCCTGTTCCAGTAGTGCGATATCTGTTACACTCATTGGGAGAGGCAAGGTTTTTACAAAGCTCGACCTTGCACAAGCATACCAACAATTGCCAGTCGACCCTGAAACAGCGGAGGCACAAATGATCATGACTCATAGGGGAGCATTCAAATGCTAAAGACTGCAATTTGGAGTCAGCGTGGCCCCAGGGGTGTTCCAAAGCCTGATGGAGCAGTTGTTACAGGGGATAAAAGGGGTAGTCCCAAACTTTGATGACGTGCTAGTGTCAGCCAGCGACAAGAAACAACTAGAAGCCCGTCTCAGAATAGTATTGCAAAGATTCCAAAAGGCAGGACTAAGGTCAAAAAAGAAAAATGTCAGCTAGCCACCTTGAAAGTCGAATTCCTGAGGTATCTAATCAATAAAGATGGCATCCACCCCACAGATAAAAAAAATCAAAGAAGTGCCCAGACCAAAAAGCAAAGCAGATTTACAAGCATTCTTGGGACTTATCAATTTTTGTAATGTTTTTTTCTGCCACAGAAGGCAACAACGGTGGAACTACGACATAGAGTACTGGACAAGACAGCCACCTGGACCTGGGGATGATGAGAAGAGATCATGTTCCAGAAAATAAAAGATTTAATAACATCCGAATCTGCATTAATACAATTCAGCGAGACACTGCCACTGACAGTCACCTGCGATGCAACACCGTTTGACGTCAGCCATACACTACCAGATGGAAGAGAAGCGCCGATCGCATTCTACTCCAAAACACTGTCCAAAGCTGAAAGGAACTACAGCCAGTTGGACAGAGAGGCGTTAGCAGAAATATCTGGAGTCAAATGGTTCCATGAATACCTCTACAGTAGGACCTTTACACTCATTACAGACCACAAGCCCCTATTGGGACTACTAGCAGGGAACAGGGCCACCCCAAACATACTCTCCCCACGAATGACAAGATGGTCCGAGTTCCTTGCCGCATACAATTACAAATTAATTCACCGACCAGGCAAGGACATTTCGCATGCCGACACACTGAGCCATACTCCCCTACCTGAACTGGGAAGTGACCCGGCACCAACCACATCCACCCTACAAATTGAGACACTACCAAACCTACCCATAACCGCAGCGGACATTGCGAAAGAAACCACAAGTGACAAAAAATTGTCACAGGTTATAAACTAGGTAGGAAAAGGGTGGGCGGAAAATGAGACAGACGTGACTTTTTAACCGTTCAAGAACAGACAGACTGAACTTTCAATGTTAAAAGGTTGCATTCTATGGAGGGATCGGGTGGTCATACCAGAGTTATTACAAGAGCAAGTACTGAATATTTTACATGAAGGACACCCGGGTATCATACGAATGAAATCCCTGGCCAGGAGTTATGTATGGTGGCCAGGGATGGATAAGGATATTGGGAGATGGGTAGAAACCTGCACTAAATGGCAAAGATCCCGACCTGCACCCATTGCAGTACCTATACTCGACTGGGAAACACTGAGAGGACCCTGGTCAAGAATACACATAGATTTTGCAGGGCTTACAAAAGGACACACATTTTTAATTATAACAGATGTTTACTCAAATTGGCTGGAAGTAAGTGTCATGAACTCAACAACTACAGAAGCAGTTATCAGACAACTGAGGAAACTTTTCACCACACAAGGGTTACTGGATGTATTAGTTCAGATAACAGGCCACAGTTCACAGCACTGACATTTGAAAAGTTCCTCACCAAACACGGCATAAGGCATGCCTTGACAGTGCCGGGCCGGCCGGCTGGAAATGGGCGGGCAGAATGCATGGTCCGGTATACCAAAGAAACCATAGAAAAATTAGACACGGGAGATATACAAGAGAAAATTTACAAAATGCTCACCATACAACACATCACACCTAACTCTACTACAAATAAAAGCCCAGCAGAATTATTAATGGACAGAAAATTAAGATCATATCTGGATAGATTACACCCACATACAGCCCTGAAAAACCAACAGACTCCTCCAGCAAACATCGCACATTTGAAACAGGAGACCTAGTCCATGCAAAAAATCTCACTGGGCACCCACTGTGGGTACTGGCAAAAATAACACAAGTAACAGGACCCCGGTTGTACAGATTAGAAATGGACGATGGAAGAGGATGGAGGAGACACATAGATCAATTAAGATCAAGAACATTGGAATGAACCACTGACACACCCAGGCATGAAGAACAACAGCAAACACCAGTACCACAACAACCACTAAACAAAAACAATAATAATCAAACAAGAGAGGGGGGAGACCCCTCAAACACAAATAATAGGGGAGCGGGAGACCCTCCGTTAGAACAAGAAACACCACAAAATCAAAAAACAAACCACCAACCAAATTCTCAAATAAACCCAGCAAGAAACAACTACTTACCTGAAGAAGACTTCAGCGAAGGGGAACAGGAGGCGCAAGTATATCAAGAAGACACTCCGGAAGGGAGCAGCCGAGCCAACTCTACCAACCCGGGTAAGCCAGGTGGGAGCGGCATGGCTGACTCCACCTTCCAGGAGGTTCCACAGAGAAGGACAGGAGAAACAGTGATCCCATCTGAACCCGCTGAAGACAACAGCACAATTAAACTGTGCAGGTCAAGTAGACAACATAAAAGCCCTGCCTACTTATGTGACTACGTAACGTAGGATCAAACCAAGAGGGGAGGGGTGTTACATATTAGCATATTCCAAATACTCTGTTCCCATTGGTCCACAAATACTCAAATCTGATTGGTATTCTACTTGATAGTAATTGGTCAAAAATAACTAGCTTATGATTGGCCGCCTCGGCGGCGGGAGAATCAAGAAGCCATCATTGGCCGCGAGCTGCGAGCAGCCTCTATATAAAAAAGGCCTGCCACAGCTCCTGGCTCAGACAGAATCCAGCAACTGATAAAAGAGCTGAAGTTACGCTGGTCTCAAGTCTCATTCTTCATGAACACAACACACTGCACTGAACTTTCCAACTGTGGGGTTGTAAAATTCTTCAGAATAACGTGTATGACTAGCAAACTGGATCAGTCTGCAAATATGTCCATTTTAAGTGTTGTTGGGGTTTCTTTGCTTACGGTTAGCTGCTTGTTTCAGTCTCTGTTTTTAGGCTTGTACAAAGTTAGAGCCCACCCCTCTTCTGGAAGAATGAAATATTTTAGGAAATGTTTTTTAAAAAGGCAGAATATTATATTTCCGTAAAAGGAGAAATGGAGAAACACGCTCTTGGAGACAGAAAGCAGACGCCACCTTCCTTAATAGCCCTCAGCAGATATCAGCACAAGAGATAAAGAGCAATTGAAAGAAGCCAAATATCTAGGTAGCTCTATTCATAAGCAAATACCCTCACCCAAGAGCCAAAACAGGAGGAAAGCCATTAAGCCACAATAGGAATTACCCAACACCCTTTCAGAACATGGATAATAGATAATCAGAGTTGGAAGGGACCTTTTCAGTCATCTAGTCCAACCCCTCTGCTAAAGTTGGAGATCCTATACCATTTCTGACAAATGGCAGCCCAATCTCTTCTTGAAAGTCTCAAGTAATGATGCTCCCACAACCTCTGAGGGCAAGCTGTTCCATTGGTTGATTGTTCTCACTGTCGAAAAGTTTGGAAGACTGCTATCATGTCTCCCCACAAGTTCCTTCATTGCATCACCTTCAGAAACTTCAATCAAACTTAGCTTCGACAAACACCTAAGATTTGTACTTTGCCTATAGAGCCAGTTATGACCCCTACATAACTCCTACACAGCCTCGTGAGAGTCTGGCAACAGCCAATAGAATACATATGTTCTTGCACAGGAACAGGAAGAAGTGCAAAGCCCAAGAGAAGGTATAACCTCCACACACACTCTCAACTCCATGTGGTCAGCTGCACCAGAACCATAACCCATGTGGTTCTATTTCATCAATAAATAGACCCTCCCTCTTTCCAATCAGCCTCCACTCTCCATTTTGTCTCCATTGCCTTTCTCCCCACTTGGAACTGAACCAAATGGATATTTCTTCCCACAGTCTTATCTGCACTGCTTCCCATTCCACCCATCGTAATGCAGCAAGAATCAACAAATGATGGATTCTGTCTAAGGGGTCCTAGAGGGAATTGGGGGATTCTCTGAGTGTCTGGTAGTTTGACTGAGATTTAGTTGCTGTGTGGAATGAACATGCCTTGGATTAATGCCTCACTGTGCTTTGATCCTTGTGTGTTCTTCTAAGGAACTTCAAAAGATGAAACACCAACAGAGATTCCAAGACCACCATTAAAAGAAAAAGAAGCATGAATCAGACAAACACAAATATGAGTCCACATTAGGGATTATCTTATCCAAAAGAGCAGCTAAACAAAGTTTTCTGCTCTTTAACACCTGACAATCACACCAGCAGCCCTCTTTAAGGTGGCAGTCCATTTCTTGGTGGGGAAGGACAAGCACAAGCTGGAAAGAATATCCTAACTTCTGGAGGGTAAAGTTGCTTAGATTTTGTTCATGATTAGACAAGGTTCAGAGGCTGGAAGCATGTCTCACTCACTCCTTCTTACATGATATCTTTTGTACAGACTTCTGATCAGCAAATAGATCCTAGCTGATCACATTGAATGCTGCTTCCTATGTTGTCATAAGATCCCATTCTTCTGTCACAATCTGGCAGAATTCAGATCCAAGATCCAAGGCTATTCAGAGTCACCAAAGTGCAAGAAGATCTTGAATCTCAAGGCTGAATAAGAATAAAGAATAATTTCCTGCTGAGCAGGATCTTAAAGACAGACCAGCCTAAGTGAAAGGGATCTTTTACTAAGCTGCCAAACAGATGCTGCAACATGCGGTTCAGTGGTTTAATGTCTGGGGCAACAGCAAACAGCTCCAGTTGGAGCATCTGTTGATCAGGCAAAAAGCAAGACTGGCTGCGAGCATTCATACCAGCTTTTGGATCGATGAGGTTCTATCTTTTTCGTCATCTGTGCTTAATAGGGATTTGGAAAGCTGGGATCAGCTCATCTCACCAAACTGAACTCAATCTCAGAACTCATGCCCTGTTAAGAAATAGTAGCAGAGATTCCATTATAGGGGAGAAAAAAAACATTTTCTTCCCTTCCAAGCAGAGAGACAATGGTGGGATTCAAATTTTTTGACTACCGGTTCTGTGGGCATGGCTTCGGTGTGGCATGGCTTGGTGGGTGTGGCAGGGGAATGATATTGCAAAATTTCCATTCTCTCCCCACCCCACTAACCTACTTTCCAGCTCTGTTCTCCTGTGCAGAGCAACAAAAGAAGACCCAGCCAATCAGCTGGAACTCGGGAGGCAGAGAATAGATGGGGGTGAGGCCAGTCAGAGGTAGGATTTGCCGGTTCTCCGAACTGCTGAAAATTTTAGCTACTGGTTCTCCAGAACTGGTCAGAACCTGCTAAATGTCACCTCTGGTTCAATGGTACCATGAATGGAGCAATCCTGATCTTCTGTCTAGCTAACAGGGTGCTGGTTAGAGCATGGCTCCATGCTGCATTTGCAGTGATGTGTGCAGCTTGCACTCAAAGAATGAGAACATCAGAACCTCTCAGACAGTGGATGTGTATCTCAATCTCTAAAAGATACATAATACTTCCCAGCTCCCACACTATCTCCACAGCTTCCCCAACACATGCTAAGCTCTGCACCATTCCCCCCCCCCCCGCCTCACCTTATCCACTTCCAGGATATTTCATACCTGTTATTGAATAATAGAATAACAGATTTGGAAGGGACCTTGGAGGTCTTGTAGTCTAACACCCTGCTCAAACAGGAAACCCCATACCAGTGATGGTGAACCTTTTAGGCACCGAGTGTCCAAAGCGCACTCGCATGCACATACCCAGACTGCAAGGCGCGCCCCACGAGCATGTATCCATGCCCCATGCGCATGCACCCCATCCTCCATGCATGTGCTACAGATTCCAGCAGTTACTCCAATTAAATCATGAGCCTTGAGCCACACTCCCAAAACTAAAGAGGATTTATTTGAAGGTAACATTCTACATCCAGCACTAATCTGGGCATAGCCAACTCTGAGATACGTAATTAACTGTCACCCTTTATCCTGCTTTTCTCCCCACCCTCTGGGTGTATCATCCAATGAAAAACTGTCCATAGCGAAGAGTCATCAATCATGCTCTCCAATTAGATTTTTGTTTGGCAGAAGCTTCAGTCATCTTATCAGTGTGTGAAGAAAATAGGAATGGAATGTACTTTCAATTCCACACTGCTGTCTGCTCCTTGAAATCCCCCCCCTTCTTTCTGTTGTCAACTATAAAACGTGTATACAAATGTTTTATGAGTTGACAGCAGAGACCCAAAGGTCACCTGGCTGGCGGGAGGTGCGTGCATACCTGGTGGAGCTGAGCTGGGTCATGCCATAGGTTTGCTACCTATATACTATTTCAGACAAATGGTTGTCCAGTTTCTTTTTTAAAACCTCCACTGTGGAGCACCTACAACTTCTGCAGGCAAGTCATTCCACTGATTAATTGTTTTAACTGTCAGGAAATTTCTCCTGAGTTCTAGGTTTCTCTTTGATTGCCAGTTGGGGGTTATATTGTGACCTTTTGGAGAAAGCAGGAATCCGAAGTCATTGTCAGCATGGTTGCAATCCCCTTATTTTTTTTCCTTTGTGTGGAAAAGAATGCAGCCTAGGAGTTGGACTGAGGAGTTGGCATCTCGATGCCTCGGGCATTTTTAGTTGGACCAGAGGCATGGGAAATACAAACACTTGATTCTTTCCCAGGGGAAGAAGGGCCCAGCTTTCTTTTTTTGAAAATTTTATTTGGGTTTTCACAAAAAAAACCATAATACAAATAAAATATCTTTTTTTTTTAAATAGCACACTTCTTCATACAGACACAAACTCAATTTTATGCTCACTTTTATGTTCTATTCCATATCTTATTACTGTTTTACATTTTCTACATAGTTTTTCTCCTCTCTTAATTTTCTCAATTTTATTTTAATTATCTCATCTCAATTCAAATCATTATATTTGTACTTTTGTCTGTCCTGTTTCAATTTCATATTTTCTTTTCTCGTTAAACAAATTTTCTCCTGTAGTTACTAATTGGAGTATGACACCTTTATATCTTTTAAATTTATCCATTCAACTCTTATTTAAACTTAAATATATACTTTGAGCTTGTAACATTCAATATAATACATAACTTCCAATCGAATTCTGCTTGGTACATTCTTAAAATACACACTATATTCTTAAAACATGATTATAAATATATGTAATTAAAACACTCATTCCATTCCAATTCAGTTCTATCATTAATCATTAAAATCTTAACATCTTTAACATTTCTTTTCAATTAAATATCATACTTCCTTGGGAACACTTACAAGCTTTCTGTAATTAATTTTCCCCCCTATTTCTCCTCCCTTATATTTTATAAAACATTAAATAATTAAAATGTTCCCATCCTTTCCTAATTCAATTATCTCATTCATTTTATTTCATTTATTTATTAACAAACATTTCACTAGATTACAATAACTATTTTATCCATCATTTTAATCATACATTGTTTCATATTTTCTAATTTTTTTTCTATTTCTAATATAACAATACTATATTATGTACCTTAGCAGAATCCCTTTTTCAATTAAATTTTCACCCATTATCTCTAAATAGGCCCTGTTTCTCCATGTCTTGTTTCTGTCCTTTATAACTTCTTTTCCTTTCCTTCTTCCCTCTCTACTTCTCCCTCCACTTTTTACCCCCTTGTCTCTCTACTTCTATTTCTCTCTTCTGTATTCCCCTCTTCTGTTGCTTTCTAATATTATACTTATTTTTCAAACCATTCTTCCTTTTCTTGGTTGTTTTTTCAAATCTTAAACTTTTCATTCTCTTTCCCCTCTTTCCTTTTTTTCCCCCACATAAAATTACTTGATCATTAAAGATGGCTTCTTCTTGTTTTGCAGACGTTTCTTGGAACCTCTCCCTTCTTGTACATCTTCTTTGTACTTTTTAAGTTCCATTTTCAGTTCTTCTAAAAGTAGTGTCATTTTAAATACTTTTAAACAACCACCCGATTAATTTTAGTCATTCTAATGCAATAACCAAAAATCCAGAGATCACCGAATAATCTAAACATTCCCAAGCTGTTTCTTTGTGCTTCTTTTTTCCGCTTTCTCTTCCTGGGGTTCTACTATTTTGTTGCCAAGTTTCAGTTAAAATGTATCTTTTAGAAGTCTTGTTGAGGTTTTACTGTGAATTCCTTTTAATTCCAGGCAGTCACCTCCCTTTTTTCCAGATCCTGCCCTTTTATTCTTTTTTTCTCCTTTCCTGCTTTTAAAAGCTTTTAAGTATCCAGAAATCTTTATTATCCCTTTGACATTTTATTTTTGGCTTAAATGCCTATTGATGTCAAAGTGGATTTTTTTTCCAATTTCTTATTTAAATCTCTTAGCTGTCAGTATGGGGAAAGGGAGAGAAGAAAAACCCCCAAATCTTTTCCCTTTTCTCTCTCCTTTGCTCCTTCAAAGTCTTCTTTGAGAACAATGTTACTTTTATTTTTAGTTTAAAGGCCCTGTCACACTGTCCAACGGATGCAAAACGTTTGTAAAAAGGACACAGCGGACGAGAAAAATGTTCCATCCATTGTTATCCGCTTTCAAAAGGGGCAAAAAATTGCATAACCAGAACGGACAACACGGAAAGGAACGGATGGGGGGAGGACGCAGGGCGGATGGAAAACGGATGCAGAGCGGAAGCTTAGCAGATGGAAGCGAATGAGAGCAGATGGCACATCCGCTAGGCTTCCGGGGGGCCTCAGCAAAGCGGATGCAGAACGGACGTGGAACGGATGAAGCGGATGCACAGCGGATGAAGCGGATGCAGAGCGGAAGCCTAGCGGATACACAGCGGAAGCCTAGCAGATGCCTTGCATTAATTGCGCATGCGGGGGGGATTTATTGCATCAGCCCTGCAGATATAAAGGAAAGCAGCTCGGAAGCAGGTCACCATTCAGAGGAAAGACCTGCTGCCAGATGCATTGAGTGCCTTGCCTGCCTGCCTTGCTGCCTGCCATCCTGCCAGCCTTGCTGCCTGCCTTGCTGCTTGCCATCCTGCCAGCCTTGGTGCCTGCCTCCCTACCAGCCTTGCTGCCTGCCAGCCTTGCTGCCTGCCTGCCTGCCAGCCTTGCTGCCTGCCAGCCTTGCTGCCTGCCTGCCTGCCAGCCTTCCTGCCAGCCTTCCTGCCAGCCTCCCTGCCAGCCAGCAACCCCACAACCATGGGGAAAAAGAGGAAGCCTCAGCCATCTGCTGCCAGCCCTGGCAAGAGGGACAGGGCCACCCTCCCACCCCCTGGCCCTCACTCTGCTTCTGCTGGGGCTTCTGTAGCACGGGTTCATTCTTCTGCGGCTGGGGCTTCTGCTGCTTCTGCTTCTGGAGGAGCTGATGATGATGCTTCTGGAGGTGGTGCTTCTACTCGTGCTTACTCTGCTGATGCTGCTCCTGGCGGTGGTGCTTCTGCTCATGCTTACTCTGCTGAGGCTGCTCCTGGCGGTGGTGCTTCTGCTAGTGTTTACTCTGCTGAGGCTGCTCCTGGCGGTGGAGCTTCTGCTGGTGCTTACTCTGCTGAAGCTGCTCCTCGTCCTGCTGGTCCTGCTGGTCCTGCTCGTGCTCCTGGACTTGCTCGTCCTGCTTGCACTGCTCATGCTCCTGGTCTTGCTCATCCTGCTCATCCTACTGGTCCTGCTCGTGCTCCTGGTCCTGCTCGTGCTCCTGGTCCTGCTGGGGCTCCTGGTCCTGCTCGTGTTCCTGCTGATGATGATGATGCTGATGATGCTGATGATGATCCTGCTGGTGCTGCTGCTGCTGATGATGATGATGATGATTATGATCCTGCTGGTGATGCTGCTGCTGCTGCTGCTGATGATGATCCTGCTGCTGGTGGTGGTGGTGGTGGTGGTGTGGAGGAGCAGCCCCTACAAACTGGAAGCCCCTCTGATGAGGGCCCATCTGGTCCTGCCAAAGGGAGGAAGAGGCATATGTGGGAACGGGAGAGGAGGCAATACTCCATTGAGGAGGAACACGAGGATATGTTGCTGGAGTGGCTGAGAGAGAATGACTATCTGTGGCGGAAGGGACACCGGCTGTACAGGGACACCAAAAGGAAGCAGGCTGCTTGGAGAGAGAAGGTGGAGAGTCTGGGCTACATATTGGATGTGCTCCTCGGCTGGTGGAAGCACATGCACATCTGGGAAGCTGCACCTCAAGAAATCTGGCCAGGCCACAGTTAAGCTGACGGACAGAGAGAACAACATCATGGCCAAGTGCAGCTTCCTGGAGGGTGAGATCCGCCACCGAGGAGCAGCAGCAGCAGCCCCTCTTACGACCCTCTCTATCCGGCAGCCTACTGAGAGCCAGTCCTCTTCCGGCCGAGAGTCAGCTCCTGTCTCCAGGCAGGTTTCTGTGGAGCGTGCCACGGCGGAGAACCCGCACACAGCTGTTTTAACCATGGTGGAGTGTGTGGAGGACTCCCTGGTGCAGTGGGAGAAAGGAGACGGAATTTCCACCACAGCCCTACCCACATCCACCCACAGCTCCACCTCCACAGAAAGGCAGAGAGCCAGACCGGAGGGTCAGAGCCACACTGTCCTGCTGGAGTTCAGGAACACCATCCAGAGCAGCATAGATCTCCTCTCCCAGCTGGTCTACACCGACTCCTCATCCTCCAACCACAAGCCCTTCCTCGCCTATGTCAACCAGACCCTCATGGACATGGCGGAACCCCAGTCCCAGGTGGTGAAGGAGCGGATCACCGAGCTGCTTCACAATCCTCCAGACCCAGAGGAACCTGCTCCCACACAGTCCAGGTCTGCTCCTCCATCCCAGGTGATGTCCCTCCCATTCCAAGGCTTTCCAAAGGCCCTCACCTACCAGGGCTACTGCTACCAGGAGGTCCAGCAGCACAGGCAGCAGCCCCTCCCAGTCCAGGCACAGAGTCATTGGATGACACCATTGCCACCGGTTCCACTGATGCCACCGATGCCACCCACGCCACAGATGCCAGCAACACCAATCCTCACCCAGCTGCAGACCAGACAGCCCGACTACACTGCTCCTTCCTCCACCCCACAGCCAAGCCCGGCCTCAATACATCTGTCCTCGGTACTGGGGCTGATACCCCATGTCATGGAGGAAGGGGCTCTCAACATCACGGGGCTGAGCCAGCTGTCTGAGAGCTTCCTCAACACACAGTCCCCTGTTGTCCTCTCGGGGCCAGGCACCCCAGTGGCGCTTGAGACCAGCACTCCAGCAGCAGCCACCTCCACAGCACCTGGACCCTTCACCCCTGAGACTGGGCACACCTCCGAGTGACCAAGAGGAGTGCCAGAGACTGGGTGGCTACCTGTAGTCTTTATTTGGACACTTGACTTGGGTCATTTTTCTTTTACAGCTTGTGATTAATAAAGTTTATCTTTGCTTCACACACTTGCTTCATTTATTTATGTCAATAAACTCTTGGTGGAAACTTTTAGAAATGGTTTATGCCTTTGCATGCTTGTGGGATGGGTAAGGATAGCAGTGGGATGGGCAGGGATACCTTTGGGATGGGCAGGGATACCTGTGGGATGGGCAGGGATACCTTTGGGATGGGCAGGGATACCTGTGGGATGGGCAGGGATACCTTTGGGACGGGATAGATAAACCTCCAGTGCAAGCATAGTGGGACTGTATGTTCCACCCTGCCAGGTGCCACACCTATGGCCCTTCATTATCAATACTAATGTAAGCATTCATCCACACATGTCAACATAAAAACAACTCTTCATTAAATGCCCTGTTCATTGTAGGCCCACCCAACATGCATGGCCCAATCTCATCAGTGTGATCAGACAGGCTGAAGGAAGCATCCATTAATCATCTATCGTCCTGTCTTGCCACTCCACTGCTCCAGCTGGGGAGTTGCACCAGTGTCTCAGGAGGTTGCGCTGCTTCTTCCCTTCACATGAGGCTCTGCTGGGGCCTTGCACATCCTCAGTGTCTATCAGGTTTCGCTCTTGCTTCCATTCCCCAGGCTCCATGTCCCCATTGCCTTGCTGGAGGTCCACGAGCCTGTTCTGCAAGACTGGGTAGCGGGTGCGCATGAGATTGTGCAGGATGCAGCAAGCTTCCACGTTCCTCCTCACAGTCTCTGGGCGATGCTGCATGGTGGTGAGAAGTACCTGGAACCTGTTGGCCAGGATGCCAAACGCGTTCTCCACCACCCGTCTTGCCCTGGACAGCCTGTAGTTGAAGATCCTCTCTTCGCGGGTGAGGCATCTGGAAGTGTAGGGCTTCATGAGGTAGGTTCTGAGGGAGAAGGAGTCATCCCCCATGATGAAGTAGGGCACATCTTGCGTGTCTTTGGGCAGGGCGTCTGGATCTGGGAAGCCCATGATGAGGTTGCATTCCAGCCCATCCTTGAGGTCACTGGCATTGTATACCTGGGCATCTGAACATGACCCGTTGCCTGAAGCATCGATGTACATGAACTTGTGGTCAGCATCAACCATGGCAAAGAGGACGATGCTGAAGAAGCCCTTGTAGTTGAAATAAGTGGACCCCGACTTGGCTGGCGCTTTGCAGGCTTCGTGCTTGTCATCTATGGCTCCAACGGTGTGTGGGAAGTTCCACTTCTGATACCCCTGCTCTGCAACTTTCTTCGAGCCTTCTTCAGTGGAGGGGCACTGGAGGAGCTCCTCCAGGTATTCTTCGATGATGGCCTGCACCACTTCTCTGACCACAATGCTGATGGTGTTGTGTGGCACCCACCAGCCGTACTGCATGATCCTATAGGTGGTCCCTGAGGCCAGGTGGTGCAGAGTGAGTGCCACCTTGAGCCCAGGGTCCAGGCTGGGCCAGAAGTTGGTGCTCTGCTTGGTCAACCTGGGTGTCAGCCGCTGCACAACTTCGTCAAACATGGCTGGAGGCATCCTCATGAAGTTCTGGAATGCCTGAGGGTCTTCATTCCTGAGCTCCACCATCAGCTTGTTGTACAGTCCGTACTCTGCTCTTCTCCCGATCCATCTTCGGACCAGACGCTTCTTGGCTGCCTCTTTTTCTTCCCGTAGTCGAGTTCACAGAGCTTGTAGATGGCTTCGCACTGTTGCAGAAGGATGGTGTCTACCAAAAGGAGTTTGTTACGATCCATGGTGGACATGACTGGATGCTGTGGAAGAGCAAGAGTCAGATGAAGGCTGCAGAGGTCTGCACAGCAGGGCTGCTGGTCTGAAAATGAGATGCAGGTGAGTTGCTCCCCCTTTTTATAGGCAATATAGGTTTTCCCCTATGTGTCTCTTTGCATCCTCTAGGCATTCTCTAGACATCCTTAATATCCGAGATAGGTCCCCTCTGCGAACATTTTTTCCATTTTAAATGCTTTCTTTGCGTGCTGCATCTGCTTTCATCCTTTCTCCGTCCATGCTACTAACGCTGCGCGTCCGTTCCGCGTCCATTTCGCTTCCTCCTTGTGTTTGTTTTCTGTTGGAGTGGATTTGAGTTGCGTGGATGCACAGCGGATGCCTATTGGATCTAGCGGATGTGTAACGGATGATGACGGATGTAGAACGGATGTTCCTCATATGCGTTGCGGATGCAGAATGGACGCGTTGGATACATTTTCCGCTCAAAAAGTTTTGAGCAGCTCAAAACTTTTTGAGTGGATGGAACCTCAGTTGATGGATGCTGGACAGATAGAGAGGATGAAAAACGGAGGCAGTGAGTACAGAACACATGAATCACGTTAACCAACGGATGGCAATGCAGAATACACTCAGAGAAAGGCCAATGCTGAGAGACATGATTTAACCCTGTTGGCTTTGCTGTGGTTGTATCCTTTTTGGATAATCTTATAATTTTGTTTGCAAAGCAATCCATTTTTTAAATAAAATGTCCAAATGCAGGGTAACTTTTATAACCACTTCACTGTTCACCACCCAACTTATATACTGATTGTGTTAATGCACCAGAATGCCAAGATGTTTAAGATTTTGAAAATTATAGGTCTTGGGAACAATGACTATTTAAAATCATGTCAGTAGGCTTCTGACTATAACATCTACTTCAGCCACCTCTGTTGGGACTGTCTATTTAGTCACTGAGTGAAGCAATCTGACAGGCTACAGTACTTTTTCCCATTCAATTAACAAGAATGAACTACTGAAAACCAAATTTATCAAAAGGAATCCTTTACTGAGACGAGACAATTTATGTAGGAGTTCAAAGCAGTGTCTAAGGTCTCTCAGGCATACAGGGAGAGATAAGGGAGTTTAGAACCCTTCCCCTTATGTGTATTTAGTGAAACAAAAGCCAGTATGTTAATTCCCCCCATCCCTTTTGTAAGGAACCATCTTTGACACAGGTTCCCAGGCCATACCTAATTTGCCCCCACTCCCTTTCAGAATGAACTTTTCCAGAAGTTCCCAGGACACATTTCACTGTGGAATTTTTATGGTCTTCTCATCTCCTGGCTGTGCCTCTCAGAGGTGATAGGTTCCAGCCATCTGGGTTTCCTCCCTCCATTGTATCATGTGTAGGTTATACAAATTTGATATAAAATTCAATATATTCAGGTTACATCAAGAAAGGATTTCTTTATTAGTCCCCCCCACATTTTTTCTTCCACCGAAGAAATGAGAGATACACAGATCTGACACAATCATTAAGTGAAAGTGTGACTGTGCTTAAATTTTACTTCAACTTTCCTGATTGTAAATGCCAGAATTGGTCACAAAATTACTCTTTCATCATTGTCATAACTGCAAACAGTCAACAAACAAGTCAGTCAACAAACTATCTATCTTAGAATATCATTCCAAAATAATATCCAGTGATGGAGACCAATGTAGTAATTTTTTTCCAAAGATATATGGTGTATAAGCAATAAAAAGGTGTTTATAAACCACTGTGTAAAACTAACACTTATTTCATTTTCCACACGTATACTAAATGATTTTGCCATTCACCCCCAAAAAAGTTTAATTGATACATGAAGAGCATAACGGCAGCCTTTCAGAAAAGTAAATGCAACTGAAATGTCCATATTCTTTAAGGAAGGAATTAAGCATGAGAAATAAATTAGGTAGCTGATGTCAAAGAAACATCAGCACTAAAAGTGATAAGTCAAGGACTACCAGTCTTCCCTGACATACAAAACTACCAGAAAAATCTTTGAGCATATCAAATTTTCCATTAACATTAAAAATTACAAATTGGAAGTATGTGTGTGAGAGGGGGGGGATAGAGGGAGATAGACAGAGAGGGGGTGGAGGGGCAGAGGAAGGGAGGGAGAGGGAGATTACATTATTCTAAACAAACAATATTTCCAAGTTTGAAATTGAATTACTATTAAATGGAAAGCCAGGTCAATAAGAAGAATAAGATACATGCTATCAGCATGTGTTCCCTGAGAACCACAAAAAAACCAAGGAGTATGTGGCAGCTGCTGATGTGAAAACCTAGAAGCTCCTTACAATGTACAGAACTTTCCACCCGAAGTCCAAATCTCTGACACCCAGAAACTATATATTAGAGGGTGATCAGAGTCTGGAGAGTGTCAAAGCCACTGTCCTGGTGGAAACTCAGAGTGCATAGGTGTACCTCAGTAAGATGGCCGCCAAAGTTGAACTGCTGAAAGAATGCCTGAGGCAGCAGTAGATAAGAGAGGTCAATCAAGCAGAGGAAGTTCCATAGCAAAATAAGAGCCTGCACAGGATGTGTCATAGACAGATAGCTGAGAGGACTGACATTGGAGAATCCTAACAGTGGCTGGAAAAGTCTGGACTAAAAGGCAGCAGGAGGCACTGATCATCCCAGCAAAAGGAAGGCAGTAAGAACCAGATTCATAGAACAGGGTTCGACCACAACAGAGAGAATCCAAGATGCAGATTGTGCAGGGAGACCTCAGAGAAAGTCAATAGTGGCAAGTTATAAGAGTATATGGTGGCAGGCAGAAATAGCATATACAGAGCAGCACAACAAAATGACTGGCTTTGTGTACAGGAACATCTGCACAATGTATGATTTACCTAAGTCCAGGTGGGAGATTCCACAGAAGGTTTTAGATAAAAACAGGATAAGATCCTATGAGACTTCCAGATCCAGACAGATAGGCAGGTACTAGCCAATTGACCAGTGGTAGACAAGGATCAGAAGATAATGATAGATGTAGTAATGGTAGATGTTGCCAAGTGACAACAACATGAGGAAGAAGGATTAGGAGAAGAAGGAGAAGTACCATGATTTGAAGAAGGAACTAGAAATGGTATGGGAATTAAAGAGGAAAATGGTCCCAGTGGTAGAAACACTCTCTCAAGCATGCCTACACAGCTTTCTTCTTTCTAGGAAAAACAGCAAAAATAAAGTGAAAAACAAGATGACGGTAGGAAAAGAGTAAGCAGTGTTTGCATTGGTAATAGAAGAATGAATGGAAAGAGAAAAAAGATGGTGTCAACATTGAGAAATAGACAAAGCAGCTATCACAAGAAAATTGCATACACATACATAGACATGGACATTGATTTTTAGTAATGAAAGTGTTATTATATCACTATAAGAACCCAACGAACCTTTTAAAAAAACCACAACTATTGTTACTGTTTGCAGAAGATCAAGGAACTACAGATGAAAGAAACTGGATACAGATAGTTCAAATCCCTTAGTCCATAATCCAAAATTCTCTCTATCAGAAAGCAACAACTTCTTGGCACTTTGAGCAGTGGTGGAATTCAAATTTTTTTACGACCGGTTCTGTGGGTGTGGCTTATTTGTGGGTGTGGTTTGGTGGCCATGTGACTGGGTAGATATGGCTTGGTGGTCATGTGACTGGGTGAGCATGGCTTGGTGGTCATGTGACTGAGTGGGTGTGGCCAACTTAATGTCACTCACGTCAAGGGCTGTCTTGCCTGACCCCTCCCTTTCCAATCATTCCTTATCATACCCAGCCTCAACTTATCCATAGTTCTGTAAAAATGTTGTTCACCTTTTTTTGACTTTATTATCTACATACTATAGATGTATTTTCATTGACCATTGAAAGGAGGAAATGGCTCAGATGCTTTGCCCAAGAGTGTGATAGGCAACAGGCTTTTAATGGGCTGCCAGAAAGAAAGGGGGGGGGAAAGTATTTTCCAAAGCACCAGAAGGCAGATAAGAAGCAATGAATGGAAACTGAACAAAGAGAGAAGTAACCTAGAACTAAGGAGAAACTTTCTGACAGTGAGTACAATTAACCAGTGGACCTGCTTGTCCCCAGAAGTTCAGGGTGATCAATCACTGGAAGTTTTTAAAAGACTGGACAGCTATTTCTCTGAAATGGAATAGGGTTCCCCTTAAAGTCCCTTCTAAGTGTTATTCTGTTATTCTGACACCTTTCCCAGGACCTCTACTCAGAGTTTGGCATCCTCAGTTTTCCTGCTTGAGCAGGGGCTTGGACTAGAAGTTTTCCAAAGTCCCTTTAAACACACATGTATTTAGGTTCTGGACTATAGACATTGAATGCATGTAAACCCTGAAAAATATGTGGTAGCCCTGGGCAAAAGAAAGGCAATAGAATCACCCTAGGTGTAGGGACAGTATAAAATATTAACATATGATAAATAATGGAACAATTAAAAATAATGGTACAGAGTTTTCTCTGTCTATCTCTCTCTCTCCCTTCCTTCCTATTTCTTTTTCTTTCTTTCTCTTTCTGTCTCTTTCTGTCTTTCTCTTCCTTCCTTCCTTCCTTCCTTTCTTTCTCTCTCTCTCTCTCTCTCTCTCACACACACACACCACACACACTCTCTCCCTATTACTTTTTCTTTCTCTCCCTTGCTCTTTCTTTCTTTCTTTCTTTCTTTCTTTCTTTCTTTCTTTCTTTCT